>OY821521.1:167024708-167419708 GCA_963682025.1 Cordilura impudica | reverse complement strand
TCCTAAATTAAAAATAATTGATTTTGACATAGAAGAAAACCTTTTTAAATAAATTTCAACAAATTTTTTAAATACACCAAAGGATATTGTAACTGTTAATAGAATATATTAAAATCCAATAATGTCGACATTTTGTGCCTTTAAAAAAGACTATATGGAAATCTCTTACAAGAATATAGAATATATTTAAAAAATATGTAGCTATACAAATAAAATAGCTTATCTTAAGCTTATTTGATTTCCAAATTTAGAAAAATTGATATTGAGAATAAAAAACATTTTAAAATTTTTGATGGAATTATTTGAAATACCGCAAAAGCTATTTAGCTGCTGTTATAATATATTGTAATCCAATAATATTGATCAGTAAAGCAAGTTAAAATAAAGGATATATGAAAAGTTCTTAAATTGGTAAAGTTATTAAAAAGAATCATATGATATTACAAGCTACAGCTAAAATTACATACCGTATGATAAATTGCTACAACAATTTTTTAAATAAAATTTTTAAATAACTTTCCTATAAATAGACTTCACAAGCTTTACTTAGCTTGTTCTTATAAAGGTAAAATTTATAGAAACAAAAAATGATGTATGAGAACTTGTTCGAAGGACATTGTTATAAACGAAAAACAATATTTTCTATTCTAAATTATTTTCTATTCTAGATTACAAATAATTGAACTGACTTAGGAAAAAGCCTTTCTAAATTTTTTTTAAATACTCCAAAGGAAATTGTAACTGTTGGTATAATATAGTATAATACAATAGTGCTTACTTCTTGTGTATTTAAAAAGGATATATTCAAAAGAAATATTGCTATATAAACTAAAAAAAACTACTTCCTACAAGATAAGAATATATAGTTACAAACCCCAGAAAAGAATGCTTCCCGAAAACTTATATTTTATTCAAATTTTAGAATAGTTGCTACTGGCATAGAAAAACAATTTCTAAATTGTAAATCTCATATTTTAAGTACCCAAAAAGATGTTTTAGCTGCTGCTAAAATATATTAAAATTTAATAATATTGATACGAAAACTTCACTAAAAATTTTTCAACAAAAACCACAGATACAACTGCATCCAGTTAGCCATATTTTTAATCAAAATTTCAAAGAGGCATAATTTTAGATTAATTTTTAAAACCATTTTTTACACAGTTTTAAAGTTACATCAATTATAAAAAAAGGATATATGAAAAGTAATAAAAGGGTGTAGTTCGAGAACAAAAAAAATATGTAGCGCCAAGCTATAGAAGATAATGCTTCCCGTAGGCGTATTTCCCTTCTAAATTTTTATCAATACCGACAGTACAAATTATGTTTATATAAAAAAATTTTTGGGACTATCAAGAAAGGAAAACAATTTTCTGGCTTTTCTGTAATGTTTACTTGTTTTTGTTTTTCACAAATTCAATAACGTTTCATTTGAATTTTCTTAAAAGATCAGTAGTAAAAAAAAGGATATATGAAAAGTTCTTAAAATGATATAGTTACAGTACAAGAAAATTCGTAATTTTAAGCTACAGAAAATACTAATTTTCATCAATGTCGATAGTAAAAATATTTTTAAATAAATCAATTGTTTAGGAATTAACCAGCAAAAGGAGCAATATTTTACAATTTTTTCTTCAGAAATTCAAATCAATATTTATTTAAATTTTTAATAAAATTCATAAAATAATAACATAAAGCAATTTATGAATACTAGCAGATTCCAGAGCTCGAAATTCGAGTGCAATTTCTAGGCAAGTTTATTTCTCAACTTAGCCAATTCACAAACCAACACATTTATGGTTTATTATTGTTGTGAATGAAGACAACAAACTCTTTAACAAACACATTAGCAAATTTAATAAACACACATTTAAATATGTATAATTTATGTATGTGTTAGTAGCAACTTTAAATGCAATTTACTCAAAATAAAGGAAAAAAATTATAAATCTGCTAATGTGGTGAATATCTAAAAAGAAATACCTTTCAAATAATATACGTTTAGTCAAAATCGGGATCGAAAGGTAGAACAAAACATCGGTCACAAGAAATCACCTAGCCTCTTCCTTAAATGAATATAAAATTGTGTATAAAACTCTTACTCATAAAAACCAAGTTTTTATTATACTCTCTTTCTTTCGGTACGACGAAAAGAGTTAAAAATCGATCCAAAATTTTGTCGGCAGACAAACAGAAACTACAAGTTAAAATAAAGGGAGTAAAAATATATGTACATTCAAACTTCCTGTAACCTAATTTTTTGTTCTAAATTTTCAAAAAAAAATATGTACAGAAAAAACCTGTTTCGAAGTGTAGAATTCTTGACGCTGATGTTTTAGTTTAGTCATTTTATAATTACTAGTATAGCCCAGCACTCGAAATTCGAGTGGAAATTCTAAGAAGTATTATTTTTTCATTCAATTTTTGTCTTCCAATGTTTTTTTAATCTATATATGGGGGATTTCATGTCAAGTGCACCAACTTTTGAAACCGATGTCTTCCGATCGGGATGAACTTTGCACCAAGGTTAGTCCTATTGGATAGCAGCTTAGACAGAATTTTTCAACAAGATCGGTCAAGATCTCTCTGAGTTAGAGGGGATCAAAATTTGACATTTTGGGCAAACAGGTGTTTTTCTCATCCATGTAACTTATTACCTATTCTTCTTAGAAAATTTTCTCCCATAGAGTTTAGAGTTTACATACTTTCGGAAAGTTTAGTTTGTCTACTTTCTCAGTATAAGTTTTATTTGTAAAGTTTTAGACACAAATCGGAAAAAATTCAAAATAGTGCATTTGTGAAAAATTGAAAAACCGTTGTCTTGAGTTACAAAACATTTATTTTGACGGAGATCCCACTCCCATCTCACTAAGCGACCAAAAAGCTCTTAAAGGAAAAATCCTAAGCTTTCTTATGAAAAAAAAAAAATGCCCTTTTTGAAAAAAAAGGCAAAAAATGCTTTAATTTAGCAAAAAAAAAAGTCAACAAATTTTTTTTTTTTAAAGTATTTTTTCCGAAATATTGAAGAAATAGCTATCTAAACTCTTTGGGAGAAAATTTTCTAGGAACAATAGGTAATAAGTTACATGGATGAGAAAAAACACCTGTTTGGCCAAAATGTCAAATTTTGATCCCCTCTAACTCAGAGAGATCTGGACCGATCTTGTTGAAAAATTGTGTCTAAATTACTATCCAATAGGACTAACCTTGGTGCAAATTTCATCCCGATCAGGAGACATCGGTTTAAAAAGTTGGTGCACTTGACATGAAATCCCCCATATATAAAAAATTTATGAATATTTAAATGAGCCTGAATGTATTTTAGTCAATTTTAGCATTCACAATTCAACACAGAGCGTCTGATATATAATTTAAATCATTCGCATTAACAGGGTATAACAAATTATTAAATATTTTATTTTAGTTAATTTAATATATTTTTAAGACAGATTATATAAAAATTTTATCATTCTCAGCTTCTCCTCCATATGAACTATAACTATGGCAATTTTCAACTCCTCCGTGCCCACATTTTGCTTAAAAAGGGAACTAAAAATTTACCTTCACGTATTAATGTATATATTATATATTTTTGATGGCTCAAACCAAAACATCTTTTTGAAATAAATGTTTTAATGATTTTTATTTATATAAAGTAAAAACATTTGAAATTGAGCCAGATTAATATCTAACTCATTAAAGTTTACAATAATTAATATAGTTTTGTAAAATTTCCAAATAAGTAGTAAGAAATACAATAATCCAACAGGTATTTTGATCACAAAGTTGAAAACTAATAATTCATTTTAATTGTTAATGGCATGTAATCGAAAAATTTAATGTTGTTTCATGAATAATAATATGAATAATTTTCTCTAGAAAAACTTCTTAAAAATATTCTAATGTTTTATTAGTAGATCCCAGCCCTCGAGATTTGAGTGCAAATTCTAGAACATTTTATTTTTTTCATTTAATGAAGACCCTAAAGTTATGCAAATCAATTTTAGCCAATTCACATTTCAACAGTTCTTAAATATTGATTTCGCTATGTCCAATTTTATGTTTATGTCCAAAATTATTTTTTCATTTTAACACAATTATTGTTGTGAATGAAGAAAACTAACTTACACATTAACAAATTTAACAAATACACACATATCATTAAGAAATTTTATGTATGTGTTGGCAGCAAATTTAAATGCATTTAAGAGCCCATTTACATTATGAAATTTTGCAAGAAATTTTGTATGCAATTTTTTCAATTCTATTTTGAAGTTGCTACCTGAATTCATGCAAATTTACACTGTTACTTTGCTTGAAACAACGCTTGCATTTTTTTATACAATAATTAATTATTATTGTGCAATCGAAACGGAAGATTTTAATGAGCCAAATACGACTGAAGATTTGTTTGATTTAAATGAATTGGCTGTTGAAACCTTGGATTTGGACAATAGTGATGAAGATGTTTTCACTTTGAAAGCAGAATAATAAGAATACAAACGGGTGCAAAGAAAAATGTAAAAATAAATTATGAAAAACGGAAATTGTAAAATAATAATTGCATGCAGAATTACATGAAAAATTTCATGAAAATTTAATAGTGCAAATAGGCTTTAACTCCAAAAAATGTAAAATTTTAAAAATCTGTAAAGCTAATGGACAGCTTAAAAGAAATTCCTTTCAAAGAATATATGTTTGGTCGAAATCGGGGGAAAACTGTGGAACAAATTATCGGTCACAAGAAATCACTTTACCTATTAATATTATAGACTTTTTATCAATGTTAAGAAAAAAGTTCATTAACATAATGAAAGCAAATTCATTAATGGCAAGAAAAGCATTTGCTATTGCTTATTATTACCTTAGCATTATTTTATGAAAAAATTAATGAATTTTTAATGAAAATTAAAAATTTCATTAATTTAATGCAAAAAAATATTTTTTTTTTAATTTGGCTCTGTATTAAAGAAATGGAAATTTTTTGTCAGAATTCAGGTATTCTAGCAAATTCTAATGGCAAAAATTCATTAATATTATGAAAGTTTTCATTAATTTACTATCAGTTTGAATGGTGTGAGTATAAAAAAAATTGGATCCATAAAGGGCAAGCATTATTAAATTAAATAAAATGTATTTATTACATTGTAGAAAGTAAAAGAAAATCTTGTTTGAAATCATCAAAGATATAAAATAGTTCAAATCACACGCAGAGTTTTTCAATAAGACCTAAATAGAAAATTGTCTGTTTAAGTCTGCAAACTCTTACACAAAATGCCTTCAATTGTAAAAACGTAATTTCACTGATTAAAGTGAAAATTAAATATTAATAACTTGGTTGTGAGTTAGCGAAATATGATTAATTACATTTTATAAAGCTCTTGTAATTAAAACTCTAACAAATATTTCTTTGATGTGATATTCATTAATAAGCATTCATAAAATATTTTTCTCATTAACTTAAATGTAACATTTGGAAATGATGGAACGAACACAAATGTTCTACTTAACGGTGATTAATATTTTCGTCAAATACCTTAACTTTGTTTTGAAAATGTACGTATATGGATTTTTCTAGACAATATTTATTGTCAGTAATGAAATAGATAAAGATAGATAAACTTTTTAAATGAAAACTCTTAATAATTTTCAAAAAAAAAAGGTTTTTTAATTTTTTCTGTCTCTTAATAAATAAGGATATACATCAAAATCGCTGAAAGAAAATTATATCCATAAACTTTTTATGGCATAGCAAAATATATTAAATTCATGCTCACGTAAGCTTATTTTAAAATATTCTGTTTTTTTTATTTTGAAAATATATATTTATTATCATACATAAATTCCATATATGTTATAAAGTACATGATTCAAGTTTGTTGAAGTGTCAATAAAAGGCAACAGAGAAACAAAAGTAAGCATCCTTGATAATACGAAATATATTTTTATATTATTATAAAATTATTTCAGAATATTTTACTAAAAAATTAAAAAAATTAAAAAAAAACTTTTATATAAACCATTCGTGTTTTAAGTATAAAAATAATATAAAAATAATATCAAAAAGTTCAGCCTTAAATATTTTGATGCTTAATACGTATGTTTAATTTATGTATAAAATATTTTATATTTGCTTTGGAATTTTTAAGAGATTAGTTGCTTATTTCTTTTATATATAAAATGCTTTTTGTTTTTTGTTGATGGTTTTCAAGTTAAAAGTGATCCCTTAAGAAAAATCCTTAAGGGAATGTGATTTAAAAACAGTGCGTTTAAGATTTGAAGACTTTTCAAAATAAAAAAAGGATATATGACAAAGTCCTTTAATAAAATGGGTTTATGTAATCTTTTAGCATCAAATTTAACCATATATAATCCAGCTCCTTGCTAAGCAATTTTAATCTATTTCAATATTTTTTTTGCCTCACTAGCTACTGATGATTTTTCAATTTGATTTTAAACCATTTTATCATAAATCAAAAAAAAGGATATATGCAAAGGTCCTTGATAGAGAGATCTAAATATATTTTTAACTAATAATTTTAAAAAGACATTTTTAATATGCTTCCCGCAAAATATTTATTTTTGGTACTTTTTTTATGGATATGTGAAAATTAAAATTTTGAATATCAAAAATCTGTGGTTTTCTAGAATAACCGCGTATGTCATAAAATCAAAATTTTCAGGGGAGCTAAAAAACGTTATATTTGAAATTATGGGCTCGATATAAAGTTTTTAGAGCTTTTTATTTAACAGTCCTGTAGATATGGGCAATAAACACTTTATATAAAATTTTGAGTCAAAAATCTTCAGAGAAATAGATCCTAGAGAAGGACGAAAAAAACAATATGTAAATACCACTTAAAGTGTGTGCAGATAAAACAACTTACGTCGACAAACGTCGTCTTCTTTGAAAAAGAAAGCTACCAATGCAACCAGCCATGTAGACATAAGTTGTTGTTGCTTGAAAATGGAATTTTTTGTTGGTCAACAAAAAGGTAACGGGACTTTGGATGAGATTATAACAACGTATCAAGAATAATAGTGACAAAAAATAACAGAAATAAACACACAAGTTTTTATAAGTGGTTATAAACTGAAAAATATCCAAAATAATTTTGAATTTTTTTAATTAATAACAACGTACGTTTTCTGAGAAAATAATTTATCAGCGATCAAACGTAGGTTGACATACGTCGATAGCGCTGCAAATTAATTTAATAAACATTTAAGTTACGTCGTTATTTAATGAAAAAACTCAGAAATGGTCAATATTTCTTTTTTTAAACTTAACACATGTAAAGAGCGTTAAAAATTAATAAATTTAGCATCGTTAACTCAAAACTGACAAAAATGGACATAAGCGGTTATTCCAGAAAACCACAGAAATATCATAGTATTGCATTGAAAGTTGATATGATTTGTTATAAAATAAAAATAAAATAAATTTTATTAAAAAAAGGATATAAGGAGAAGTTCTTTTCGAAAAGAGCTAACAAAAAAAACTTTAAACACTTAAACAAAAGTACATACTGTGCTTCCCGTGAAGAAATTTTCGATAACTTCCTTTTATAAAAGTATTTATTGTGTACGTGTACGTACTACGATTTTATATTTTTAATTAATTAATATTTTAATTTTTTGAAATTACAAACAAAGACATATTGACTTATAAACAAAAACAGAATAATAATTTTTAGTATATAAATCAAAGTAAATTTTAAACAAAGTAAATTAAACTAACACTTTATAGAAATATGTAGAAAGAAAATCAAAAATATTATTAAAAATCAAAAACTTAACAGTTTTTTTTATCAAAAATAAATTTCTTAGTGCCACAAATTTATAAAATCAAATAATATTAATAAAACCCCAAAAAAGGATATATGTGAAAATTCGTAATAAAAAGGGATAACTAAAATATGAAGCTGCTAAAGTAAAATTATTTCGAATATCCGTCCCGTATTGAAATTTTCGATGATTTCTCTTAAAAGAGTATATTTAAAAAAATGTAAGAAAATTCTATATCAAACCCTTAATACAATTCAACTAAAAGTTGACATTTCATGTTAAAAAATAAAGAATAAAACAAATTATTGCTCAATGCGCAAAAAAGGATACATGAAAGAGTCCTTACTGAACCGAAGAAGACAAGATCTTTTAATGTTTACAGAAAGCCAAATAGAATCTACTTCCCGTTACGTATTATTCGTTAATTTTTTTTATATTAAAAATTAAAAAAAAAAAACAAAATCAAAATTCTTGTAAAATTTAAAAATTTCAAAATCAAAAAGTCCTTAGTAGAACGGCTTATGGAAGGGCAATCAGCTAGTGGTTATCGTACAGTATTTTATGGAAATATTACAAAAAATCTTGTCTTAAAGTTAATAGAGGTAAAGGGCTTGGAAAAAAAATTCCTTAATATAAATAGATAGCAAAAAACTTTCAACGCTTAAAAATTGCAATTGTATTGAGCTTCCTGCTAAGTGTATTTCATTATTTTTTCTCAAAGAATTTCAGAAAAAATTCAAGTCAAAAACTTAATAGTATCACATCAAAGTACTCTTTAAAAAGCAAAGTTTTTGCAAAACCCAAAAAAAAAAGGATATATGAAAAAACTCAAATAGAAAAAGCCAACCAAAACATTTTCCAAATAATTAAATGCTAAAGCTATTAAGCTTGCCATTAATCAATTTTTATCGATTTCTTTTACAAAAATAAAACAAACAAAAACTAAATAGAAAAAATAAAATAAAATCAACAATCTAATGGTGTTACTTCAAAGGAAGTTTCCAATTGTTTTCAAATTATCAAAAAAAAAAAAAAAAATCCTTTTTATTATTCGAAAACGGACATATAGAAAAGTCCTTAATAGGAATAATTAAGAAAAATATTTTTATGCATAAAGAAAGCCATTCGTTTGAGTTTCCCGTAAAATTCAAATCGATAATATTTCTTAAGGAATTTTATACAAAAAAAATTAAAAAAAAATTCAATATTATTTCAGCAAAAGTAGTTTTCTATTGTGTTAAAATTATAAAACCGGATATAAAAGGATATTTTATGAAAATTCCTAAATGGAAGTAGCTAACAAAAAATTTTACTGCTTAAATTAAAGCAATTAAATAGTACTTCTCGTTAAGTTAATTTCAAAACACAATAATATTACAGCGCGTTACATTATAGTTTAAAATAATACTAAAAAAAATAATTTTTGTAAAATTAAAAAAGGTTATATGAAGAAGCCTTAAATAGAAAGAGCTTACTAAAAACGCCTACGACTAAAATATAGGCAATCGTATTGCACTTCCCGCAATATAATGTAAAATCAAGTGGAAAAAATTTATGAATAAAAATTTAAAACAATTCTGTTTTATTTTATTTTATAAAATTTTATGACCTCAAGCCGAACTAAAATTAAAATTATCTAACAACAGAAAAGGTCAACTATACACACATATTATAAAAATTTATTAGTATTTTAAATTGAAAACAGTTAAAAACCTAATAGCATCTGATTGAATTGTGTAAAAGTTGTAAAAAATATAAATCTTACAAATACCGGAAAAAATTCTTAAGAAGTCCTTTAGAGAAACAGCTGACTAAAAACGTTGAATGCTTAAATAGAGGCAATTCGATAAAGCTTGCTGTTAAAATATTTTCTATAATTTTTCTTATAGTATTGCAGTATTAATTATTTTTTTATTTTCTTTATAATAAAGAAAAGGATATATAAACAAGTTCTTTCAAAAACTCGCTAATTTAAATATTTTAATGCTTAAAGAATTACACAACTACAAAACACACAATAAAACACCTTATAGTGTTTGATAAAAAGTTTGTACTAATAGCATGAAAGTTATAAAAAAATAATCTTTATAAAATTCCAAAAAAAGGATATGTATGAATCATATATATATAAACAATTTGCATGAAAGTCGTGAGGGGGGTCTGAATATAAATGGTGTCAACATAAGACTTTTGTTATATGCCGATGGCATAGTACTATTGGCAGAGGATGCATTAGTTTTGCAAAAAATGATAAAAAAAAAAACTCGAGATATATTGTAATACATGGGGCCTTGAAGTCAACCTTAGCAAATCGCAAATACTTGTTTTTAGAAATGGCCAGTCATGAAAAATGATTGAGCAGCAAACATATTGAGAAACGAAATATTTAGGCTAAAGGCGCCATTAATACAACCTGGCAAATCTTTATCGGTAAAACGGAAATAAAACTGCAAATGAAGTGGAAGGTTTTCTTAGCAGTATGTAGATCAATTCAATCATATGCTGCTCAGGTATGGGGGGGTTTGGATATTTTAAAGAAACTAATAAATTGCAATGCTACTTTCTCAAAAAAATTCTTAAGCTGCCGAATGGTACGCCGAATTATATTCTCATGCTGGAAACAGCTGCTGGAGATATTCATTTCTACACAATAAGTCTACATCTACAATATAATAAATATATAGTAAATATAGTAAAATATAGTAAAACTTTATTCCAGTACAATAATAACAGATTACCTAGCATGTTATTGAAAGTACTGCTTACTCGTGAGCTATTCAGGGTTGAAAAGTTAAAAGAGCTCGCTACAAGCATGAATGTACAATGGCCGGGTCTTAATGTTACGGAAAATCAATGGAATTCGTTTAGCTATAATTTATTAACCAAACATTAAACTGAAAAAGCTCAATGAAAGGTCGCAGAAAAAAACTGAAAGTTCATCAATGTTGTATAAACATCTAAGTCCAGACAAAGGATTCAAATATTTAACAGCTAGTCACAACGCAGATAAAATCATCTGGATATTCAAGGCAAGGAGTGGTATGAGTGGCTTTAAGAGTATTCAGAATATGTACTTTTCGTAAACCAATACTGGAGAAACTAGAAATAATTCATATATTAGATGGCGACAAAGAAGAAGACTGGACTGAAGATGCTTGTAAAGTACTTCAAGGTCACATTAAAATACAGAGAATATTTAATAAATCAATTAAATTAAACACATAATTTTCCGACAGACGTTTTATCAAAACATTGTTGGTAACGTTTATCTTTTTTATATGCATATATATAATAGAGCTATCTCGAAACTTGTATTGCTTAAATAAAGACAATTATAGTGGACTTTCCGTCATATCGTATTCGATCATTGTTCTTATAGATAAAAAGTTTATTTACTCCAACATGATTAAAATAACATAATAGATTTTCAATACAAATGCTCGATTTTAGAACGAAAATTAAAATTTTTAGTTTAATTTTAAAATTTATTTTATCATTATAGGTGGGCTTCCCATAAATTTAGTTGCGATAGTTTTTCCAATCAAGAAAATATATTCCCCCATCATTTAAAATATTATAAGGAATATACTGACTTAACTTACTTATTATTACATACAAAAGATATATGAAAAGTCATTTACAGAAAGAGTTAACTAAAATCTTTTAATTCTTAAAATAAGGACATAGATTTAGATTCCGTTAATAAATTTTTGTTACTTTTTCTAATAGAAATATCTTTAAAAATGAGATATGAAAGTTTCAAATTTAAAACCTATTAATATTTTATAAAAAGTATTTTTTTTAGCTTTAAAAACCCATTTTTGGAAAATCGAAAAATGGATATATAAAGAAGTTCTCAATTAAAGGAGCTGTGAAAAAAATTTTAATGTTTAAGTAGAGCATATTCTTTATAGAAAATACTAATATTTTACTTAACATGTTTTAAAAAGGCAACACAATAGATTAACAATATAAATTGTTGACTTTATAATGACAATGTAAATTATTTCTCTATTATTTTTTTTTATAAGTTTTCTTTTATTATTAAAAAAAAAGGATATATGAAGAAGTCCTTAATAGAAAGAGCTATTTAAAACAAAATTAATTAGAATGGTCTTCCCGTTAAATTATTTTCGAATATTTTTATTATAAATTAATTTTGAATTTGTACTAAGTTACTTGATTTAAAAAAAAATCAATATAAATGTTTGATTTTATAATCACAATACAAATTCGAGCATTACTTTATTTATTTTTCTTTTATTATGATTAAAAAAGAAAGAGTTATCTAAAAAATTATAATGCTTAAATAAAGCCAATTAAAGTAAGCTTCCCGTTAAAGTAATTTCGCTTTTAGGATTTAGAATTTGTACTAACTTAAATATTTGACTTAAAGAAACAACAGATTTCAAGTATAAATGCTTGATTTGATATTGAAAATAAAAATTATTTCTTTATTTATTTAAAATTGTTTTTAATTATTTTAAAGGGATATATAAACAAGTCCTTAATAGAAAAGCTACCAAAAAAGTTAAAGCTCTAATAAAGCATATTAGTTTATTTTTCTTATAGAAAAATATTGTTTTTGCACTAAATTGCTTTGGAAAAAACATGTTAGATTTTTCAGTATAAATGCTTGATTTTATAACCAAAATATAAATTCGAGCATTATATTATTTATTTTTCGTTTATTATTAAAAAAGGATATATGAGCAAGTCCTTAATAAAAACAGTTATCTAAAAAATTATAATGCATAAATAAAGCCGATTAGATTAAGCTTCCCGTTAAAGTAATTTCGCTTTTAGAATTTAGAATTTGTACTAATTTACTTGACTTAAAGAAACAATAGATTTTAAGTATAAATGCTTGATTTGATATTGAAAATAAAAATAATTTTTTTATTTATTTAAAATTGTTTTTAATTATTTAAAAGGGATATATGAACAAGTCCTTCATAGAAAGAGCTACCTAAAAAGTAGAAGCTCTACTAAAGTCTATTTGTTTTTTTTTTTTTCTTATAGAAAAATATTGTATATGCACTAAATTGCTTTGGAAACAACATGTTAGATTTTTAGTGTTAGTGTTCAATTATGGAAGGCAATACGTAGTTTTCCTTCTTCTTAATACTTTTTTTAAGGTTTTGTGAACAAGTCCTTAATAGAACGAGCTATCTTAAAACCTTTAATGCTTAAATTTCGATAATTTTTCTTATAGAAAAATTTTGTATTTATACTAAGTTCCTTGAGAAAACAACATATTAGCTCTTTCGCATTAAAGCTCGATTATAACGATTATACCGATTTTTCCGACTTTTAATTTTTTTGTTTTACTTTTAAAAAGTATATATGTACAAGTCACTAATAGAAAGAGCTATCTTAAAAAAATTAAAGCTTTAATAAAGCCTATTAGAAACAGCTTCCCGTTATGTTGTTTGCGATTATTTTGCTAAACGAAAAGACAATTAGAGATTAGGTTGAAAGAACATAAACGAACAGTTGAGAAAGGAATAACAACAACAGCTCTCTCTCAACATGCATTTGACAATAAACACAACTTTGATTTTGACAACATCAAAGTCTTGGAAAGAGAGACAAAAACAAATAAAAGAATAACACTTGAAAGTTTGCATATTAAGAAACATATTGACAAAACAGTAAACATTAAAGAAGACAGTGATCACATTAGTAACACGTACAATTTAGTACTTAATAAATAAAATTAAAATGTAAAATTTAGATTAAGTGTGTAATAATACTATTAAGGTAACAATTATTTTATAAAAAAAATTCACATAAATTTGTTAAGTGATAATAAATGTATATTCTTAATTATTATTAAATAAAATTAGACGCCTGATGAGGACACCAACCATAGTGTCGAAACGTCGCAGACAGAAAACAAAATTACAGCATATTTGTTTTAATTATTCCTGCTTAGGACGACCATAGGAAGCTTAATATCACAACAAGTAATTACAATCACTGGTCATTAGGAACATATCAAAAGAAAAATTAAGTGTTTTTAGTATTACAAGGAATATACCAATTTGATCTTCATAACTTTTAAATTTTTTTTTAGTTTTAGAAAAGGATATATAAACAACGAGCTATCTAAAAACTGGTAATGCTTGAATAAAGCCTATTAGAATTGGCTTCCCGTTAAATATTTTCGATTATTTTTCTTATAAAAGAAATAAGTATTTGGACTAAGTTGGTTGAGAGAACAAAATATCAGATTTTCAATATTAATAACCGATTATAAAGCCAATACAATTTGTTATTTAATCAAATAAAAATTATTATTATAATTATTAAAAAAAAGGATATATGAAGGAGTTTTTATTATAAAGAGGTATCCAAAATCATTGAATGCTTAAATAAAGCCAATTAGAGGAGGCTTCCCGTTAAATCATTTGCTATTTTTTTACAGATTAAAATAATATTTTCTTTAGACTTGATTGAGGAAAAAAACATATGAGATTTTCAGCTTTATAAAGCTATTAAAAACTGTTTCTTTATAATATTTAAAATTTTACTTTACTATTAAAAAAATAGATATATGAACAAGTCCTTAAGAGAATAAGCTATCTAAAAAAGTTTAAAGCCTTAAATAAGCCTATTAGGATTCGCTTCCCGCTAAATCATTTTCGATTATTTTTCTTAGAAAAATAAATAGAAAAATTTGTTTTTTGTACTAATTTACTGGACTTAAAATAACAATCAATTTCAGTACAACTGCTTGATCTTATAATGAAAATCATTATACCCTATACCACTATGTGGTTTGGGTATAATGACTTTGTGCTGCTGTTTGTAACAACCAAAAATATTTGACCTAGACCCATCTTTAATTATACCGATCGAATCAGAATCACTTTCTGAGTTGATTTATCAATGTCCGTCCGTCCGTCCGTCTGTGTGTCCATGTAAAGCTTGTAATCAAACTGCAGGTCGCAAATATGAATATATTTTGATGAAATTGGGTATATAAGCTTTTATCGGCCATGGGATGAAATTGGTGAGAATCGGTCCATGTTCAGACCTAGCCCCCATACAAATTACCCCTATGAAATCGACATAAATTGCCATAAGATCCAAATTGTCATATAGATCTTACTCAAATTGGGTTTGTATGCGTTCATTATATATTTTCGCAAAATACAAGAGACTTTACCAACCATGGTCAGGATCGGTCCATTTTTGGACCTAGTCCCCATATAGATATATCATCCGATATGAACTTTTTAATATCTGCAGCCAAAAAAATTAATAAAAATCCCACTCAAATTTGGTTTTTGCTTATTTTCTATGTCCAGTTAGTTGGGCCTAGGAGATACGGTTTCTAAACGCATGGTATAGGGTATCGTATAGTCGGTCTAGACCGACTATAATTTTCTTACTTGTTTTCGATTATTTTTCTTATAGAAAAACTTTCTTTTTAAAAAAAACAATCATTCTCAGTACAACTGCTTGATTTTATAATGAAAATACAAATTATTTCTTTATTTTGTATTTTTTTTTTTTTTTTTTTTTTGTCAAAGTTTATTTTATTGTTCAAAATAAAGGATATATGAACAAGTCCTTAGTAGAAGGAGCTATTTAAAAAAAAATTTGAGGCTTAAATAAGCCAATTACAGCAAAATTCCCGCTAAATCAATTTCAATTAGTTTTCTTATAGAAAATTTTAGTTTTTGCACTAATTTGCTTGACTTAAAAAAACAATAGATTTTAAGTACAAATATCTGATTTTATATTGAAAACACAAACAACTTCTTTATTTTTTCAAAAATATTGTTAAGAAAAGAGTATATGTGAAGAAGTCCTTAATAGAACGAGCTATCTAAAAAATTTTAATGTTTTAATACATCCTATTAAAATTGGCTCTCCGTTGAATCATTTTCGATAATTTTTCTTGTAGAAAAATTTACTATTTTTATTTAAATGGTGCGTGGTAAAGAAGAAGAAAGCATATATTTCAAAAATTCATAACTGCACTGTATTCTTAATCGGACCGCTTTCTGGCATTTCAGCCTTCATCAGCGATTTATTGAACATTGTGATAATTGTTATGTTTTTAATTGAATAGATTGTTTCTATATGAAAATTTTTTCTACTTAGGGCGGCCGTGAGGTTTTGAACCGTGAACCTTCACATACACTCGTACTTGAACTTTTTGGTCAGCGCTTTAACACACTCACCTAAAGTCAGGCCTACGAGCCTACAACTCTGTCCAAACAAACAATCGTTATTTTTTTGAATTTTTTGAATATTTTTTGCATTTATACTTCTAATTTCCACTATTCTCAGTTTTCGTAAGAGTTGTCATATGTGATGTACGGTTTTGTTCATACCTACATATGCACTTTACATATATTTGAGATGACGCTTTGAAGCGAAGAAATTTTTTGTTTGTTAGATTTATCGTCATTTTTCAGACATATTGCAATTACTACTGTAATTAATATGCAATTTTAATTTTGTTTAAATGTTTTATATCGGATCTCTACCGTTAATACTTGAATATAAGGACAATATAAATTTTTCCTTCTTTAATTTTTTTTTTATTTTTCAAAAAGGATATATGAAGAATTCCTTAATAGAGAAAGCTATTTAAAAATTTTAAATGTTTAAATAAAGCCAAAATGATTCGTTCTTTTTTAATAAAATAAAATATTTCTCTAACAGTACAGTAAGGACAGTACTAATTTTTTCTTATTTTATTTTTTTTTTTTATTTTTCAAAAAGGATATATGAAGAATTCCTTAATAGAAAAAGCTATTTAAAAACTTCAAATGTTTAAATAAAACCAACTTGATGGGCTTCCCGTTAAATCATTTTCGTTTTTTTTTTTTTTTTTTTTGATAAAATAAAATATTTCTCTTACTTAATAAAATAAAACTTTAGATTTTCACCATAAATTATGAATTATAAAGACAATACTAATTTTTCGTATTTTAATTTTTTTTTTTTTTTTTTTTTGATTAATTTTAAAGAAGAATATATGAGTAAGTCCTCTAAGGACTTACGTTAAGTTTTTTAAGGACAAATTACGCTGCTTTACAATAAGCTTCCTCTAAAGTTATTCTCATGTAGATTTCGTAGCATTCAGTTACTTAAATGGATGTTTTTAACTTGAGTGTTATTTTTTGTAAAACATTTTTCCATTTGACATTAAATATCTTCACAAAAAATTATCGTTAATAGCAACAATACTATACAATACCATGAAGCATGATATGAAAATTTTTGTTGGTGGCAAAATTTTACAAAGAAACAATTTATTTTTTTTTTTTTGCAACAAACTGATGGGACATAAATTGCAAGTGACTTTCTTTTTTATACATTTTTCATACTAAAACATTAAAGGTGAAGAGCGTAGCAAAAAAAGGATACATGACATGTTGGCCATGAAGGCCAACACTGTTCATGCTCAGTTAATACCAGACATTTTTTATAAATTGTATTAAGCTTGAAATACTTTACAGTACCATTATAAAAAACTTAGAAAATACAATTTTAAGTTAACAAAACCCTTTTGTTCAGGGATTAACAAACAACAACAAAAAAAAGGTTAAATAAACAATACTGCGAAATCTTAGGGGATATTTTCTTGAAAAAAAAATTTCTTTAGCAAATTATTATTAGAGAAAGGTGTTTAAGAAGGGGTAAAGAAGAACTTACCAATTTGTGGCACATCATATTGACGTTGACCGCGCGCTGTGCGTAACATTAGCTGTGAGGCTAAACTGTGAGGCGATGATGAAATTGCTGGTGATGCAGCTAAGCCGGCTGCTTTTAAACCAGATCTTTTATGATTGGAATTTAAAATTAAATCCGGTTGCTGTTCATTTGAATTAGAAGATTTTTCATTATTTCTGGGCAAGACAGCGGAAGTAGCAGCATCTGTGGCTGTGGCGGCTTTAGTTAGAATGGGTCTGTCTTCTTTAGTGGCGAGCTTATCGTGTTGTTTTTGTTGTGCGGTTTGTGGTTTGTTATTGTTATTATTAATATTATTAGTAACCCTTGTAGTGGCTGTAGCCTCGGAATTAGCCATAGCTAGTTTGTTGTTGTTGTTGTTTAGAGTTTTAAAATGATGCTGTTGTTTAGTACTCTTTTGTCCAAATATATTACGAGGCAATTGCTGTTGTTGCATTTGATTACGTTTACGCAGCCATTTCTGTTGCAGACGTATGTTATTACGATATTTCGTATTAAATTGATTGGCTTGATGTAGTTGCTGCTGCTGTTGCTGTTGCTGTTGCTGTTGATGCTTGAGGTTTTGTTGATTTCCTTGAGTTTGTTTTTGCTCCTTTTCGAAAAACTCCTCCAACGTCTGTTGGTTATCAAAAGGCTCCTGACTTTGATAGCCGTGGCTTAAGGGTTTATGATGCTGAGCTGGTGGTTGTTGATGTCTAAAGCCCGGAAATTGAGGTATTTGTAAATTCTGCTGTGGCTGATAATGATGCTGTAATCGTTCCTTATTTTCTTCAGCCATTAAATCTTCTATATAGGCATAACCATCTAAATCGGGAAATATATCCTCCTCTTCACGGGCCGGTTCCAATTCCATAAAATCATCCAAATTCAAATTATGGGGATTTTCAAAATCTCTATCCACCGGCTGGACGACACGACCATATTCATATTTATTATGTGAGCCTAAGTGATCAAAGTTTCCAATGCCCGCACCAACACCACCACCACCAGTATCATAATCTTCTTCATCATTCAGCGGTTGGGTGACAACACTGCCAAACATGGCATTTCTGGCCTGTTGACTTAACCAAGCCGAATAGTCGCCATCAATATCTTCGGCCGGATGCATTTTAATGCGGCCAGTTATTATCGGCCGGCCATGATAGCCAGACTCTTCAGCGGTTTGTTTGACCAAGCCCATTACCATGAGACGTTCTCTTTCCAGTTGAGCCAAATCGGCCAATTCTTCATTTAAACGACTGGTGCTCGTTTGAAAAGGATTCGTGGGCGGTTTATTCAGTTGTTGGGCATTGTGAGGCTGGTTAGTTGCTGTGTTTTGTAGGGCCGGTGATTGTCCATTGCTATTACCCGTTAAGTGCAGGGCATAGAGGCCACCATTCACCAGCAAAACACAGACTAAAGTCTGTATTAAGGAGTAAAACATTTTCCTTTTGTCCAGATGTTTTAAATGTTCCAAGATGATTGTTATGTTCAAAATGTTCTTCGTGGATATTTGCAGCTTTTGCTAAAAGTATCCTGGCCTTTTTTTTAGTGCCCAGGATCTCTAAAGTTTTCTAAGGGATTTTTTTTTTTTTTTAGCTAAAGATTTTTTAGTTATTCCAATAAAATTATTGTAAATTTTAAAACATTTTTTTTTTTTTAATTTGTTGTTAATATCCTTTTAACGACTTTTCTTTAGTCTATGATTTTATGAGATGCCAAGTCTTTTTTTGATAGAACTTTTTTCTTGTTGTTGTTCAATAAATTTTCTGTTTATATGTCGACAATACCTTAATATCCTGTTGTTTTTCACGTTTTTAGGATAATTTGATATTTTGCCAATAGCTCTATACCTTCTACTGACAGGCTCCCCTATTAGTATGCAATGAAGTTTTCTTTCGTTTATTTTTTCTTTTTTGGCTTGTTGCTTCCGTTGTTGTGTTCTGTTGTTTTAAATGTTTCTTGTATCTCGTTTCTTGTTTTATTTTTTTTTTTTTTTTGTATTTTTTTTTTTTTGTGTTTTCGATTCCCTTTTGGCTTTTGTTAAGCTGGGGGTATTAAATTAAGGTCTTTTCGTTTTGTTGAACAGTCTTGTATTTTCTTGTTGTATTTTGTTTTTATTGCCCTTCTATTGCAAACTGTTTCCAAGCTTATTTGCTGCTGGTTTATTTGTTTTTCATAAGTATGTGAGTTCTTTTATTCTGTTGTATTATTTTCCTGGTTTTGTTAAAAAAAAATTGTGTTGTCTGTGTCTGTCTATCTTGGTGCTCAGACTGACTGTTTAACTGGATGGCTGGCTGGCTGGCTGGCTGGCTGGCTTTTCTTATGTCTTATCTGTTGTTATGTTTCAAAATCAATAATCAATGTTTTTCTATTGTTTGAACAATTGTCAAGTTTTCACACTGTTAAATATTATCGTTTCTTTTTTTTTTTTTATTAAAACTTTTGCTTTAGGGAGTTAGGCTTTCGTTGTAAATAATTTTTTTTTTAATTTCCCTTTAAATTTTAAACTTTTTTTGAAGATGCTCAATTAGAATCTGGAAAGTTTTCTTTTTCGCAATAAAGTTATTGTTTGAAAAGTATGTTTTGAATTCTTCTAAAAAAAAAATTAGCCATTAATTTGTTATGTACTTAACAAAGAATTCTGCTTAATTTTTTTACTAAATTTTCTGCCCAAAAAATTTTCTTTTTTTAGTCTTCTTCACTAATTTGCAGATTTCGTATATATTTCTTTTACTTTTAACTTTTCAGTTCTTATAAGCCTTTTGTTTATTTAAACCAGATTTTAACTGTTACTTTCCTGGCTGTATAGACAATCTGTTAAATTTTATGGGTTATAACAGTGCAAAAATTTGTCAAGAATTTTTCTTAGCAAAAATGATCTTTAATTTCAAAGGAATATTTTATGCTTAACAATTTTCTAAACTATGCTCAACTTCTTAAGAATACTATTGGTAATATTATAAAAATTTGTTTAAAAAAAATCTGCAAAAAATTTGTTAAGGAAAACTTGTTTGATAATTATTTTATTTTTGATGTTAAGCCGTAGGGCATCGAAAAATAAATTTTTGACCCCCAGAAAGTATATATAATCTTGATCGTTATAACAAAATCGAGTCGTCTGTCTGTCTTTCTGTTGAAATCACGCTCATTTATAAAATCACTTATTTATCTGGATAAACTTAGGATGATATCATTTGTCATTATTACGAGCAAGCCGGCTTTTGAAATGTGGTAAATCAGGTATCATTTTGCGAAAAATATAGCATAAAATATGGAGACATCTCTGAAAAATTCTAAAAATTAGGTGTGTTTGTTGTAATAATTTAGTGCAATAAGTTCAGATACTAGCGTAAATATAGAATTAAAATCTATAATATTAATAGGCTAGGCGATTTCTTGTGACTGATGTTTTGTTCTACGGTTTTCTCCCAATTTTGACCAAACGTATATTATTTGAAAGGTACTTCTTTTTAGCCGTTTTGCAGCTTTACAGATTTTTAAATTTTTTCCTTCATTTTGAGTAAATTGCATTTAAAGTTGCTATTAACACATACATAAAATTATACAATGCTATTTATGTGTTTAGAAAATTTGTAAATGTGTTTGTAATAAAAATGGGTTTTTGATTTGTGAATTAGCTATAATTGATCAGCATAATTCATAATTTTTGGGTCTTTATTTAATGAATAAATTTAAATTTCCTAGAATTTGCGCTCAAACTTCGAGTGTAATTTTTAGGCAACTTTATATATCAACTTAGCCAATTCACAAACCACCATGTTTTTGGTTTATTATTATTGTGTATAAAGATAACAAGCTGATTAACCAACATATTAACAAATTTAATAAACACACACATAGTATATGTATAATTTTATGTATGAGTTAGTAGCAATTTTAAAGGCAATTTACTCAAAATAAAGAAAAAAATATAAAAATCTGTAAATCTGCATTTAAAAAATACCATTCAAATAATATACGTATGGTCAAAATCGGGATAAAACGGTAGAATAAAACATCGGTCACAAAAAATTGGCTAGCCAATTAATATTATAGCTAATTATAATTCTAATTATAATTATAATTATGATTACATAATTTATTAATTATAATTATAGTAATAGTAATTATATAATTATAATTATAATAATTATAATTATAGTAATTATATAATTATAATTATAATAATTATAATTATAATTATATATAATAATAATTATAATAATTATAATTATAATATAATATAATTATAATGATATTATTTATAATTATATTATTATATGTATTTCTATTATAATTATATAATATTATTATTATTATTATTATTATTATTATTATTATTATTATTATTATTATAATTATAATAATAATATAATTATAATTAAATAATTATATTATAAATAATAATAATATAATTATAATATAATAACAAATAGAAAATTACAATTATATATATATTAAATTATAATTATAATTATAATTATAATTATAATTATAATTATAATAATTATAATTAACTAATAATAATTATAATTAACTAATTAATTAATTATTAATTAGAATTATAATTATATAATTAATAATTAATTATAATTATATCATTAATTATCTTTAATATTAATTGGCTAGCCAATTTTTTGTGACCGATGTTTTGTTATACCGTTTAATTATAATTATAATTGCTAGCAGATTCCAGCGCTCGGAATTCGAGTGCAATTCCTAGACAGCTTTATTTTTCAACTAAGCCAACTCACAAACCAACACTTTTAAGGTTTATTATTATTGTGAATGAAGATAACAAACTCATTAACAAACACACTAACAAATTTAATAAAACACACATAGCATTGTATAATTTTATGTATGTGTTAGAAGCAACTTTAAATGCAATTTACTCAAAATGAAGGAAAAAATTTAAAAATCTGTAAATCTGCAAAACGGCTAAAAAGAAATACCTTTCAAATAATATACGTTTGGTCAAAATCGGGATAAAACGGTAGAACAAAACATCGGTCACAAGAAATAGCCTAGCCTATTAATATTATAGATAATTATTATGGTTATAATTATGATTATATTTATGCTTATAATTATAAAATTATAATTAAAATCATGTAGAAACCAATTTTTAGAAAAATCTGTGCCATATATTTGTTTTTTGATGGATTTAAGTGAAGATCGGGAGTCGGCTTCATATGGGAGCTATAACTAAGAATTGTTCTATAGAGTTTATTTTTAGACTACTGATAAATGGATACAACAATCACATATAAACCCAATTTGACCGATATCTATATGATAATTTGGGCAACTTAAGTCGAAAGAAAACGTCAGATATTAAAAATATTTAAATAACAGTTAAGATTTTATACAATTTCTATCATATCATCTTCTATTTTTATACTTTTAATCAACTTTGGTACAGAAGCTTAGAAGTTTCCATTGTTTTGTCATCAATAAAAAAAATTTTTTTTTTCGTTTATTTATCTTCGTTATTTCGAAAATATTAAAAAGCAAAATTGGATAAAATTGAAAAATTTGGTACATAAGCTTCTATCGGCCATATTATGAACGCTATTGAAATTGGTGAAAATCGGTTAATTTTCAGACCAATTCCCCATAAAAATGTCCCCTATGAGATCTACTTAAATTGCCATAATAACGAATTTATCATATAGACAGATCTCGGTCACTTTGGGCTTGTGTATGCTTATTCAATCCATTTATCATTAGTCCAAAAATAAACGCTATAGTATCTTCACTTAAATCTATCAAAAAACAAAAATATTGCACATATTAAAATTTGGTCTGTTTATGTTTTTGCAAAATATGAGTGACCTCATCAAATATGGTCAGGATGGATCTTTCCATCTTGTCCCCATATATATATAGCATTTGATGCGATTTTTTTCATATCCGAAGGCAAACAAATTAGTAAGAGACAGGGTTGCTAAACGCATGGAATAGGGAATCGTATAGTCGGTCTACACCGACCATAAATTTGTTACTTGTTAGATATTTTTTAGAAAAAAATTAATTTTCAATATTGCCTAGATACAAGTAAAATAAATCGATACTCCAAATTTTTGTTTATTATTTAAAGAAGACGGACAATCGTCAGACCTGGTTTCACTTTTACTATTAACTGTGGACCATAACTCGTTAGCTGTGACAAAGTAGAATTACTCTTAGTATTTTATTTTGGAAAGTACAAAAATAATTTCGAACGAAAAATTTCGATAACGAATGCGACGATTCGACCCCAGAACTTTTATGAAACATTTCTAATAATAAATTTTTATTTTATATAATAAAATATAAATATTACAAAAATATTTACATATTTTTCTTTAAACATGCATAACAAATTTCATTATAAGAATTTATTAATATTTTGTTATGTTAAATTTTTTTAACAAATTTGTTATTTAACATCCTTACCAAATTTTTTTTTTCTTCTTTTTGTTAACAGTTATTCTTACTAGCAGATTTCAACCCTCGAAATTCGAGCGCAAATTCTAGGAAATTTTATTTTTTCATTAAACAAAGACCCTGAAAGTATGCTAATAAATTATAGCCAATTCAATCAACACAAAAAACAAACTCATTTTTATTACAAACACATTAACAAATTTAATAAACACACACATAGCATTGTATAATTTTATGTACGGGTTAGTAGCAACTTTAAAAGCAATTTACTCAAAATAAAAGAAACAATTTGAAAATCTGTAAATCTGTAAATCGGCTAAAAAGAAATACCTTCCAAATAATATACGTTTGGTCAAAATCGGGATAAAACGGTAGAACAAAATATCAGCCACAAAAAATCGCCTAGCCTATTAATATTATAGATTTAATTTTTTGCAATTATGAAAAATATATTTTATATATATTTTTTGTTAAAAATTATAACCAATCCTCTAGTTAAATTATTTTAACAAACTTTTTTAAGCTATCTCAAAATATTCCTTACAAATCTTGGGATATTTACACAATCCAAATGTCAAGGTTTGTTAAATATTCCAATCTTTTAAACAACAACCAACATTTTTTACCAATATTTCTTACGAATCTTAGCATTTTTAAACAATTTAAATTTTAAAAAAGGTTTGTTAGGTATTCCAACCAAGTTTGTAGTAAACTTTCATAACCAACATTTTTAACAAATCTTTTTAAGGTTGTTTCAAAATTTTCCTTTCAAAACTTGGCTAAACCATTCTTAAACAATTTGGATGTTAATATAAGGTTTGCTAAATATTTCAACCAAGTTGTTATTAAACTTTAATAACAAATATTTTTGTACAAAATTCAAAATAAATTTTCTGTTAAATATAAATTGTTAACAAATTTTTGGTATTCTAGACAAACTTTTTGTAAGAAATTCCTTAAAAAAAAATTTTTTTTTAATTTTTGGTATCCAAATTTGTAACAAATTTATTACAACAATAAATAAAAAAATTATTTAAAAATTTTTTTAATAACTTTTTTTTTAAGGGGTAGTAAAAAATTTAAAACAAGTGTGTTTTTGTGAGAAATATGAAAAAAAGTTTGTGAAACAATTTAAAAAAATCTACCAAATTTTTTTGAAGAAAGCCTTAAAAATATGGACACGCTTCTGTAAAACATTACTAACAAAGTTTTGAAAAAAAATTAACAATTAATTTTAGAAGGCACTAATCTATAATATTAATAGGCAAGGCGGTTTCTTGTGACCGATGTAAGTTTCACAGTTTTACTCCGATTTTGACAAAAAATTTGCTATTTGAAAGATATTTCTTTTTAGCTGTTACCCAGATTTACAGATTTTCATCGTCTGGCATATTTTTTTGGAGTTATGATCGTTTAAACTTGCTAGTAACACATACATAAAATTATACAATGCTATGTGTGCGTTTATTAAATTTGTTAATGTGTTTGTTAATTTGTTGAATCTGTTTTCTTCATTTAAAATGAGTTGAATTGTGATGTATACCTCTAGGGTCTTTATTAAATGAAAAAATAAAATTTCCTAGAATTTACACTCGAATTTCAAGTGCTGGAATCAGCTAGTTAACATTATTATTTTCCATTCTTAAAAATTTGTTGCAATGAAATAGTTTGTAAAAATTTCAATAAAATTTTTACAAGAAAACAAACATGTTATGCTGAAAATGTTTAACTAATTTTTTGTAAATTATTTTATATCATTCTATAAAAACTTTTCAGAATAATTTTTACCAAATTTCCTAATAAACAGTCTTAACAACTTTTTTTTTAAACATTTCTGCAAACGAATTATTTCACTTTCCTAACAAATTCCTGTTTCCCAATAGATTCTTAAACATTCTCTACAAATTTTCAAGTATTTATATGAAACTAGTATAGTTGAGAACTCGAAATTCGAGTGCAAATTCTGGGATATATTATTTTTCATTCAATTGTTTTCTTTCAATGCTTTTTAATCTATCTATATATAAAATTTATGAATATTTAAATGAGCATAAAGGCAAAATAATCAATTTTAGCAATTTCCAATTCAACACAGGGTGTGTGATATACAATTTAAATCATTCGCATTAACAGGGTGTTACGAATTATTATAAATATTTTATTTTATTTAATTTAATATATATTTAAAACACATTATACACAAATTTTATCATTCACCACTTCTCCTCCATGTAAACTCTAACTATGCCAAATTTCACACTCGCTTGTGACCGCATTTTGCTTAAAATGGGAATAAAAAATTTTCCTTCACGTATTAATATATTGATATGAAATAGAATTATTTTTTAAGCATGTCAACAATTTGTTTGCAAATTTATATATTAAAACGTGAAGGTAAATAATTCGAATAAACACTTTGGCATAGTTATCTTTCGTATGGAGCAGAAGTGTAGAATTTTAAAATTTATATATAATATGTGATAAATATATAAGACTATAGGTATGCTAATCAATTTTAGCCAATTCACAATTCATCGCCTGTGCAGTTGTTATTGATGTTTTCAAAAAAGAGTAAATTTTAGTCGCTCTGTATTGAATTGTGAATTGGCTAAAATTGATTAGCATAGCTTTAGGCTTTTATAAAATTATTTATTAACAATCCCATTTATATTCCTTCTGTGTATTTCATTATAATGAAATTTAAGGAATTTGATTTAAAAATTCACAATTTAATCAATTTTAATTAAATATACATAAATTTGTTATATATATATAGATTAAAACTATGGAAAGAAAAAACTGAATGAACAAATAAAATTTCCTATGCTGGGCTGTGCAGTTATTAAAAAAAATTCTTGACAAATTCTTACAAAAAAAAGCTTGAGCAAATTTTTTGCAATAAAACTGTAAAACCATATTTTTTTTATTGTTGGTAAAAAAAACATTCTTAGCAAATTTCTTCTTATTTTTAATTTGTTTATGCAGAGAGTGTTTTAATTATTTTCAAATATTTTTTTACTAAAACAAACATAACAAGAATTTTTTGTTATAAATCTTTAACTAATTTGCTGTATAAGATTTTTATCGAATTTCTTGTAAAGCGTTATTAACGTTTTCTAAAAAATATTGAAACAATTATTTGTATAAAATTCTCCATAACTTTCTTATTTAAGATTCTTAAAAATTTCTAGTTACCAAATAATTTGTTAAGCAGTATCCACTAATTCCTTTGTAAAACAAACAAAACAAGTGTTTCTGCGTGAAATTTTATAAAGGTTTTTTGTTAAAAATATTAAACAAATATTTTGTACATTATTTTAAATTGTTTTAAACAAAAATTCTATATAAAATTCTTAACAAATTTCTTATAAAACATTCTTAATAAATTTTTGGACAAAATATTACTAACAAAATTTTGTATGAATTTTCAATGCTTGTAAAAACATTATTTTTTTTTAATTTCTAATAAATTTTTGTAAAAAAAATTGTTCGCTAAATATGCTAAGCAAATTTTTAGTAAAAAAATAAAAGAATTTTTTTAAAAAATTCTAAACAAAACTTGTATAACAAAAGAATTTTTGTAAAAATTCCAAACAAAACTTTTGTTACAATTTGTCTAAAGAAAAGTTCTTGAAAAATTCTTACAAATTAGTTGTAAAATATCCTCAACAAATTGTTTATAACAAAAAAAAATATTAATAACTATTTTGTTTATAATTTCAAAAAATTTACTAACAACAAGTTTTAGAAAAACAAACACAACTAGTATTTTTGTAAAAACTTCTAAACAAAATGTTCTTTGACAATATTTTGTGACTCATTTTATAATATTCTAAATCCACTTTTTTTAAAGAAATTTTTAACAAATTTGTTATAAAACATTGTTAAAAATTTTCTTGTGAAACAAAATGTTCTTTGACAATATTTTGTGACTCATTTTATAATATTCTAAATCCACTTTTTTTAACGAAATTTTTAACAAATTTGTTGTAAAACATTATTAAAAATTTTCTTGTAAAACAAAATGTTCTTTGACAATATTTTGTGACTCATTTTATAATATTCTAAATCCACTTTTTTTAAAGAAATTTTTAACAAATTTGTTGTAAAACATTGTTAAAAATTTTGTTCTTTGACAATATTTTGTGACTCATTTTATAATATTCTAAATCCACTTTTTTTAAAGAAATTTTTAACAAATTTGTTATAAAACATTGTTTAAAATTTTCTTGTGAAACAAGATTTTGTAAAAAATATGTTAACAATTCTTTATCATAAAAAAAATGTTAACAAAATTTTTAGTAAAGCAAATGTTAAAAAGTATTTTTGTTAGAAATTCTAAACAAACTTTTTGTTAACAATAATTTTTGATACATTTTAAAATATTCTAGACCCATTTTTTGCAGGAAGTTTTTAACCAATTTGTTGCAAAACATTTTTAACAATTTTCTTTGAAAACATTTATTAATAAAATATTCTAAAAAAAATGTTTAAAAATTTTTTTAATAATTTTTTTTTTTTTTTTTTTGTTAACCAATTTTAAAAGTTCTAGATAGAGCAAATTAAACATCCAAAAGAAGTTTTTAGAAAAAAAAAAATATATAACAAACATTTTTGTAAGAAACTAAAAACAAATTTCAATGATTGAGTTTCATTAAGAAATTCTTAATGTTTTTTTTTTTTGTTTTTGTTAATAATGTCTTAATAAATTTTTCGCTAAATGCTTTTAACAAATTGTTAGTCAAAAATTCTTTTTAAACAAACTTTTTTTCTATTTGTGGTTATTATGAAATTATGAACATTTTCTTTGCTTGGCCTAGAAATCTATTAGAAGTGCCGGGGCAAATGAAAATTCAATAAAGAAATATTATTAACGAGCTGTTAACAAATTTTTAACAAACTTTTCTTGTTAAATTCTTTACAAATTTATGTTAGAGGTTCTGTCAAAAATATTTATAAACAATTTTTATGAGAAGTGAAATTCTTGACAAATTACTGCGACCATTTTCTTTATTGTTAAAATCTTGTTAAAATGTTTGTGTTGAAAAAATTCGAAAAATTTTTAACCCATTGTTGTGATATTTATACTAAAAGTTTTTTAAAAAATATTTATGAAATTTCCTTAGATAAGCTAAATTCTTGACAAATTTCTGTGACCTCTTCTTATATTGTGTGGAAAACATTCTAGAAATTTTTAACCCCTTAATTTTAATAAATTTCTGATTTTTTGATTTTTTTTCTAAATTTTTAAAAATGAAATTTTGCCGTCGGTAAATGATTTTTTTAACAATTATTAAGTTTTGTATTCAAATAAGCACATAAATCAAATGAGTTATAAAATTTCTTTATTTTTTCACACAAAATTTTTTTCAAAATATTTTTTTTTTGTGTTTTTTGTATATTTTTGTTAATTTTTTTAAGCACTTTTTTCTGGTTAATTACTTCTTTTTTAACATTTAAAGGAACTTTATGAAGCTGTTGTTTTCTAGTTTAATTTATAATTTTTTATATTGAATTTTATGGCCAGAAATCCACCAGTTGCTTTATTTTAACTTTTTATTAACTTTAAAAGGTGAACTTTCTATTTAGAAAATATCCGTTTGTTATTTAAGCACGCACAAACCTGTTTTTTTCTAATCACAAAAAACTAAAAAAAAAATGCAGAATAAGTTTTATTTTTCTTTTTATGTGTTGTTGCTCGTCCTTTAGTTTTGTTTCTCTAACTAAAGCCTAAAATTGTTATTTGCTTCTTTTGTAGTTTGTTAGAGTTTGGTTATTATTATGAGAAATTTCGTATGTAGTAGTGTTTGGCTATTTGTTGTATATTTTTAGGCGTTTTACGTGCAAACTTAATGTTTACTTTTATTATGCCCCGTTAGTTTTTCGTATCTTTTATAAGGATTCGACTGTTGCTGTTGTTTGTTGTTTCTATGCTAATAAGTTAACAAATCCTTGGGGACTTTGGATTTTTTTCTAGCCGTTTTTGTAGCTGTTGTTATTTTTTTTTTTTTTTTGTTTTGGATAAAGTATTTCTTTTGTTAAAGATTTTTAGGTCTTTAATAGGGAATTGTTTTGTAACTTTTATTATTTTGATTAAAGTTTTTTTCTTATTTTTTTTAACTATTTGTTTAGCTTTATTTAGGCAAAGGAACTTAGACGATTGTTTTAAGATTTATTTTTAATTTTTCTTTTTTTTTCCCCCGTAATATTCTTTCGTTACATATATCTTTAGTTTAAAGAATTTATTTATTTATTTTTAATATTAAAATATTATTTTATATTTAGTATTTAATAGAACGACACTTTTTTGAAATCTTACTGTATTGTTTAGCTTCTATTGAGACAATACACCTTTTTCTTATATATTTCACTGTTATATTTTAACTTGCTTGTAAGTTGCCTTTTGATTTGTATCGAACCTTTGCGATTATTTTGTATTTTTTTCTATTTATAGTAAGACTGGAATTTCACTTTTCTTTTCTATTTTTAATATATAATTTTTTATTATAATTTTTTTTTCTTTGTGATTGAATTTATATGAAATAATATTCCTTTTTTTGTGTGTGTTTGGTTTCTATTTAACTTTCATATAAGTTTATTTTATATATTTTTTCTTCTTAAGCTGTTGGAAAACAAATTGTCCTTCCTATCATATGAACCGACGAGCAAGGACTCGTCGTCTCAGCAGGTTTCGCCTGTTTGTCTACTGTTGAAATTCTCGCATTCGTTAAGTGCTGCTGCTACTTGTGATGTGTTGGATGCCTTTGTAACATCGTTTTATTTACAGTTTGTCCTTTCGCATGCCTAATATACCCTATACATTTCATTTTGGTTGAGTTTCATTCAATGTAGTTGTTGTTTTAGTTGTCCTAGCTGCTGCTTCTGCTGCTGTTGCTGGTCGTTTGCTGTTGTTGTTTAACTGTTAGTGTTCATAGAGAAGTTGTACTCGTAAAAGTTGCAGAAAAAAAAAACAAAGTATTCGTTTAACTTCGTCATTCGTTTGAAAAATCAGTTCAAATGAAATTTTGTCACCGCTTTGCAGCTTAATGTTAGTTGTTATTGTTGTTGCTATTGTTTTCCCATAGCTAAACCACTTGTTTTCATATCTTCATGTTTTGTTTAATTTTTGTTTTTTTTTTTTTTTTTTTTTTGCTTTTAACTTTCTCAAATTGTTCTCTCCTTTCGAAACTCTCTTTTTTCAACTTCTCTATTCTCTTTCTGTTTTAATGAAAAGAATTCCTTTTTTAATTACTCTTTTTTTTTTGTTTCCCTCTCTGCCTATTTTTCTTGATTGTTTTTACTCTCCCATAGTTAAATTTAGTTTTCGTTTTTTATATTTGTGAGACCGCCCGCCGCCCTTTTGTTTAGTATTCAACAAGCCCATATGTTTTGTATGTGTTATATATTATTCTTTAATATTTCGTTCGGTTACAACAACTACCGGCTGTAATTTACATGTAGTTATTTCTGCTTGTTTTCCCTTTTCCTTTTGCTCTTGTTATTATTGTCCTTTATGCAAAGTAATGTTTATTTTTAGTTACACAAGTCCTTTATTTAGTTCACGTACTCTGTAAGTATTTGTTTTTTTTTTTTTGGTTATTTGTTATTTTGGTTCTCTCTTCTTTGCCTTAAAAAAACTCTCATGCTCTCAATTTTTGACAAACCATATATATATTTATATTTAAGGTGTGTGGGTTCCCAGCGATGAGCATAACAATTTGTTTACAAAATGTTATAAGTATGAAGTAAGAATAATAATGAAATTATGCAAGGAAATCCTTTTGCTGTACACATATGATTATTCAGAATTTGTTTTGCAGGAACAAGCAGAAAAATAAGATTAATTAAATGTCTTCATTATGCAAAGGTTTGTAGTGTTGTTGTGTGACTTTGTGATCTCTTTGTGGTTATAAGAGGATCTATTAATAAAACAAGAGTTTTAGATTTTAAGACTAATTACCCAGTCAACATTTGGAAGATTGTTTTAACAAAAATCACCTTATTGAGTCTTTTTCGAGTCCTTTTAATGATAAAAAAACTGATTAATCTTATGCACGAAAATGATGATATAATAACAAAATGTACAGAAGTCGCAAATAGATCATGCAGGCGATTGAAATGTGATAGTTTTGGTCATTAATTTGGTAAAATATTCCGCGCAGTTTGTGGATGAAACACTAAACGTTGTGAATTTTTGTTCATTAATATCTGCCGAATCGTGGTGTGAAGGTCAGCTTTTTAAATCACAAATTATACAAGTGAACAAATTTAAAAGTGGAAAGTGAATAAATTTAATAGTGAAATGTAAAAAAAAATTAAAAGTGGAAAATAAAAAAAAAAAAATAAAAGACGTAACTAATATCGCCAAAAAAATAAAAAAAAAAACTCGCAGGGAAATTTCCGCAGCAGATGGAACCAAGCCAACCAACCAACGAAAGAAATTTCCATGATAACAATTTAACTGATTCTAGACATATCTCTTATTTTGACAAAGAAGAACAATAATATAATACTAGCAGAGCCCAGCCCTCGAAATGCGAGTGAAAATTGTAGGAAAATTTATTTTTTCAGTCAATTATAAATATTTCTTGAACACACAGAAAGGCCGTTTTCATAAATCTAACGTCAGGTGCCAACATAAATTTAGGCATTTTTAGGTAATACGAGATAGCTCGTAGTTTGGCCTACTTATATAAAATTTGATTTCGATATGCCAACTACGAGATAACTCGTACCATATTTTTCCATAATTTCTTATTTGATTTTAAGATAAACAAGCAAAAATGTAATAAAAAGAGCATTCAACTTTATTTCAATAAATAAAACATGACACAACAAAAAATAATTATTAATTTTTTGTTTTTATTATTCTTCATAATGATAAATTTTAAAACAGTTTTTAGCGCAAAGAGCTGGCTTTTGAGGGAACTCTGCACAAATATACCTCGTTTCACATCCTTTGTTTTCTTTATTACAAACACAACATGGCTTAGTTGGATTATTTTTCTTTTCCGTTGGTGGAATTGATTCCAACTAGTGAAAGTGTCTCTAGTTTCGATGCGAGCATCAAGGTTTTTAGGTTCACCAGCGAAGCATTCAATAGGCTTTTCTCTAAATTGTAATATTGACAGTTTTTTGTTTGAAGAATTATTTTGGGTGTAAAGTAGCCTAGCATTATGCATAAACATTTCGAAAAATTGAAACCCAAGCTTTTGTACCATCGCACAGATTTTCTTAATGATGAATAATATGAAATGTTTTGATCGCTACGATCTACTCCAGCCGTTGGCAATGTGTAGTGCCGAACAATATCCGGTTTTATGGCGATTTTTTATTTCTATTCATTACTTCCACCATGTTTCCATAGTGTTTTTTGGATATGGTGAGTACGTCCCTTTTGTCTTTCGACCAAATCTAATCGAGCCCATGTTGATTCCCTTTTTAAGCTTTTTTTGAATTACGTTTTTCGGATTTTCTTTTCTATTGGCTCTCCAAATACCACACACATATGTAGATAAATTGGTTAACGTTTTTGTTAAACCGACGGAATTATAAAAATTATACATGTAAAGATTATATCCTTTGTCAAGAAAACCTTCCCTTAACTAATCACAACCTCACTGGCGTGATTTTTACAACAATCATCTTGTTTTCCTTCATAAATTTTCACCCTCATCATTCCTTTTGATTCGCAGAGTTCAAATTATTTTATCCCATATTTATGTCTATTGTTTTTAAGAACCATGGACTCATCAATACACAAGTCGTGCTTTGGGTGGTAAATGTGATCCATTGTATCATTGAAACGTTGTAGGATTTGCTTTATATAAAAACGGTCGGTGGTTTGATGCTCGTTATTTGAAAAATGAAACCGATTTTTCGACATTCTGTTCTGGAAAAATTTCAGACCGTAGAGTTTTCTTGTGTTCCAATAATGTGATATACTTGGTAAAGTGATAGACCCCATGTGTAATAATAATTCAAAAAACACTACGAGCTCTTCATTGCTTGTATCTTTCCAATTTTTTAAACGAGGTGATCTCAGAAATGGTGCTTTACTAATTTCTTGATTGGCCTAAAAGTTGGTTTGTTCAACCAAGTAAGTTAAAAAGTTTTCTGTTAAAAATAAATCAAAATAACCTCCAGGTGTTACACAATTTTCAGGAACATTCATAAATGGTAGCCCTTTAAATGGAAACTGAGGAGGATCTTGTTTTATTTCACTCCAATCATTATCTCAAGATGTAATATTCTCACCAACGCGAATTCGTTTAGGTGGGATATATTCAATATCACTGTCAGACTCAGAACTTTCACTGTCAGAACTGCTACTTTCAACATCATCATCATCATCTAACAAATATTCATCTTCATCAGCAGAAAAATCATTGTCACTGGATACTTCTAAAGTATCTAAATATATTTCTGTGTCTTAATCCGCCACTTCAACTCGATAAACATGTTATTTAAAAACAAATACCAATTAATTAAATCAAAAACGACCTTTAATCTCAAAAATCTGAGCACGACTAAATTTTATATGAATAAAAATTCAACTTCAATAGAGTATTATTTTTTGGGGAATTCCCAATTTAATAAAATTAACCGGTTTCTTTTTTGAAAAAAGTACTTTTTCCCTGTGCCAAAATGAAATAATGAAGTTAATTCAATAAGCCATATCGAAACTATGTTCAATATAATCGCAAAATTCTTGCTACGAGTTATCTATTAGTTGGTCTGTTGATAAATAATAAATAATTTTATAAGAGCCTAATGCTATGCTAATCAATTTTAGCAAATTCACAATTCAACACATATTTAATGAGCAGATACACAGCAATGTATGGTTTTTTATTTGAAGCTCAAATATGTGTTTTATGTATGTGTTAAAAGCAGCTTTAAATGCATTTTACTCAAAAAAAAAATGTTCTAGATGGTGCAAATCTGTTAATATGGTGGACAGCTAAAAATAAATACTTTTCAAATGAGGTATGTTTGGTAAAAATAGGTTGGTAACTAAAATTTGTATATCGGTCACAAGAAATCGCCTTGCCTATTAATATTATAAATGTGCGTGGATAAGCTAGTGTGATTAATTTTCTACATGAGTTTTTGGAGTGTTAAAATTTTACAAATGGATTTTTTAACAAATATTATTATTATTTTATTTATAAGTATCTTTTTAAGTAACTACAATAAATAGCAGATTCCAGCGCTCGAAGTTAGAATGCAATTTCTAGGCAAATTTATTTCTCAACTTAGCCAATTCACAAACCAACACTTTTTTGATTTATTATTATTGTTAATGAAGATAACAAGCTCATTAACAAACACATCAACAAATTTAATAAACACACACATAGCATATGTATAATTTTACGTATGTGTTAGTAGCAACTTTAAATGCAATTTACTTAAAATAAAGGAAAATCTGTAAATCTGATGAACAGCTAAAAAGAAATGCCTTTCAAATAATACACATTTGGTCAAAATCGGGATAAAACGGTAGAACAAAACATCGGTAACAAGAAATCGCCTAGCCTATTAATATTATAGATTTTGTATATAATTTCTGTGTTTATACATATAAATTTTTAAATAAACTTATTTGAAAATTTTTTTTTTTTTTGTTAAGAAAAATGACTCTAAAAGACCCGGATATAATTAAAACATTACTAGAAAATGACTCCAAAATGAGTCGAAACTCATCAGATAAGGGGTAATAAAAGACTCTTCAAAAAGAGTCATAAAACAATCTTCAAGAAGAGTCGGGGATAGGGTACCATTATCTCCCAAGAACCAAATCTTTTGTGATCAGAAAATGAGGCAATTATGATTACTTTAATCGCGCGAAAGAGTCGAAAAAGATAATCCTTAATTTCATAAAATGTTGACTGGGAATCCAGTTAATATTTTTCTTAGAGAATATTGCTTTAATTCCTTGCATAGATGACCTACCAGGCAGGGACCAAATTATCGAATGCAATGAATCGAGTGAAATCAATCGAAATTCCATATTTTGGTTTATTATTTGAAGAAGACGGACGAACGCTCGACCACGATTCGCTTTTCTTCTGAATCAGGGGCCATAATTCTTCAACTGTGAAAAACAAAAATTATTCTCAGCGTTTTATTTTGGGAAATAAAAAAAATGATTTCGATCGAAAAATTTCCATAACGAATGCGGTGATTTGGCTCCAGGTCTCATGAGGGGCATCCTCAGATTACAATGAATTTAACTATGCTACAGAACATGAAAAATATACACATCACTTATTCCATATCTTTTTTAGACGCCCAATCTCATATACCGGGTGACCCAATTGAAGTGATGGTCATATTCAAATCACTATCCAAAGTAAAGCGCTCATCTGGCAATACTGTAATTTGACATAATTATGCACTGCCATCTTGCCCGTCTTTATTAAAAATTTTTTGATTGTGAAAAGACACGTTCTTTTGTTTTTTATAATGGAAGTTAATCAGAATGCAATTGTTGCACTTCATTTGATTGGAAAATCAAACATCGAAATTCGGAGGGAGTTAAATAACATGAATTTGAGTAGCCTATTGGTCTAGTTATCGTACCATTAAACGATTCAACGAGACTGGTAGCATAAAAAAACGCTATGGCGGTGGCAGAAAATGTACTGCAACTAGTCGAGAAAACGTTAACAAAGTGCGTAATCGGTTGTATCGTAATCCGGTTCGAAGTGCAAGAAAAATCGCTAATGAATTGAAAATAAGCAATGCAAGTGTTCAGCGAATCCTGAAAAAGAAGCTTAAAGTAAAGCCTTTGAAAAAACAAAAGTGCCAAGAATTAAATGTTGATCGAAAAAAAGTTAGGTTAGAAAGATCAAAAGAGTTACTTCGTATGCTCGCCAGTGGAGAGTTTATAAATTTGGTATTTTCGGATGAGAAAACCTTCTGCATAGAACAATTTCTCAACAAACAAAATGATCGTGTTTGGTTAAAGAGACGTTCCGATGATAATTCGGATCATTTAAAAGTCACACGAAAAAAAGGTGCAGCACAGGTCATGGTTTGGGCGGCTGTCACTGAAAATGGTCGTTCACCGCTAGTTTTTCCACCAACCAAACACGAAAATCAATGCAGACGTTTATCAAAGGGAGATTTTAAATAAGGCTTTAATACCATGGACCAGGAACCATTTCAAAAATAACCCGTTCACCTTTCAACAGGACTCGGCACCCTCACACAAAGCACGACAAACTCAAGAATGGTTACAAATCAATGTTCCCAAGTTTATTTCGACACAACAATGACCTCCGTATTCACCAGATCTCAATCCGTTGGATTTTTCAAATTGGGGAATGTTACAAGCGAAGGCTTGCAAAACAAAACACAGAAACTTGGAAAGTTTGAAAAAAGATTTGACGCGTGAATGGAACCGTTTAAGTCAAGACATGTGCGGGCATCGTGCATATCGTTTCAGAAGCGATTGCGGCTGGTGGTGAAGGCAAAAGGCGGTCACATACCATTTGAATAATTTTTAAATTAACTATGTATTATAGACTATCATTTGCAACAATCAAAATAAAATTTAACAATAAACAAAAATAATTACAGCGTTTTTAAATACCATTACTTCAATTGGGTCACCCGGTATAGGGGTTAAAAAAAATACCAAAAATATAAGCTTTTTCCATTTGACCCATACTTTTTCCATTTGACCCAAAGAAACCATATAAAAATTGCACATCATCTAAGGGATATCTAATATAATATAACACATGCCTGATCATGCTTAAATGCACACTTGTTACTAAATAGAACCCTAAAACAATTTAAATGTTTTTATTGCCAAATCGATTAACTACACTTTTTGATGTATGAACATTTTAATGTTCAGTTAACTAAAAACAAATTTATGTTATAACATAGAGTTGTTACTGATGATATTCCTTATTATTGGAGAATTATGTTTTGAAAATAAACAGTTAATATGCCGTCCAGCAGGCGCTTTGCCATCAAAATTTTCATAAATCATAAAGTGAAGTTAATCGTTTTGGCAAGTGAGGCAACCATATATCAGTGGTCGCAAGCGATAACCGCATAAGTCGACTTAAAAACGATTTGCTATCATATTCTACTAACTACTAACAACTAACAACGCTTTACGTGAAATCCCCATTTCTCTAATACTTTTTTTTTAAAGTTATTAATAAAACAAGTAAGAAAATTATAGTCGGTCTAGACCGACTATACGATACCCTATACCATGCGTTTAGAAACCCTATCTCTTAGGCACAACTAACTGGACATAGAAAATAAGCAAAAACCAAATTTGAGTGGGATTTTTATTAATTTTTTTGGCTGCAGATATGAAAAAGCTCATATCGGGTGCTATATCTATATGGGGACTAGGTCCAAAAATGGACCAATCCTGATCATGTTTGGTAAAGTCTCTTGTATTTTGCAAAAATATATACAAACAAAATTTGAGAAGAATCAGTGCATTATTTTTGTTTTTAATAGATTTAAGTGAAGATCGGGAAGCAGTCTATATGGGGCCAAAGGGATCATTTTTGGACTACTCATTAATGGATGTAATGAACGCATACAAACCCAATTTAGTAAGATCTATATGACAATTTGGATCTTATGGCAATTTATGTCGATTTCATAGGGGTAATTTGTATGGGGGTTAGGTCTGAACATGGACCGATTCTCACCTATTTCAATACCGTTCATCCCATGGCCGATAAAAGCTTATATACCAAATTTCATCAAAATATATTCCTATTTGCGACCTGCAGTTTGATTACAAGGTTTACATGGACACACAGACGGACGGACGGACGGACGGACATTGTTAAATCAACTCAAAAAGTGATTCTGATTCGATCGTTATAATTAAAGATGGGTCTAGGTCAAATATTTTTGGTTGTTACAAACAGCAGCACAAAATCATTATACCCAAACCACATAGTGGTATAGGGTATAAACATATTGACCTAAGTCGTAATGAAGCACCGTTACATTCATATAAACAGTAATTTTACTCGAAAACATGATATTCTCCTAAAAGAAAAACTTTATATTTACGTTATATCCCCATTTCTTTTTTTTAAAAAAGTTACTAATAAAAAACAAGTAAGTGTGTTAGATTCGGCTGTGCCGAATCTTTGATACCCTCCACCTCCGATAGACTCAGAATCCGTCTGTGTGTCCATGTAAACCTTGTAATCAAACTACAGGTCTACAGGTTTGGTATATAAGCTTTAATCGGCTGTAGGATGAACGCTATTGAATCTGGTGAAATTTGGTCTATGTTCAGATATAGTCGCCATACAAGTGACCCCTATGAAATCGACATAAATTGCCATAAGATCCAAATTATCATATAGATCTCAGTCAAATTGAGTTTGTATGTGCTTATTATATCCACTAATCAGTAGTCCAAAAATAATCCCTATAGGACAATTCTTAGTCATAGGTCCCATATAGAGCTGCTTCCCGATCTTCACTTAAATCTATTAAAAAAACAAAAATGTTGCACAAAATTTTCTCAAATTTGGTTTGTATATATTTTTTCAAAATATAAGTGACTTTTCCAAATATGGTCAGGATCGGCATATTTGTCGACCTAGTCCCCATATAAATATAGCACCCGATACGAACATTTTCATATCTGCAGCAAAAAAAAATTAAAAACAATTCCCCTCAAATTTGGCTTATGCTTATTTTTACATCCAATTAGTTGGACCGAAGCGATAGGGTCTCTAAACCATGGTATAGGTATCGTTAAGTTTCTTACTTGTTTTATTATACCCTATGCCACTATATGGTGAGGGTATAATAAGTTTGTTTGTAACCTCCAAAAATTATTCACCCATACCTATCTTTTATTAAACCGTTCGTCTTAGAATCACTTTGTGAGTCGATTTAGCGATGTGCGTCCGTTCATCGGTCAGTCTGTCCATCCTCTGTATGCCGATGTCAACCTTGTAATCAAACTGCAGGTCGCGAATATAAATATATTTTGATGAAATTTGGTATACGCTTCCGTCGCACTGTGGCTGAAATTTTGATTTCATTGGCCAAAAGTCTAATTTTTTTGTCACCGATTTTTAAAATTTTAACGCTTTTTTGTAGCTAATATATCTAGATTAAGGTAGCCAAAAAAATTGGTTAAACTATTGCCAATTGTGGGCGTGGCATGCTGTCAAACTCAACTGTTTTTTTAATTTCAGAAAAAGGTGATTTTTTTTGTTTTTTATCAAAAATAAATGGTTACTACTCGCAAGCTGTCATCGATAATGACCTGCAATCTTTTTAATAATATTGGAAGGGTTATAGTCTTTAGTTGTTGTAAGTGGTCACAGCTCTACCGTTTAATATTAGGGGCGTTATGAAATATTTATGAAAGTACTATATTTTTCTCAAATTTCAACTTTAGTGGAATAGAACTTCTAGGGAGCAAAAGCGAACAAGAAACATATACCACCCGGAGAAAGGTGAAAGTGTTCTCTTTCAGCCTATGTATACTTTTGCACCAATGACGGCTCATGGGTAGAACACTTTTTTCATTTTAATGAAACTAATCTAAAAAAATTCAAATTACAATAATTTAATCAATAAAAGGAAATGAGTTAAAGAAATATGGAGACACAAAGCTAATTCTTTTTTGAAAATGGGGATGTGATGGTTCTTCGGGACAGAGAAAATACAAACAAGTAGTATGTGAAAAAATTTCGGACTCAGATATGTTTATGGTATCATTTGTACCATTGCGATTGAAAAAGATTCTGGAAGATTCAGAGCCTTCGACTAGTATAACACAAACAATGGATATTTGGAAAAATGAGACACCATCTTCTACGAAATACTGCACACCAATCAAATTTGAATTCAAAAAACAAACTTATGATGCCATTAACAAAGAAGTTAGTGATATCAAGGTCAAAATGGCAACACTACAGCCATTACAATTACAGTTAGATGGGCAGCAAATTGAAGTAAGCTACCAATTAGTGCTGACAATGATAGCATTATATGCCAAGCAACATCAAGCCAATTACACCAAGTCCCGACAAAATCATTAGATAATACTGATGCATATGTATTTGGATTATCACCACTACAAGCAAGAATACGACTTATGGAACACATACTAAAAATCAGTTATGATTTGGATTTCAGGTCTTCAGGATCAATAAGAAACAACGAAACCAACAAAGAGTTAAGGAGTTCAGAAAAGAAACATGTTCAAGATGAATATCGCAAATTTGGATTGATTATAGATCAGCAAAAGCAAAGGTCAGGCAATACAAATGGATGACAATACCGCAAGAAGATTCTTTTCAAATCCAGAAATAGCATCTGAAATAACAGGAGTGGATTTAAACCTTATTTTCAGATTTAAAATAATCCTAGAAGTACTTGCGTGCAATGAAAAAATTGACTCTAGAAAATTAGTAGATTATGCTAAGGAAACTACAAAAATATATACAACTAACTCCACGTGGAGAAATATGTCTACAACTGTTCACAAAATCCTTCGTCCTTTAAATATCATTTGGTGGCACTTGGAGATCTATCAGAGGAGGCTCAAGATACAAAAGAAATAAATATAATACAGATTTTATAGAGAGCACAATATTAGAAAAATTTCACGAAATTCCACAAATGAAGATCTATTTAATATATTATTGGCAACGTCAGATCCGTTGATCTCCAGTATTCGAAATCAATGGCAACTACTTAAGAGCAGAAATAATACAGAACAAAATATGGAATATTTGCAATCAATATTTGAGTCAAATGAATAATAATTATAATTACCTTTCATTGTTATTTAAGTAAGAAAAACATAGTTTCAGTAAAAAATAATAAACCGAACCTACCATTGTTACAAATGCAATTAAAATCTATTGCAGTTTTTATTTTTAAAATGTTTTTTAAAATTATCAATTTTGAGAGCAAAAAATAATAAATTTTTCTGTAGTATTACCAAGATTTTTAGATAATATTGTTAGCGTTTTTTTTAAGTGTAAATATTCTTTGATTGTAAACATATTTACAAATTTGACAGCAAAACATTTTTAATTTTTCAGTAGTAATAGCAAAATCTCCAGTTGATTTTACTATTTTTTTTTTTTTTTTTGAGTGTAAAAATTTTTTTGAGTGTAACATTAAAAAATCCCATTATTACAAAAAAATGTTTATAATTATTATTAAAATCCAAATATTAAATTTTTTAATAAATAAAAAAAAAAATAAACACATATTTCACTCTAAAAATTAAAAAAAATCAAAAGTTTAACTTTGACCTAGAATTCCTTAAAAAGTTCTCAATCAATTTTATTGTTATTAAAACTGAGTCAAGCTGAACTAAATACCTATCCATTAAAAAAAAAAGTTACTTAAATATTTTGATCGGTTCAAAAGTTACAGAATTTTGGCCAATGAAAAACGATATTCAGCCACTGTACGTCGCACAGTGGCGCCCGTAGAGCAAACGAGGTTGCAAAAATCAAAATTTTCATGTGCGCCGACGAAGTTTTGAATAAACCCATGTTATAGGAAACTTTTCAACGAATTCAAATATGCTACTCTTACTAATATCACATTTTTAGTTTAGAAGATATAACCGTTCAAAGTTGACCGACTTTCGGTTTTCAAAAAAACACACAATTTTTAGTCAATTTGTTGCGATTTCAGGTGTAATATGACGAAAAATAGGTAACGAATCGCCTTATTTTTTGTTTGTATTGATTGATGTATTTATTAAATGTATAATGATAAAAAAAAATTAACTGTTTGCTTGGTGTTTCTCCTGGTAAATCACTATTTTTCAACTTTGACGGAAAATAAAAAAAATCTATATATTTCTACATTTGCCATATTTGCAAAACATGTTCTTTGATTATTTCTTTACACAATTCAAAAGGTTTTATCTGCCCGTACGTGCCCGTTTGGCTTCTAGAGGTAAAAAAGTTTAAAAAGACATGGTTGCAGAAATTGTATGGCGTGCATCTTTTACATGTTTTGACTGACAGTAGTTTGATCTAATAGTTTGAAAATTGCATTTTAAGTCGATTGTCTACGTTTGAGCCTCTGCCAAAGTCTACTCCCAATATTCTGTTACAGAGACAGGATGCACAAAAAACTACTCATTGAAATTCGCAGGTACGCATCTCACTTAAAAATTACTTTGGAGTACAAATGGTCAAGAACAATATTGACTTATGGTCCCTCCATAATTCAGCCTAAATCCATATGTATGCAGGGAACAGGTAAATTTTTAGGCATGGTAGCACAAGCCTATATATTGCCAAATAAGCATAATGCCTGGATTAGTCTACGACTGAAAGTTGGCGCAACAAGTACTGAAACCATGGTGTTAAACAATTTAAGTACTGAAGACATGGCGTTGAACAATTTAAAATTATTTGAACTGTTTAGAAGGTCAACCACACCAAAGTTTTTCACGGAAGCTGCTTTAGAAGAACTTGATAGCTTATACGGAAATATTGCGAGAAGCGAAATTATAAAAAATAATTTTTATCTGATATGTGCAAATATTAAGGCAAAATGGGTGAAATCTAATCGAACCATTCAGACCTTCAAATCCAAATACGAGGGCTGGCTTAATGAAGACACCATCCTGGATATATTGGCAGTAGATAAACCCACCACATCAACCAGAGAAGCAAAAGGAAGGCCAAAAAAAAGTATTGAGGGGTGTTCAATTTTCACAAGAAAGAGGAAACTTGCCGATGCCACCAATGACTCGACCACGAAGCATTTATCGGACGCGCTGTCTATTAAATATACAAAGGATAGTGAAAGAGTTCGGTCGCAGATTACAAAATCTGTTGCTCATGCAAGCCCACGACTAAAAAGGATTAAGGAAAACATTCCCACGCCCACAAACGCACACATTAAAAAGTATGGTTCCGAAGAAGCCTTGGCCTTGTTTATGGACTTACAACTTTCCAAAGAAAAATATGAGATACTACGGGCATCCTTGATGAGACACGGGGCTGACGTTTTACCAGGATACAAGCATATTACGCAAGCCAAAATAAATTCACGACCACTGCATACGGAGTTTACGGAAGTCTCTGTGAAAGCCAATCTGCAGGATCTCATGGGCCATACAGCAAAACCGTTGTTGGAGAGTCTTCCTGAAAATGAGGTGAAAATTCTTCCTGAGAAACTGACATTGATCAGCAAATGGGGCTGCGATGTATCATCCGGACAAAGCGTTTATAAGCAAAGGATATCTTCCGATGACGCTACAATATCGGACGGAAATATGTTTATGGCATCTGTTGTTCCTTTGCGGCTAAAATCTGATGTTTCCCTACACTGGAAAAATCCACGTCCGTCATCAGTGCATTATTGCCAACCAATAATGTTTCAGTTTGCAAGGGAATCGGCAGAACTCATAAGGACCACGGTGAAGGACATTGAAGAACAAGTAAGCAAGATTAAGCCTACAGAGCTGAAAATTGGAGAAGGAAAATATATTAAATGCAATTACGAGTTCCACCTGGCTATGGTTGACGGAAAAGTCGCAAACGAACTTAAAGGAACAACCTCAACATTGTCATGCCCGATTTGCAAAAAGAGTCAGAAGACCTTTGGTAATTTAAACGATTCTACAAACGAGAAGAATTACGAATATGGAATGTCACCATTGCACGCAAGGATAAGGTGTTTGGAGTTCTTGCTAAAACTGGCGTATACCCTACCACAAAAGGAGGAAAACTTCGATGAAAATACATCAATAAAGGATAAGGAAAAGATCAGAAAGAAGCAAATACAGGATGCTTTTTTTAAACAAGTTGGACTAAAAGTAGACTGTCCCAAGCACGGATACGGTAACTCAAACGATGGAAACACTTCTAGCAGGTTTTTTGAAAATGATGAGGCAGTAACTAGAATCACTGGAATTGACAATCAAATCGTGAAAAGATTGGAAACGATCTTGAATGTCTTAAACTGCAAAGAAAATGTCAATTCTACAAAATATGGAGAATATGCATCGAAAACTGCATCTCTTTTAGCAGAAATGTATCCACAGAAGAAGTTGACCCCGACCGTCCATAAAATATTGGCACATGGCAAAGATATAATTGAGTACCAGTCTTTGCAATTGGAGAGCTTTCTGAAGAAGCACAGGAGTCTCTTAACAAATTTTATAAAAAATATAGATTGTAGAACAAATTCAAAGCATCAAGGGTAAGGCAAAATGAGGACCTCTTCAACATGTTGGCAGCATCTTCCGATCCACTTATTTCTTCCCTGCGGCATGTGAAGTCACGAATATAATTAAAAAATAATTATAGTTTAGAAATGATTAGTCTTTTAGATATACCTTCTCTTACGAATTGTGATGAATATTTTACAGAAAATTGAAAAAATAAATTTAAAAAAGAAGAATTTTTTTTTTTTAATTTCATAAAACCCTAAAGAAAAAAAAAAAGAAAAACAATCTAAAAATGTAAAAATAATTTTTTTTAGTTACCATAAAATTAATTTTTCTACAAATTTCAAATTTAATAACCCATAAGTAGGCCCCTACAAAGCGTAGCACCCTTTCCAAACGCTCATTTCATAGGCTGAACAGTTATCTATCATATGCTGTTTAAACTGTTCAATTATGTTATTCGGTTCAAAAGATATGATTTTTGCAACGAAAAAACTCAAATGGCGCCACTGTGCGTCGCCTATAGGATGAATGCTATTGAAACTGGTGAAAATCAGTGCATGTTCAGATCCAGTCCCCATACAGATGACCCCTATGAGATAAGAGTTCTCGGACAAATTGGGTTTGTGTATGTTTATTGCACCCATATATCAGTAGTTCAAAAATAAACCCTATAGCATAATTCTTAGTCATAGCCCTCCCGATCTTCACGTTAACCTATCAAAAACAACAATATTGCACAGATTTGTCTTAAATTAGGTTTGTATATGGTTTTGCAAAAAATTAGAGACTTTACTAAATACGGTTAGGTTCGGTCCATTTTTCGATATAGTCCCATAATAAATATAGTATCCGATATGAATTTTTTTAAATCTGTAGGCAAAATAATTAATAAAAATTCCACTCAGATTTGGTTTATGTTTATTTTCTATACCCAACTATTTGAACGTAAGAGATAGGGTCTCTAAACGCTTGATATAGGGTAGCATATAGTCGGTCGGTTAGGGAAATTACTGTATATTTTTTTTTTTTTTTTTTTTTGAGAAAAAGTTGTTTTTATGAAAAAGAAGTTTATAAAGAAACAGTAATTTTTAAAGAATAAGTACTTTTTTAAGAAGGAGTGCATTTTTCAAAAGCACTATTTTAAGAGTAAGTACTTTTGTAAAAGGAGGTAATTTTTTAAAAAGGCAGTTTTTAGATAAAGGTACTTCCTAAAAAATGCACTTTATAACAGGCACTTTTTTAGGAAATTTTCTTTTGAAAAAGAAGTATATTTTTAAGTAAAAATACGGGTACTTTTTGGAGAGGAAAGTTAATTAAGAATAGGCAATTTATTGAGGAAATATACTTTTTTAAGAAAAGGTAGTTACTTTAATGAAATGGTATTTAAAAAAAGCGGTAAATATCAGAGAGCATAACAGCAGGCCACAAATTTATAAAAAACCAAATACTACTATGGTTTATCAGTATTTCCTATTTCCTTTCAGAATCTGACCCAGTTATTTTATAGACCTATTCATTTTTTTTTACCTCAGAACTTAAAGTAACGTAACGTAGAGTCGGCCTAGAAGGATTATATTTTTTTTTTATTTGTTTGGAAATGGTTTGTTGTGGAATACTCCAGTCCAATGATGTAACCGGATGTAAGTTCAAACTTATGTAATATAAATTACTCACACATTGAATACACTTCAATTGATTTCATGACAATGTCAAATACACATATATTATTATATAATAAAAATTTCTGGGAATTTATTTATTAAACATCTGCAATGTAAAATATTGATGGACGTTTATGATTTTAGAAAACGTACGTTAAGGAATTTCACATAAATAAACTCAATAAATGTATACTTTCATTCATATAAAATATTAAAACAAACACAAACTTAGCACAAACTCATACACACTGGCACAGACGCATACATTCATAAAAGAACAAGTAGAATAACATATTTATTATACATTCATACATATATATGTGTGTGTGTGTGTGTGTGTGTGTTACTCACTCACCTTTCATTGTTGAGCGCTATCCATACACACACACACACACACACATACACACATTTATAGTAGAAGTAGTACGTAACAACAGTGGAAAAGCAGAACTACAAAAACAACAACAAAACAGCGTCAATGAAAAATTGCTACAAAGGTGCCACCAAAAAATTTGCTTTGGCGATTTCGTTTTAGAAAGCCCACATTCCCTCTCATACCACCCCACCCCCCCACCACACTTTGGCCTTAACGCCACTCACACAACTTCCTCTAGAAGTTTTGCAAAAACATGTTTCATTACAAAAACTGAGACTTTGTGACGACATAGTAACACTTTGAATTTGTAAGGAGGATGCTGTTGTTTATACATTATACTACACTCATAGTTATTCGTGAAAATAACAACATTTATTTAGTAGCAACAACAAAAATCTCAACCAACAGAAAAAAAAAAACAGAATACGAAAGAAATTTACAATTTAACATCAATGCAGCTTAGCAGCATTATGTGTATACTAGATATTTGAAATTTTGCTAAGTTCGTATATATACATACATATATGTACGATATATACATATATATACATACATATATATACGAAAGCAGCAACAAAAACAGAATAGAAAACAGACGAAAAAAACTTTTCTTCTTACCTTCAGTAGTAGTTTGGCTGTTACTCAATATTTGTATATGTGTGTGTGTGTGTGTGTCTGTGCGTCTGTTGTGCTCTGCAATTATAAGCTTTTTTAGTAGGAATTTGTCCACATTTTCATGTGATACAAGTTTTAGTATTTATTTCATTCTATTCTTTTTTCATTTTTGTTTTTGTATCGTCGTCGTATTTCTTTGGCTGTGCTCAACAAAAAAAAATAAGTTTTCATTGCGTAGGTGTTTGACATCTGCAAAATATAAGGGGTAAAAAATTATGCATAGCAAAAGGAAAAAAAGCAGGAAAAGAGTACACCAAAAAGAGGCCGTGAGAGGAAAAGTTCACTCGAGAAAAAAAAACGAAGCAAGACTGTGAAGATTGTCAGAATATTTTCCAAAGACTTATCGTTGAGGAGCTGCATACAAATTTTACATTGTTTATTTATTAATTTATTCAAAAATTTAGTTATTACATAAATGTACCTACTAAATGTAATTTTTTTATTATTAGCTATAGCAGCTAGGCCTTAAGCTAAGCATATAATAGTTATAGTTATACAATTTTTATTAATACAAGCAGATTCCAGCCCTCGAAATTCGCGTGTAAATTATAGGAAATTTTATATTTTCTTTAAATAACGACCCCAAAGGTATGCTAATCAATTATAGCCAATTCACAAATCAACACAACAAAAAAAATTCATTTTTAATATAAATACATTAACAAATTTAATAAACACACACATAGCATTGCATAATTTTATGTATGTGTTAGTAGCAACTTTAAATGCAATTTACTCAAAATAAAGGAAAAATTTTAAAAATCTGTAAATCTGCAAAACGGCTAAAAAGAAGTACGTTTCAAATAATATACGTTTGGTAAAAATCGGGATAAAACGGCAGAGCAAAAATCGGTCAAAAGAAATCGCCTAGCCTATTAATATTATAGATTTACAAAAAAGGTTATTATTTGGATTTAATTTTTAATGGTGGTACTTTTAATGAAGGCCATAATTTATAGTGAAATTAATAAAACTAGCAGATACCAGCGCTCGAAATTAGAGTGCAATTTCTAGGCAGCTTGGTTTTTCAACTTATTCAATTTACAAAGCAACACTTTTATGATTTATTATTAAATTAAATAAAACACATAGCATATGTATAATTTTATCTATGTGTTAGTAGCAACTTTATATGCAATTTACTTAAAATACAGGAAAAAAATTAAAAAATCTATAAATCTGCAAAATGGTTAAAAAGAAATTCCTTTCAAATAATATACGCTTGGTCAAAATCAGGGTAAAATGGTAGAACAAAACATCGGTCAAAAGAAATCGCCTAGCCTATCATTATTACACAAGGGAACAATGGTTCTGTTGATTAAGAACTGAATATTGTTTTTAAGGTTATTTGGGACGCTGAATCCAAATCTGCCCTTGGTTTTTTTCTATCAGCTCGACTTTTCGAGATATACCGTTATGTTCAAAATTAAGGCACTTCCGCTACATATATTGGAATAACTTGAAAACGGTTCACCATATTAAATTAAAAAAAAAATCCGAAACTCGCAAACAATATTCTCTTAAAGCCGTGCTTACTTTGTTTTTAAATTTTCCAAGTAGTTTTAGAGATATCGTTCAAGTTTTGAAAAAAAAATTAAAATTTTTAAAAAAAAAACATTTTTTTTGTTCTTTAAAAATTCCTAAAAAATAAAAATGGGACAAAAATCACAGTTTTGGTCTACAAACAGTTAGTTAAATATATTTCGAATAAAATGAGCTTTATTTCATTGCAATCGGTGCACAACTTTTGATTTTGTTCACGATTTACTGAATTGATATAAATCGCGATTTCCATACAAAAATAACATTTTCTAATGTGTAAGTGTTTGTATGTAATAAGTTAGTTTTTTATGATTCTAAGAATTAAAAAAATTAAGTAATAAAAAAAGATTATTTCATTTTTATGGTTGCGGTAGCAAACTCATAACGCCTATAAATTTTATTGTCCCTTTATGACACCTAGTCAGTTCACAGTCAATTAAAGAGAAAAAAGAAAAGTCCACTTGTTTTTATTGATGTGTGGTTTACCGTTGGTAACGGATGATTTTTTAAAGGAATTCCCCTGAACACATGTGTTCATTCATAAGTGACTGTCAATAAAATTGTGGATATAATTTTTTTTGGTACTTCAGTAAAAAACTACTAAGTATTTTTATGGGTTCATTCAACCAATTTTTCTCATTCAACAAGTGTTTACGAAAGCGAAAAGTATAACGACAAAAAATATAAATCATTTTACATTGAACATTTAATCAGTCAACACAAAAAAGTTCAATTTTGTTCCCGTGTGTTATTTATTGAAAATTGTATTACTTTGATATATACTTCAAAATTGTGCAATGGCTACGTCAAGAAACACCTGTAAAATCAATCCCAACTATTTTTGTAACATATGTGGCGAATACACGTTTATAAAAAATAGAAAAAGTGTGTCAGATTTTATTAAAAAAATTTATTTTGACTACTTCGGATTTACCATGGAAACCCGTGACAAGTACTGGATTCCTAATACTGTATGTAAAAACTGTGTAGAGTATTTAAGGTTATGGGCAAACAAGCAACGGACCCACTTCAAGTATAAAACACCAATGATCTGGCGGGAACCTTCGAATCATTATGATGATTGTTATTTTTGCGCTGTCAACATAACAGGCATTAATAAAACAAACCGGTCTAAATGGATTTATCCTAACGTGTTGTCTATTACCCAACCAGTCCTGTACTCTAGTGAGGATTCAGAACCACAACCATCTACATCTACACACAATTTCCACGACTTACGACAAAATGTTCCTTCACCAATTTCTGAATTTGGATCAGATGACTTGCATTTAGATATTTCTTCTGAACGCGAGCAATTTAATCAGGAGGAGCTTAGTGATTTAGTGAGAGACCTTGGACTTTCTAAAAAAGCATCTGAAATTCTTGCTTCTCGATTAAAGCAAAAAAATCTGTTAACCCAAGGAACAACAATTTCATACTACCGTAACAGAGAAAAAAACTTACTTCCATTCTTTTCCGAAGACGATGAATTTGTTTATTGTTCAGATGTTCCTGGTTTAGTAACAGCGATGGGATTAGAGGAGTATGATCCAAATGACTGGCGACTATTTATAGATTCTTCTAAACGCAGCCTAAAATGTGTACTTCTGCATAACGGTAATAAATTGGGTTCGTTGCCCATTGCACATTCAACTAAAGCTAAAGCAGAATATTCTACAATTGCCTCAGTTATAAATAAAATAAAGTACAACGAACACCGCTGGCTAATTTGTGTGGATCTAAAAATGGTGAATTTTCTTCTAGGCCAACAAGGTGGCTACACAAAATATCCGTGTTTCATTTGTTTATGGGATAGCAGAGCCAGATCTGAACACTGGAGTAAGAAAGACTGGCCTTCGAGGGAAGCTATGGTTCCAGGAAACCACAATATAGTTAATCAACCACTTGTGCCCAGGGATCGCATAATACTGCCACCTCTCCATATCAAGCTAGGACTTATGAAACAATTTGTCAAAGCTCTCAACAAGGACGGTGATTGTTTTAGATATATCAGTAAAAAGTTCAACAATTTGAGTTCGGAGAAACTGAAAGCTGGCATTTTTGATGGCCCTCAAATCAAAAAATTAATCAATGATGAAAATTTTAGTAATTCCATGACAGATATTGAAACAAAAAGGGTGAGCACTATTCGGACCACGTGGATAACATGTTGTCACATTTCAAGCAGATTGGTTGTAATATGAGCATTAAGGTGCACTACCTACACAGTCATTTGGATTGTTTCCCTGAAAATCTTGGAGACTTCAGTGAAGAACAAGGTGAACGTTTCCATCAAGATATCCGCACTATAGAGGAGCGGTACCAGGGTCACTGGGATAAGCATATGATGGCGGACTATTGCTGGAGCATTAAAACAAATCCCTCTAAACAAGGTTATTTAAGAAAATCTTATAAAAGAAAATTTTTCGATGAGTTGTAATTACATTGTAATATTTGTGTATTAAAATTTTTTATTTTTCTTTAAAATTCTCTTTTTGTGTTAAATTAAAAAGTATAGCTGACCATAAAAATGAAATAAACTTTTTTTATTACTTAATTTTTTTAATTCTTAGAATCATAAAAAACTAACTTATTACATACAAACACTTACACATTAGAAAATGTTATTTTTGTATGGAAATCGCGATTTATATCAATTCAGTAAATCGTGAACAAAATCAAAAGTTGTGCACCGATTGCAATGAAATAAAGCTCATTTTATTCGAAATATATTTAACTAACTGTTTGTGTACCAAAACTGTGATTTTTGTCCCATTTTTATTTTTTAGGAATTTTTAAAGTACTAAAAAAATGTTTTTTTTTTTTAAAATTTTAATTTTTTTTTTCAAAACTTGAACGATATCTTTAAAACTACTTGGAAAATTTAAAAACAAAGTAAGCACGGCTTTAAGAGAATATTGTTTGCGAGTTTCGGATTTTTTTTTTAATTTAATATGGTGAACCGTTTTCAAGTTATTCCAATATATGTAGCGGAAGTGCCTTAATTTTGAACATAACGGTATATCTCGAAAAGTCGAGCTGATAGAAAAAAAACAAGTGCAGATTTGAAATCAGCGACCTCAAATTAGTAAAAATTTGCTATAAATTTCAAATCAACACAAAAACAGTTCAATTTTGTTCCCTTGTGTTATAGACAGAATAATTCAAATATGATTATACAATTTAATACTTTTTAAATAACTTATAATTTGTTTAATGGAAGTGGCTGAAAAATAGGATAATAGGGTGAGCGGGTTTGTTCCTGAGAATATTTGATTTCTATGGTTTATAAATTTGAAGCAAACACAAAGGAAGTGTCTATATTTAGTGGGCTATTGTTGTCATAATCACAAATAGGGGAATCACAACCTGATATGACGTGACTATGAGTAAGTTTGGGAGGACCTAGTCGTAGTCTTACAAATATAATTTCAGCTTTACGATTGATAGTATTGTTGTCGGGCAAACAAGAGTAAATGTTATTTTTATAAGGGTGAACTGATTTATACCAATTATTTGTATAATTCGAGATGTTGAGATTCCTGTTGTGTATTTGTTCCTTAACAGATTTCCTTATGTCAGAAAAATTTATATTAAGGGTCATAGTTAAAGGTGATTTGTTGGCTAATTTTGCAGCATAATCCGCGTGTACGTTCCCTGTGATTAAAGAGTGACCGGGTATCCAAACTCTCACACAATTCCTGGGAAAAGTTTAATCAGTGAGTTTCAAATATTGATTGCATAGATATTGTTGTTATTAATGTTGGTCATGGCGTGGACTGTAGATAGTGAATCTGTGGATATTAGCAAATTTACCAAATTTCTGACAGAGTTCAATTGCTTTATATATTGCTATTATTTCGGCAGAAAAAATAGAGCTGAACTTAGGAAGAAGCGAGTTTGAAATTATTTTGTCCTCTATGGTGACCAAAAAGGATTTTGCGTCGTTTGATCTAGATCCATTTATATATAAAATTTCTGTCATGATACTTGTTGCGAATTTCATGAAATAGCATTCGATATTGGGAGGGTGTAGTGTTTTCTTTTTTATGTATTGAGAGGGACGAGTCAATAGATTCAGATTGTAAATGCCATAGAGGATGTGGCCAATTGTTTGATTTGGGTATTTGAACTGGAAGATCGAATTCTGAGGAAAAACTAATTGCTTTATATAGAGCCGATTTATTTTTAGAACTTTTGCAACGGAGCATCCTGACAGAGTACAATTGATTTTAAGACTTTCTTTGATTCAAGTTGGAATAAAAGATTTATATCTAAAGTACTGGTTTCTATCATTATGTTATTAATTGAAGTGGTGCACCAAGTACACATCATTGTGTCATCAAATATATTAGAAAAAATTAGAATTTACCACGAGAATAGAGAAAGGGCCGTTTGTTGATCCAAGTAATTGGATGTAGAAAATCTGTATAATATTTTTTTTTCTTTTTTTGATAACTTCAAATAAAGATCGGAACACAGCTTTATTTTCGGGTTCAATAACTGGGTTTAATAAATACATGGAAATATATGGGTAAATCCTGTGTTGCGGCCGTTAAATTCGAACGTTTGTATGTTTTGCACTCTCAGTGCAATATCTTCAAATAACCCTCAGTAAAACAGTTCCATGAGAGTACTTTGAAATGACATTGAATTATTTACTTAACTATGTTTGAGGAAAACTATATTCGTGCCGAAAGTATCGGTGCGGTCGTTACAAAAAACAGAAGTAGTTTTGGAGGTCGACATGCATATTTGCAAATTTTGTTTATTGCTCAGAAAAAAAAAAATAAATAAATTAGAAAAAGAAGAATATCTAGGGATTTTAAAATATCTCTAATAGCGATTACAAATTTATTGGTTCATCCCAAAATTTTAAATTCGCCTGTTGCGGACGTTACACTTTTTCGTACTTCTCATGTAAATAAAACAAAAATATTCATTAAGTTCAACCTTCTTTTAAAAATTTTATTTACTTTTGTCTCTCATATTTAATAGATCCTGCTGTATGTGCCATTTCATAGGTGGAATTATAAGAATCTATAATATTAATAGGCTAGGCGATTTCTTGTGGAATTGTTTATACCGATTTTGACCGAACGTATAATATTTGAAAGGTATTTCTTTTTAGCCGTTTTGCAGATTTACAGATTTTTAAATTTGCATTTAAAGTTGCTACTAACACGTACATAAAATCATACAATGCTATTAAATTTGTTAATGTGTTTTTGTGTTGATTTGTGAATTGGCTATAATTGATTAGCATACCTTTAGGGTATTTATTTAATGAAAAATAAAATTTCCTAGAACGTGCACTCGAATTTCGAGGGCTGGAAACTGCTAGTGATTAGATTAATCATTATTTTGCGGCTATTTCCTATGTTGTAGTTTTAATGACATTTATAGATACTAAAATTAAGAAAATGCCATTGTGAAATTTTTATATTGTGAATTTTTTGTCGTGTTACAGCAAAGGGTTGTTGAATTAGCTGAAACAATTTTTATCATAATTTCTTCACCAATACAATCATAAGTCGCACCGATTTGTCTTACAGCTCACAGTGTAACATGTGAGTTCACATGTTACGCTGTTTTTGTGATTGTATTGTGAAATAGAAATTTACCCCACTGCGCGTATAGATGTATACACATCAAAAAAAAAAATACGTATAAATATAAAAAAAGGTAAAAAATAAGTAAAAACTATCCGACGGAGAAAACGACGAAGTTCAAATTGGATTTGTGTATGTTTATTACATCCATTTATCAGTAGCCCAAAAATAAATCCTATAGGACAATTTTTAGTCATAGCCCATATTTTTTCTAAAATTTGATTAGTATATATTTTTTGTAAGTATCAGTCCATTTTTCGATCCAGTCCCTATATAATAAATATAGTATCCGATATGAACTTTTTCATATCCAAAGGCAAAACAATTAATAACAATGCCAGTCAAATTTGGTTCATGCTTATTTTCTATACTTAAATAATTGCACCTAAGGAATGTAGTCCCTAAACGCTTGGTATATTGGTCTTGACCGACTATCATTTTCTTACTTGTTTTTTTTTTGTATGTAAATATCTATAAGCTCAGGGTGGTAGAAATCTATTTCATAATACAATCACAAAAACAGCGTAAGAAGTAAGAAGTAAGAAGTAAGAAGTAAGAAGTAAGAAGTAAGAAGTAAGAAGTAAGAAGTAAGAAGTAAGAAGTAAGAAGTAAGAAGTAAGAAGTAAGAAGTAAGAAGTAAGAAGTAAGAAGTAAGAAGTAAGAAGTAAGAAGTAAGAAGTAAGAAGTAAGAAGTAAGAAGTAAGAAGTAAGAAGTAAGAAGTAAGAAGTAAGAAGTAAGAAGTAAGAAGTAAGAAGTAAGAAGTAAGAAGTAAGAAGTAAGAAGTAAGAAGTAAGAAGTAAGAAGTAAGAAGTAAGAAGTAAGAAGTAAGAAGTAAGAAGTAAGAAGTAAGAAGTAAGAAGTAAGAAGTAAGAAGTAAGAAGTAAGAAGTAAGAAGTAAGAAGTAAGAAGTAAGAAGTAAGAAGTAAGAAGTAAGAAGTAAGAAGTAAGAAGTAAGAAGTAAGAAGTAGGAAGTAAGAAGTAAGAAGTAAGAAGTAAGAAGTAAGAAGTAAGAAGTAAGAAGTAAGAAGTAAGAAGTAAGAAGTAAGAAGTAAGAAGTAAGAAGTAAGAAGTAAGAAGTAAGAAGTAAGAAGTAAGAAGTAAGAAGTAAGAAGTAAGAAGTAAGAAGTAAGAAGTAAGAAGTAAGAAGTAAGAAGTAAGAAGTAAGAAGTAAGAAGTAAGAAGTAAGAAGTAAGAAGTAAGAAGTAAGAAGTAAGAAGTAAGAAGTAAGAAGTAAGAAGTAAGAAGTAAGAAGTAAGAAGTAAGAAGTAAGAAGTAAGAAGTAAGAAGTAAGAAGTAAGAAGTAAGAAGTAAGAAGTAAGAAGTAAGAAGTAAGAAGTAAGAAGTAAGAAGTAAGAAGTAAGAAGTAAGAAGTAAGAAGTAAGAAGTAAGAAGTTAGAGGTAAGTCAAAAACGGTGTGAAGTATGAGTATATTGGTGCAAAGATTATGACACACAATTATTTCAGCTTATTCAACAACCTCTGCTATGACAACGTTAAAAATTTCACAATATAAACGTATAACATTCCATTCAACAACCCCACAAGTATAACGCTATTATTAATATAAAAATTATTTCAGCAAATTCAACAACCCCAACTATAACAACCAGTTGAAATAACAATAAATAATTTTTATACTAGTTGAGCTCCCGCAGCTGTTTGCTATAAGTGATATATAGATGAAGTGTAAATAGATGTTTACACATCTCCCCTGCAGATTCACATAGTTTTTTTTTTTGAAAAATCTCTTTCTAAGATATTCAATTACAAAGTTTTGATCATTTGATAATGACCTTTAGATATGATTCACTTAATTCGGTAGATTTTGAGGAAAAAATCATCATTTTTCTAATTTTTGAATTAATATGGTATGGTAAACAGTATCAAAAACTATTGAATGATCCACTAACATCAACATTACAACACAGCCATCATCAATTGGCTTTCTGGGATTTTCGGCTACATTAGTATGAGCAGTAATACAACTATGTTTGGCCCGAAAACCAGATTGTTTATCGGTCAACAAATAATGATGATTAATGAAATTAGTTATCTATAAATGAAAAATTTTTTTAAATGTTTTTGACAGGTATGGTGATATGGCTATAAGGCGATACTCAGTGGAGGATTATGGTATTCGAAGAATTTTAGCATGCTTCCATGTTATTGAATATATTTGTCATTATTGGTAGTAGTGTAAAAGCGGGATGGATACCATCAATGCCTGTAACGTTTTATTTTATGGACAGACAGCTTTTGAGTACATCTAATTTACTTACACTATCGGATTTGAATAGGATATATGGAAGATTGGCTGCATGATAGCTAAAACAATAGCTATGGTCCGCTTGAGACATGGGTATATTAAAAAATATTTTATTTATATCATCTGGATCTGATACAATATTAACATGACTATTTTGACTATTAACTATTTCAATTTCTTTAATGGTTTTCTAGTTACTTTTTGTATAAATCGAATTTGATTCTACGTTACTTATGGTTTTGGTTACAATTTTTTTTTGTGTTTTGCGATAAGTGTTATATACATCATTAGGATTAAAGCGATTCCAGCGAGAGTGAGCATAGTCAAGATCTGCTATGAGCTGCTTAATTTCTGCTGTAAACCAAAGTTTCTGACGACGGCTTCTTCTTTCGTTTGCATTGGCGTTTCAAGTTACGAAATTGGATTTTATCAGTAGAAATTTCAAGTGGAATGCCAAAAATCATGAATATAGGACCGTGCCTAGAAAAACACGATTTTTTCTTCATTGGAGAAGAAAAATAAGTCGAGCAATGTATCTATAATATTAATAGGCTAGGCGATTAACAGATTTACAGATTTTTAAATTTTTTCATTTATTTGGAGTAAATTGCATTTAAAATCGCTACCAACACATACATAAAATTATACAATGCTATGTGTGTGTTTATTAAATTTATTGATGTGTTAGTAATAAAAATGAGTTTGTTTTTTGTGTTGAATTGTGAGTTCGCTATAATTGTTTAGCATACCTTTAGGGTCTTTATTAAATGAAAAAATAAAATTTCCTTGAATTTGTACTCGAAATTCGAGGGGGAAATTTTGGAGGGCTCGAAAATTATTTTAGAGGTATGTTTCTTTGCGCATATATACTTGTTATGGCTCATAGTACCAGAATCGCGAATTATTTAGAGGTATGGTTCCTTGGGCAAATATACTTATTAGGGCTCATAGTACGAGAATCGCGATGAGCCCATGGAGATTTTTTCGGCCACCTACAATTTGATATATGCTTCAAGAAAAATATATTAATTCTACTTTATAACAAAAAAGTTTATTTCTAAATCACTTTTTTTAAAATTATTAACCAACACTCAGGAGATGCGCTCTTTAGATGCACTGCATTTTGTAGATCTCAGGAAAATAGATTATACGAAAGAGGAAAGAGCAAGTAGTGTTTGTGGACCCGGCAAACGTTGTTTTTCCCTCAATGAATTTTTTATTTTAGTTAGAATCTGTGTATACCTATATAAAATGTTTGACGAAGATCTCCAGATAATAAAATGAGAGCTCCACCAAAAAGTCTTTCATTGCCTTTCACATCTTTTAAAGTTCTATGTAATGCTTCTAAGGAATGTTTGTGAGCCATGGTACATTCATCCCAAATAATAATACTGCATTTTTGCAGAACTTTTGCCATACCGGAATGTTTTTTGATATTACAGATGGTATTCTCATTTGTTTGTACGTTTAACGGTGATTTGAGTGCTGAATGAGCTGTACGACTACCATGCAATAATATAGCGGTTTTTCCTTCCTTTTTGGTTAGAATATTTATATATAAAAGCGTTTGTGAATTTTGTAACTTAAAAAATTTATATAAATTTGACAACTCATTATTTTTCGAACGGCAGCGCCATCTACCGGATCCAATAAAAAAATGTTTGGCATCATCTAACATACATATATGTACATTCTTAGTTTCATTAAAATCGCACCATATATAAGAGTATTCGAAATAATTTTACCCCAGCGCCACCTATCGGGCCCATTTATACATACAAAAATTTCTTATGATGAGAGATACAAACATTCTGAATTTCAGTCAAAACGCGCTGAAAATAAGAAATTTGTTTATAACTGGACCCCAACGCCAGCTAGAGGTTTAAAAATTAAAAAAAAAACACAGAAGAGCTCGAACCGAACCTATGGTGCAAATCCCACCTCGACAGCTCTTATGGTTCCGGCGATCATTCTTTACAAACAAATGCACCAACGTTTTTATATATATAGATAACTGTCAGGACAGACCTGCGCGGGAAGTTTATTTCACATGCGGCTAGTTCGACTAATAAATGAATTTTCTCTGTAATGCGTTGTGCGGTCAACTGGACAAAAGACTGCAAATGGATGTTATCTATTAGAGAAGTGGGTAGAGCGAACTGAAACTCGGGCACTTTGAATAAATTCGCTAATCTCAGAAGAACATTTCCCATGGTAATATTTTTTTTTTTTTTTTTTATTTAAGTTTATTTTATTTACAAATTTATCTTATTAACTATAAATTAACAAATAGTTTGAAAATAATGTACAATACAAAGACCCTTATGCGAGTTCTCAAGTATAATATTTATAAAACTAAATATATTTTTAATAATCTTAATTGTGATAATTACATGTATGTGATAATTATGAATGTTATGTAAGAAAAAATTGGAAAAAACCTTACTTTTATATTTAGAATGGAAAAGAATTGGTCAAGAGATAAAAAAAAACAACAATAAGCTGATTGGAACTAATTCGATAGCCACCAATATTTTTTAGTATTAATATTTGGTATCATATGTTTATCTTCGGAATAAACACTTGTATCAAATCTACTATTACCCATGGTAATATCCATAGAACAGTGTTATACAACACACATTCCGATGCTGTTCCAATGAGTCAATAGAGTTGGACACCCTTCTGTCATTAATGAGCATCAAAGCCCTCCTTTGCGCATGGTCCACTAGCTGCAAAATAGACTTTGAGCCGCTTGCTCATATATAGGAGTTGTATTATATTTTCGGTCGGATGTAAGTGCTATAGATTTTAAGGGGATCAGAAGGAGAGAAGCAATTTTTGCACCAAGACACTTACATGCTTCTTACGACTCTTGCAAAACATGCTCATTCCAATGAACATAACATTAAATTCTCAAGCCCAGAATATCAAGAGTATCCAATTCCTCACTACCTATATTACCATATATACAGATGACATTGTTGAATCCCTATGGGTCAACATATAACATTGACTCTTCAGTGAATTAAAATCAACCCTATAACATTAATGCCAGAAATTTGAAAAATAAATTAACAAGATTTAAAGATACAAGCAATTATTCTGGACCACTAAAGGGAGTTTTTGAAGGAAACTGTTCAAGCCAGATATTCAAAATTTTAATTAATTTAAATTTTGTTCAGTAGATAATACAGAGCATTTAAACAAAACTTATTAAATTCATCCAGGGTGAGGTCTAAGTACACAATTTTCTTCGCCAATGTAAAATATAAATTCCCATGCAGTACTTACAAATTGATTCACTAGAGCACATTTTATAATTTTTTACACAATTTAACCCCATCTGGGCTTGACAACATTTCTCGAGTGTACAAAAATTTAGTGCGTTGTTTGTGTAAAACAAACGTTTGCGTATTAACACAAAAATGCCGGTACCATATGAATCTGCAAAACAGCTGTAAGAAATGCCAGAGAGAAAGAGAGAGAGCGCAAGAATTTTAGATAAAAATAAAAACAAAAACGTCAAATGACTCTTTAACAAAAATAGGTCCTACCACAAGACAAAATCTCGTAGTTTAATGAAATTTTTCACAATTTATGTAACGGAATTTTTCAGTGAAAATATATTATTAGTGCAACAGCGTCGAAGCAAAGAGAACAATGTCAGGGGAAATTCATTAAAGAAAACTCTCTTAAATAACACAAAGAAGCAGCAAAAACAAACGAAGATATTTTTCGTTTTTCAATGCTACTCTTACTGGTAACGTTACCCTGGTCAGTGGGTGCGCCACAAGTATGACGCCTACGCATAATTGTGACGTAAGCATTAGAACCTCAAAACGGAAAGAATCATATGTAAGTATGCATATCTTTTCATCCAACTAAACTTCGGAAATAAAAAACAATCGTTTAATAAGCATTTTTTGACTCGTAGAATCATTGTATCATTCTAAAGACAAAAGCTAAGCTCTAACGAAACTATAACTATAGCCGAATAACACTTAAACCAAAGGCTACAAAAGATGTTAAGTGCAATAGATACACACCGAAAATTGTTGCAAAATTTGATGTGTTCAATGTATTCGGATTATGGTAAAGCCGTTCGTAATTAGCAGCTTAAACAATGAATATGTACTTAATAACAATTACAGGACTTGATATGTATGTATAAGTATAAAGTTAAGCTGTTGTTTTGAGCGAAAATCTAAAACGCATTATTGTTTTTTTTTTTTTAATAAAGGCAAAAGTTTTTTTAAATTTCTATAGTTGCTATCATAAATGGCTTAAAAGGGATTATTCTTTAACATAGATCCACCTAACTATAGTCAAATTTTATAGGTAAATATTTTTCAAGTGTTTTTAGTCAAAGAATTAATAATACCAATTTCAAAATAAACCACTTAAAGATAGTACTAATAAAAGTAATTACGCACTTATTTCGGTCAAAAACTGCCTTTGTAAACTGTTAAAAGAAATTATAATTGCTAATCAAAATCTATTAAAATGAAAAACAATGTAAAGTGGCGAACGAAAATGGATAAGTACAAAGGTAATCTATAATAATAGGCTAGGCGATTTCTTGTGACCGATGTTTTGTTGCACCGTTTTATCCCGATTTTGACCAAACGTATATTATCTGAAAGGCATTTATTTTTAGCCGTTTTGCAGATTTACAGATTTTTTAATTTTTTCCTTTATTTTGAGTAAATTGCATTTAAAGTTGCTACCAACACATACATAAAATTATACAATGCTATGTGTGTTTTATTAAATTTGTTAATGTGTTTGTTAAAGAGTTTGTTATCTTGATTCGCAATAATAATAAACCATATAAGTGTTGGTTTTTGTATTGGCTAAGTTGAAAAAAAAAACTTCCTAGAAACTGCACTCGAATTTCGAGTGCTGGAATCTGCTAGTATAGATAATTGTCGTTATAATTCTGGTACTTTTACACCAAAGAGAAGAAGGAATACAGTAAGAAATTTGCACCCAATTCAGAATGCGATCTTCTCTATGGGCAAAAAGGAAAACGAGTGTTTCTGCATTTTGACGCAGAAATCCTGATAGGAAACATATTTCAGAGAATTGTTAAGCATGTAAAAATTAACTTCAAGGGATGAGTTCAAAAAAAAAAACGAACACAAAAAACTTTCAACTACCAGTGCCCAACCACCAAAAATGATCTCAACAGATGTTCCAGTGCCAAAATAACAGCTGCCAGATAAACCTGTTGTAAATAGTCACAAAACCAGGTCTTCGAAGTCGATGATCAGAGCAACCGACTCCGACTCCGATACTTAATTTTTTCTGTTGGCAACTCCGACTCTTTCCAACTCCGACTCTTCAATATAACAGGGTTTTCACATATATGTCCAATGGATTGGCCAATCAAACACATATCTTCCTGCGAAGTTTAAGAAGAACTAAATAAGTAAATTCCCCGACTAGTGAGTTTCCCGTTGGCCTTAAAATAGTGAAAATGTCCGTAGGGACTTATAACAAATTGTATGGTATTTTGCTTGACTGTTAGTTTTGGATTATATAAAGGAATAACAAATAAGAATGTTAAATTCGGCTGTGCCGTATCTTTGATACCCTCAACCTCGGTGTGAGTATTGATAATAAATATAAACAAAATATTTGAAAGAGTAAACAATTTGTTGAACTTAATACCAAATTATTTCAGCAAATTCTTTGGTTTGATCTGGATTTTTGTTTAGTTCAAGAGTTGGTATATAGAGCTCTCTCACATTAGTAATTCGCGCTCCAACGAGGAAAGATCTTTTCTATTATTTCGGATAAAAGAAAACACGTTTCGGTGTTTGCTTTTTGGTCATGGTGGTTGCTGATCGGCATGCATTTAGGTTATATACCTATATGCATGCATTTCCGGTTATATGACATAATTAGTTAATTATTATTAAGTTTAAGTTTTTGCAAATTAAATAGCTCGCCCTAACATCCATTGCGAAGGTAATGGTTGTGTAGGGTGGCTATACGCATTAAATCGTGCTAATTGGAGATAGCTGTATAGTTTCTTTTAACTGGCCAAATAATTCTTCATTGCGGCCATATAGGTCGGATCGAGTAACAAAATAATAACCAAAAAAAAAAGATCTCTCAATTTTTTTTGTTAAAATATTACCATATCTGGAAAATAAAATTTTTTTCCATACTAAAAGGAAGTTTTCACTACTTAGACAATACAATACAAAATCTAACCCAGTGATGCCAACTTTTGATTTTGAATTAAATTATGTTAATAAAATACATTTTCATTTATTGGCTCCAAATTGTACTACCTGGAATTTATTATCGAACTTAAATTTCTTTGGTTTTACCTTGCCTACCATGAAGTCAAATTTTGAGATCATCATGTACACTGGTTCAAATTAGGGATGCCAAACGCAAAATACCAAATGTCCCAAAAATTTTAAACAAATTAATTTGTTATCTTTATTTTCTGAAAAACTTAAAATTTTCATCCAAAAAAATTTTGAAAAATAATATATAAATAACATTCTCATCAAATTGCGCTTTATTTATGTAACAATTTTTATGCTCGCAATTCTTAAATATCATTTGAGGTTTTCTAAACTTGATTGAATTTAAATTAATATTTTCTTATTCTGAAATGCTATTAATGTCTCCCCAATCGCAACATTTGTCTTTAATTTCAGTTGATTTTTTAAATGTAAACATGTTTGGTGTTTTCCGAATTTCAATTTGAATTTAAAGACTAAAATTTATATATTAAAAATTCAATTGATGTCTTCTAAATATCAACTTATTAGTTCCGACGTTTTAATATGATTTTCTGAAATTCAATTGATATTTTCTAATTTATAATTGGAAATCTTAATTCCAGTTTTTAGAATTCATATTTTCTTAAAGTTGAATGGAAAGTTTAAAAGGTGCAATTTTGTGTTTATGTGAATAATAATGCTTTAGTAATTATAAACAATTTTTAAAAATTATATGTAATCGCAATCAGATATTTTGTAGGTAAAGCAGAATAATAATTTTATATATCTATGTAGGACTGTTTTGAAAGCAAAAAAAACTTATTGAAGAACTCGGTAACTCTATTTGGTAAACACAACAAAAAGTTAATATGCCAAACTTATTGTCATATTTGTAAAAGAGTAATGGAAAAACGTATGAAATAAAAGACCAGCCCTGTGTATACTCTTAACATTGTTGTGTTTGATATCTAATTGAAAATGTTGACATTCATACTAAAATAGAAATAACGATTGCAAAGCTAATTAGAACAAATATTGTGGCGCCATCTACTGTGGCATAGCAACACTGATCAAAATGAAGTGACACTGTTTTTTAATACAAAATAAATGTATTTTCCCTAAAACAAAATACATATTGGAGAATTTTATATAAATAAAATAATATACCGATTTATTTGTAAAATGCAGTTATTATGAATATAAATGGATGGAATACATGTATATTATTTTATTATTTAATATATGTATGTATGTACATATATGTAAATATTACACACAAAAAATACAACATCAACATTTATTTTCGTGTCGACAGTCGACAAATCTATTTTTCTATTAATTTAAATTATAAACGAGTGGCATCTCTGTCAAAATAAGCGAAAAACACAAAGAAGAATAGAAAAAACAAATTACTTCGTTTTTGACAGGGTGATTTTATGTTTATGTTTAATATCTCTATTTTATATTTCTGTTTATTTATTTGAAAATGAAATAATGAATTGAATATGCTATTTAATTTTTTTATTTATATAAAAAAGTTTTTTAATAAAAGCAAAATATTTTCACTATTTTATGATTTTTATTTATGTATGACGGCATTTCAACCTAAAAATTTAAGTTTTTATCGATAGAATAAACAACAAAAAATGGTTGTCGTTTAGATAACAACAACAGCTGACTTTAACAATAGCGAATATCGTTTAAAAATTTTACTGATAATTTTGCTTTTCTTTTTTTTAACGATTCAACTATCGTTAAAAGAAGTTACTGAAAAGCTATTAATTTTTCCTGAATGCAAATATTTTTTTTAATGTAAACGTTTTTTAAATGTAAACATATTTGGTGTTTTTTTTTGGAATTTGATGCAATTGATTTCTTCTAAATTTAAAATTATTATTTCCGACGTTTTGATACGATTTTCTGAAACTCAATTAATATTTTATAATTTATAATTGGAAATTTTGATTCCAGTTTTTAGAATTGATATTTTCTAAAATTTGAATGGAAAATTTAAAAAGTGCAATATTGTATTTATGTGAATAATACTGCTTTAGTAATTATAAACAATTTTTAAAAATTATATGTAATTGCAATCAGATATTTTGCAGGTAAAGCAGAATAATAATTTTATATAACTATGTAGAACTGTTTTGAAAGCAAAAAAAAAAACTCATTGATGAACTCGTAACTCTATTTTGTAAACACAACAAAAAGTTAATATGCCAAACTTATGATCATATTTGTAAAAGAATAATGGAAGAACGTATGAAATAAAAAACCAGCCCTGTGTGTACTCTTAACATTGTTGTGTTTGATATCTAATTGAAAATGTTGACATTCATGTTAAAATAGAAATAACGATGGCAAAGCTAATTGGAACAAAAATTGCGGCGCCATCTAATGTGCCATAGCAACACTGAGCAAAATGAAGAGACACTCTGTTTGTTAATACAAAAGAAATGTATTTTCCCTAAAAGAAAATACATATTGGAGAATTTTATATAAATAAAATAATATACCAATTTATTTCTAACATGCGGTTATTATGAATATACATGTATAAAATGTATGTATATTACTTTGTCATTTAATATATGTATGTACATACATATATGTAAGTATTACAAACAAAAAATACATCAAAAGTTATTTTCGTGCTTTTCTTAAAAAAAATTAACACATACATTTTTTTTTTTTTTTTTTTTTTTTTTTGTAAATTTACATTGTTTTTATTAACAACTAAGGAGTTCAACATTATTTACTTTAGATGTTGGTGAATTTTTACTCCCTTTATATTAACTCGTATTGTCCACTTGGCAGGCTCATAGCGATGAAAAAAATTATCTAACAAATTTTTTCAGTCATGCCAAAACAATGGAAACTTTAAAATTTTTCTACCAGAGTTGATAAAAAAAATTTACACAAGGTTAGTTTTTTAAATATTATTACCACAACAACCACAAAAACAACAAGTCCAGCTATGACAACAATACAACATTTAGAATAACAACAAGAACAATATAGAAAGATCATATTTTTAATTTTTTTTTAATTTTTCAGAGATTTCCCTGGACCTGTTCCATGAAATTCTTGAAACAGAATAGTTCCCAATATCTGGGTGAATCATTCTCACTAAAAATGATCACCCTAGCTGTCCTACTGACGCCGTGATCGTGACAAGAACAATATAGAAAATCATATTTTTTCAAGAGTTTTTTTAGTTCTTTATTCAGATCTTGGGCTCTATTCAACCGATTTGTAAAATTTTAAATAGCAAATTTCTCAGAAGCCCAATGAATCATTTTTTATGCAAACGAGCATGCTAGCTGTCCGATGGAAATTGTCATCGTGATTTCCACAGACGGACAGACGGACATCGCTATATCAACTCCGCTTGTTATAAGGTTCACAAATATATATATTTTTTGGGGTCCAGAATTTTTTTTCTAATTATTACAAACGGAATGACAAACTTATATACACCCTCTGCACACTTGGGTGGAGGGTATAAAAATGATCATGATCATGATCGGTCTTCTTTTAACCTAGTCCCGATATGAAAATAGTATATAATATATCTTTTTCATATCTGTAGATGCTGCATTTATGGCAATACCATTAAAATTTGGTTTATGTTTCTTTTTTTCTATCCAAATATAACCTCAACATAGTTACATCTAATAACAGGGTATAAGGTATCGTATCCTTTTCTAAAAAAAGGTACAAAAATTCCTTTTCTATAAAAATAATCGTTTGTTAATAAAATTTCAAAAATGCTTTATTTAAAAAAGTAATTTTTCGTAAAAAATAGTATTTTCTTAAAAAAGTACCTTTTCTTAAAAACAAAGTAGGTATACATATTTTTAATTGTTAAATTTAAAAAAGTCCTATATTTTCTGTGTTCGTAACAAAAATGTTGAATGTTTCAAGGGAACCACCCTGAATATATTTTAAGACATTGTTTTAAAGAATTTTTGCTATAAACCTCATTTGTGGGTCTTAGAAAAATGTATTTTTCTTTGTTCTGCACAGTATAATTGAATGAAAATCTGAATATTTACTTATCTATATTGATTTATCTAATTATGTCCAACCTTCCGTAGATTTAAAATTTTTGACAAGGTTCAAATTGCAAATAAAGAGATATTTAAATGAAATTTTTTTACAAACGCTATTTATATGCTGAAGCCAATTCCTAAAAAAAATCTACAAGAAATTTATAGGAAACGGAAATGAAAATAATTTGCAAGTACAGTATATTCAGGAACTAGGAATATTGAATCATTTCAATAAAAGTGGTACCCAGGATTGATACTGATGGTACTAACCTGTGTTGCTTCATATATGGTTCTGCATATTTTCCACTATTTCTTGCCACAAAATAAACTTTTATTTGCACAATATCGCTTCCGTCTATTTCAATATCAGTTTCATTATTACCATTGTCGATTTAAACCTTTTGAGATATGTCGTTACGAATTGGCAATTCCCAATATTAATTTGTTTAATATTGACTTTTGTTTCCAATTGCAAAAATTTAATATTGTAGTTTTTGTTGTAATAACGTTATATTGACATTTTTGAAAGATTTTTAAACCACATCCAAAGAAGCTCATCCTCTGGATTGCTTTTTCATTACATAATATTTTACAGCATGATACATATTTTAGCAATAACGCACAATTTCTCTTTTCAAGGTCATTTCAGCTTTAACCCCGTTCATTATAAAACATTCTCAGAAAAAAGGGTTACTTCCAAATCTTTGTGTTCCCAAGAAAAAAAGCAGAACAGCAGAAGGTGTTACAATTAATTTTCATTATTCTAACCAGAACTGTTGTGTTCTTATCCTTGTTGTTTTGTTTCATTTTTTTCATGCTACATAATATTCTTTGTTTACTTTTTTAAAATACTGACAATTTTATGTATAATCTTTTGTTGGTTTTTTTTTTATTATATTTTTTTTTTTTTTTGTTAATGAAAATTTATTATAATGTATTTTATTATAAAGTTATTTATACGTTATTTTATGCAATTCATTAACATCTTATTGTTGTTGTTAGACTACATATTTTTTATTGCATACACTGTGGCAATGAAATAATATAATGGTTTTTTCAGTTATGCTCATCACTGACTCACTGATTCACCGACCCCATAACGCCGTATGATTGATATCTAATTTAAAAAATTTTTCCCGTATACGTTCAAGAATTGAAATTAACAGTAGCAGAGCCCAGCCCTCGCATTTCAAGTGCAAATTCTAGGAAATTTTATTTTTCATTGATTTTTTTTCATTCAATGTTTTCTTAATATCTATATGGGGCGTTTCGTGTCAACTGAACCAACTTTTGAAACCAAGTAAGAAAATTATAGTCGGTCTAGATCGACTATACGATACCCTATACCATGCGTTTACAGACCCTATCTCTCAGGCCCAACTAACTGGAGATAGAAAATAAGCTTAAACCAAATTTGAGTGGGATTTTTATTATTTCTTTGGCTGCAGATATGAAAAAGTTCATATCGGATTCTATATCTATATGGGGACTAGGCCTCAAAATGGACCGATCCTGACCATGTTTGGTAAAGTTTCTTGTATTTTGCAAAAATATATACGAACAACATTTGAGAAGAATCAGTGCAATATTTTTGTTTTTTGATAGATTTAAGTGAAGATTGGGAAGCAACTCTATATGGGGCCTATGACTAAGAGTTGTCCAATAAGTATCATTTTTGGACTACTGATTAATGGATATAATAAATACATACAGACCCAATTTGGCTACGATTTATATGATAATTTGGATCTTATGGCAATTTATGTTGATTTCATAGGGGTCATTTGTATGGGGGCTAGGTCTGAACATGGACCGATTCTCACCAAATTCAACAGCTTTCATCCCATGGCCGATAAAAAATTAAATGCTAAATTTCATCAAAATACATTCATATTTGCGATCTGCAGTTTGATTACAAGCTTTACATGGACACACAGACGGACGGACATCGTTAAATCCAATCAGATAGTGATTCTGATTCGATCGGTCTAGGTCAAATATTTTTGATAGTTACAAACAGCAGCACAAAATCATTATACCCAAACCACATAGTGGTATAGGGTATAAAAATCACTTTTTACTATAGAAACATTGAAAAATTATTTTTTATACCCCAGTGTGCAGAGGGTATATAAGTTTATCATTCTGTTTGTAATAATTAGAAAAAAATTCTGAACCCCATAAAATATGTGTGGTCTTTATAACAACCGGAGTTGATGTAACGGTGTCCGTCTGTCCGTCCGTGGAAATCACGATGACAACTTCAATCGGGCAGCAAGGGCGCTCGTTTGCATAAAAAATGATTCACTGATATTCTGAGATGTTTGCTATTTAAAATCATCCAAATCGCTTAATTAGGGCCCGAGGTCTCAATGAAGAACTAAAAAAAGTCTTGAAAAATATTATTTTCTATGTATGTAGTTCTTTTCACGATCACGGCCTCATTAGGACAGAGATGGTGAATATTTTTAGTGAGAATGATTCACCAAGATCATGAGAAGTTTTGTGGTTCAAAAATCGTTCAAGTCGTTGGAACAGGTCCAGGGAAATCTCTCAAAAATTAAAAAAAAATATGAAAAATATGATGTTTCTATATTGTTCTTGTTGTTATTCTAAATGTTGTATTGTTGTCAGGGTGGACTTGTTGTTTTTGTGGTCGTTGTGTTACTAATATTATTAAAACTAACCCTTTGTAAATTTTTTTTATCAACTCTGGTAGAAAAATTTTAAAGTTTCCATTGTTTTGGCATCACTAAAAAAATTTATTAGATAATTTTTGTCATCGCCGCGAGCTAGCCTGCAAATTTTCACATCGAGTGGGTCACGGAAAAGGGGTTAAAAATCAATCCAGAATTTTTCCCACAAGCAGACACTACGAGTTAATATAAAGGGAGTAAAAATTCACCAACATCTAAAGTAAATAATGATAAACTACCTAGTTTTTAACAAAAAAAAAAAAAAACCAATGTAAATTTACCGAAAAAAAAAAATTTTATGTATTAATTTATTTAAAGAAAAACACGAAAATAACTTTTGGTGTTGTATTTTTGTGTGTAATATTTACATATATGTATGTACATACATATATTAAATAATAAAATAATATCCATATATTCTATACATCATATTCATAATAACCGCTTGTTAGAAATAAATTGGTATATTATTTTATTTATATAAAATTCTCCAATATGTGTTTTGTTTTAGGGAAAATACATTTCTTTTGTATTAAAAAACAGTGTCACTTCATTTTTATCAGTGTTGCTATGCCACAGTAGATGGCGCCACAATATTTGTTCTAATTAGCTTTGCAACCGTTATTTCTATTTTAACATGAATGTCAACATTTTCAATTAGATATCAAATACAACAATGTTAAGAGTATACACTGGGCTGGTCTTTTATTTCATACGATTTTCCATTACTCTTTTACAAATATGACAATAAGTTTGGCATATTAACTTTTTGTTGTGTTTACCAAATAGAGTTACCGAGTTCATCAATGAGTTTTTTTGCTTTCAAAACAGTTCTACATAGATATATAAACTTATTATTCTGCTTGATCTACAAAATATCTGATTGCGATTACATATGATTTTTAAAAATTATTGTTATGTATTGTTGATCTGTATTGGAATAATTAGTCATTTATTGTTCGGTTTAAGATCATGTATATATTTTTCTAATGAAAGAAAGATAATAATTTTTATAATGTAAGAGAAATATTAGAAAAAAAATTGAAGACAGCGCTAGATGGAGTAGCTACTTTCGAACAAAGCGACTTGTTCATCGTCAGCATCCTTCTGCCTATTGCTTCAACTCATGCTTAATCAACTATTTAACTCAACATTAGAAAGAAAAGAACATGAGAAATGTTTTTTCTTTCTTTTCATACGAGAGTTAGAACGAACAAGCAGAGTTTTTTCCAATTTATAGCTTTCTCTACATTAACATAGCCAGATCAATTACAAGTCTTGTAATGTGAACAGCTAAAAATTAGAAAAGCTCAGCTTGTTCATACAAAAATTAGAAAAGCTCAGCTTGTTCATACAAACTCTCGTATATAAAAAGAAAAACATTTCTCATGTTCTTTTCTTTCAAATGTTGAGTTAAATAGTTGATTAAGCATGAGTTGAAGTAATAGGCAGAAGGATGCTGACGATGAACAAGTCGCTTTGTTCGAAAGTAGCTACTCCATCTAGCGCTGTCTTCAATTTTTTTCTAATATTTCTCTTACATTATAAAAATTATTATCTTTCTTTCATTAGAAAAATATATACATGATTTTAAATATTGTTTATAATTAATAAAGCATTGCTATTGACATAAATACAAAAGTGCACCTTTTAATTTTAATTAATTTTAATTTTAATTTTAATTTTAATTTTCCATTCAAATTTAAGAAAATATCGATTCTAAAAATTGGAATTCAGATTTCCAATTATAAATTAGAAAATATCAATTGAATTTCAAAAAATCATATTAAAACGTCGGAAATAATAACTTGAAATTTAGAACATATCAATTGAATTTTAAAAATATCTGAAATGCCAGAAACCGGTCCGATTAAGAATACAGTGCAGTTATGAATTTTTGAAATATATGCTTTCTTCTTCTCTACCACGCACCATTTAAACAAAATTAAAATTTGCATTAATTGCAATATGTCTGAAAAATGACTAAAACTAACAAACAAACAATTTCTTCGCTTCAAAAGCGTCATCTCAAATATATGTAAAAGTGCATATGTAGGTATGTACAAAACCGTACATCACATATGACAACTCTTACGAAAACTAAGAATAGTGGAAATTAGAAGTATAAATGCAAAAAATATTCAAAATTCAAAAATAACGATTGTTTGTTTGGACAGAGTTGTATCTTCTGAAATTAATACAAAGTAAAGCTGTAGTGTACGAAAACTGAATCTAACCACACTGCTCGTAGGCCTGACTTTAGGTGAGTGTGTTAAAGCGCTGACCAAAAAGTGCAAGTACGAGTGTATGTGAAGGTTCATGGTTCAAAACCTCACGGCCGCCCTAAGTAGAAAAAATTTTCATATAGAAACAATCTATTCAATTAAAACATAACAATTATCACAATGTTCAATAAATCGCTGATGAAGGCTGAAATGCCAGAAACCGGTCCGATTAAGAATACTGTGCAGTTATGAATTTTTGAAATATATGCTTTCTTCTTCTCTACCACGCACCATTTAAATGAAAATGTTTACATTTAAAAAAAAATATTGACATTCAGAAGACATTAATAGCATTTCAGGATAAGAAAACGTTAATTTAAATTCAATGAAGTTTAGAAAACCTCAAACGATATTTAAGAAATGCTAACATAAAAACTGTTACATAAATAAAGCGCAATTTGGTGAGAATGTTATTTTTTATATGTATATTATTTTCCACAATTTTTTTGGATGAAAATATTAAGTTTTTCAAAAAATAAAGATAACAAATTATTTTATTGAATATTTTTGGGACTTCCCTAATTTGAACCAGTGATCACGATTACTTCAAAATTTGTTAGGCATGTTAGGCATGTTAGGCAAAGTAAAATCCGAAACATTGAAGTTCGATAATAATTCCCAGGTAGTTGTATTTGGAGTCAATAAATGAAAATATATTTTAGTAACATAATTTAATTCAAAATCAAAATTTGGCATCACTGGGTTAGATTTTGTATTGTATTGTGTAAATAGTGAAAACTTCCTTTTAGTATGTAAAAAAAAAAATTATTTTCCAAATATGGCAATATTTTAACAAAAAAAATTGAGAGAGCTTTTTTTGGGTTATTATTTTGTTAAGGTACGGTCACATTAGGCAAATATTTGACAAAAAACGCCAAATATTTGTTTGCTTCAGTCTGACCACAAAATATTATTTGCTGTCAAACAACAAAACAGCTGATTTTATTTATTTATTTATTTATTTATTTCAGTCTATGGATACAATATTATCCTTACAGACTAGCATCTAAATCTAAAGTAAATAACTTATTTTAACAAATTATTTAAAATTACTTTAAAATTTATGTTAGTTAAACTTAAATCTAATTGATTACAATGATTATTATATAATCTCATAGCCCTAGTTAATGGTTCATTCATAGCGTAATCAGTTCTATGAATATCAATATGAAAAAAAGTTACTTTATTTCTAAGTGACCGTGGAGGCACATATATCTTAATAGCATGTAATAAAACTGGGCAATCAATTAAACCCCAAATAATGCCGTGCAAAAAACTAAGGGAAAAGATCTTTCTCCTAACCTCTAAAGTTTTCATTGAAATTAATGCACATTTATCTGCATAAGAAGCAATAATATTTGAAGGAGCTGGCGAGGAAAAGTTTAAAAAAGAAAGAGCATATTTTATAAATTTTATCTGAATTCTTTCAATTCTATTAATATGAATTTCAGCACTGGGTCCCCATATAAATGAGGCATATTCTAATTTTGATCTTACAAAGCAAGTGAATAACGCTTTCTTTGTATAATGATCAAAACAATTATCAGAATTACGACGGATAAAAGCATACATTGCATAAGCTTTTGGAATCATATAGTTTAAATGATTATTAAAAGATAGTTTAATATCAAATACTACCCCCAGATCTAAAATTTCATCAACAGATGATAAAATAAAAGTTTTTATCCTATATTCAGACAATAAAATATTACGACGCCTATGATACGACATAGATAAGCATTTACCTACATTAAAAGGTAGATTTTAGGCAAACAAAATTATTTGCCTGCAAAAAAATATTTGCCTAATGTGACCACTCACGACCAAATATTTTCCTCAATTTTGGGCAAATAATTATTTGACCTTACAAAACATTTGTAAGAGCAAACAGTGGCAAACAACAGTTGTTTCAGCAGTGATGTCAACTTTTAAAATTTAATTCAGTTATTTCTTAAAAAAAAGCTTTTTGTTTTCAAAAGCATTTGTTGTGCAACTTGTTAATATTCATTAAAAATTGGCTTTAAAGGAAACTGTTATCACAAAAAACAAATAACCCGTTATGAACCTATTTGGATTTTTTAAAGTTATTTTGGGAAAACGTGGCATTATCTCATAAAATGACCTATATAATGTTTGATTTTACAACTGAATGTATGCTGGATCCACTAGCTTCATTTCAATGTATATTTTGACCTCTTAACCACTTAAGGATCGGATATATTAGAAATTTTACCTTCAATTTTAAGGTTTTTTTTAAATATGTTGTTATTTATATTTTTATAGCATAATAAATAATGGGATAATTTCAAATATGGTTATTAATGGGTTAATTTCCATAAAAAAAATAAGATATTTTATTTTCTATTGTACTAACTTACAAATGACTATATACATCCTGTCCTGAAAGGGTTAAGAGGTCAAAGTATACATAGAAATAAAGCTAGTGGACCTAGTTTTTATTCAGTTTATTCATGATATATGTCTTCTTACGATACAATTTCATATTAAAGAAAAAGCTCTATTACAAAGATACAAAATTTTAAATAGGTTCATAATGGGTTAATGGATTTCAAATTTAAAAATATCGAGTAAAAGACACTCAAGTAAGTTTTTAAAATATATATATTGTGCTGAAATACGATATTAAATAACAAACTTATATCCAAGTATATGGCAAAAGTTTCGAAGTCCATAACTCGGAAAATAGGCTCGATCGCCGAAAAAAAAATATTTTCCTAGAACCGCAATAAAATGCTTTGAAAGTGGTGAAAATTTGATACCGATCGGGGCATTGCCTCTAAACTCCACTTAGCCAAATTTATTTTTAACTTTAGCGTATTTATCATTTTAAAAACACAGAATTTGCCACGCTGTTACATTACTTAAAATAAACAGCTGTTTATTTTGTAAACAAAGAAAAAATAATTATAGTTAAAAATAATATTTAAATATAATATAACAGTAAACTTCCAAAACTAACACCAATGCGCTCCACAGCACAAAATAAGAAAACTTTCCTCCTCGTGCAACATTTGGAAATTTCTGATTAAATATGTATATTTTCAATTTTCGACAGTTTGATCAAACAATTTTTTTAGTCAAATATTTGTTCAAGTGTGACCGCACGGCAAATATGTTTTCCTTGTTTTTATTTGCCACTATTTGGCAGCTGTTTGATCAAACAAAAAGAGGCAAATAAATGTGTCTGGTGTGACCACAAAATCAACTCTGTATTTGTTTCACAAAATTTTTGGCAAATACGAGAAAACAAGTTTGCGTCAAATATTTGCCTAATGTGACCGTACCTTTACTCGATCCGACGTATACGGCCGCAATGAAGAATTATTTGATCAGTTAAAAGAAACTATACAGCCATCTCCAACCAACACAACCATTACCTTCGCAATGGATGTTAGGGCGAGCTATTTAATTTCCAAAAATTTAAACTAAATTAATTAACTAATTATGTTATACTGACAGATTCGAGCACTCGAAATTCAAGTGCAAATTTTAGAAAATTTTATTTTTTCATTTAATAAAGACCCTAAAGGTATGCTTCACAATTCAACTCATTTTAAATGAAGAAAACAAACTCAACACAATAACACAAACTCATTAACAAATTTAATAAACACAACATAGCATTGTATACCTTTATGTATGTGTTAGTAACATTTTTAAACGATCATAACTCCAAAAAATATTTCAGACGATGAAAATCTGTAAATCTGGGTAACAGGTAAAAAGAATTACCTTTCAAATGATAAATTTTTTGTCAAAATCGGGGTAAAACTGTGAAATTTACATCGCTCACAAGAAATCGCCTTGCCTATTAATATTATAGATAACCGGAAACGCATGCATATAGGTATATAACCTAAATGCATGCCGAGCAGCAACCACCATGACCAAAAAGCAAACACCGAAACGTGTTTTCTTTTATCCGAGATAATAGAAAAGATGAAAACGATCTTTCCTCGTTGGAGCACGAATTACTAATGTGAGAGAGCTTTATAGACCAACTCTTGGTATTAAGTTTAACAAATTGTTTACTTTTTAAAATATTTTGTTTTCATTTATTATCAATACTCAAACCGCGGTTGAGGGTATCAAAGATTCGGCACAGCTGAATTGAACACTCTTACTTGTTTTTTTTTATTTATTTGTAATAATAATTAAATTAATATGCGGAATTAATATTAAATTATTATATTAATTAATATATTAATATTAATATTAAATTAATATCAAAAATGTCAAATTCGACCCCCCTCTAACTCAGAGAGTTCTAGACCAATCTTGTTGTGTCTAAACTACTATCCAATAGAATTAACCTTGTGCAAATTTCATTGCGATCGGAAAACATCGGTTTCAAAAGTTGGTTCACTTGCCATGAGACGCCCCAAATACATATAATTTTTAAGAATATTTAAATAAGATTAATTAAATAGTGAATTTTCAAATAAAATAAAATTAAATTTCACTACAAATATTTGTTGAACACACAGAATATATATAATTGGGTTTTTTAAAAATCACTTTATAAGAGCCCAAAGGAATGCTAATCAATTTTAGCCAATTCAAAATGCAACAAAAATTTAATAAACACACACACAGCATTTTATGTTTTTTTGTTTCAAGCTTAAATATGTCGCACCTTAAATACAAAACAGTCACAACTTAAAATTTTCAAATTTTCAGGAGAGGCAAAAAACTGTTTATGTAAAAATGATCGTATTATTTAAAAAAATGTAGCTTCATTATGAAAAATGTCCATTTTGAAGATAGTTTTGCTACAATTTTTTTCTTAATTTATATTGTAATTGTGGAAATAAAACATAATTTTGAGTTATGACTCTCTGACTGAAATTTTTTCATTTGACTACTGATATTATCTCAAGTTGTGCCCCAGTTATAACAGCCTTTTTCCTGTTAAAGAAGATAGTTATAAGAAATAAATTTTCGCAGTAGATAGAAATGTGTACTCTGAATTAATTTATGAAAAAAAGTCAATTTTGGAAAGTTTTGAGCTGTGACTCATTTGTATTTAAAGGAATTTTAAATGAAATTTACTCCCAAAAAAATATACCATCTGTAAATACGTTGCACATCTGCAAATAAATACCTTTCAAATAGTATATTTTGGAATTGTATTAATACTAAAGATGAGAACTTGCAACGCATAAATTTTATATATATATTTTTAAAACAGTGCTTTTCATTAAAAAACAAGTAAGAAAATTATAGTCGGTCTAGACCGACTATAGGATACCCTATACCATGCGTTTAGAGACCCTACCCCATAGGCCCAACTAACTGGACATAGAAAATAAGCATAAACCAAATTTGAGTGGGATTTTTATAAATGCTATATCTATATGTGGACTAGGCCTAAAAATTCGATCCTGACCTTGTATGAATGGATCCTGACAAGAGACCTTGTCTTTTGCAAAAATATATACAAACAAAATTTGAGAAGAATCAGTGCAATATTTTTGTTTTTTGATAGATTTAAGTGAAGATCGGGATGCAGCTCTATATGGGGCCTATGACTAAGAGTTGTCCCATGGGGATCATTTTTGGACTACTGATTAATGGATATAATAAACACATACAAACCCAATTTGACTAAGATTTATATGATAATTTGGATCTTATGGCAATTTAAGTCGATTTCATAGGGGTCATTTGTATGGGGGCTAGGTCTGAACACGGACCGATTCTCACCAATTTCAATAGCGTTCATCCCATGATCGATAAAAGCTTATATACCAAATTTCATCAAAATATATTCATATTTGCGACCTACAGTTTGATTACAAGCTTTACATGGACACACAGATGGACGGACGGACGGACGGACATCGTTAAATCGAATCAGATAGTGATTCTGATTCGATCGGTATAATTATACCCTATACCACTATGTAGTTTGGGAATAATGACTTTGTGCTGCTGTTTGTAACAACCAAAAATATTTGACCTAGACCCATCTTTAATTATACCGATCGAATCAGAATCACTTTCTGAGTTGATTTAACAATGTCCGTCCGTCCGTCCGTCCGTCCGTCTGTGTGTCCATGTAAAGCTTGTAATCAAACTGCAGGTCGCAAATATGAATATATTTTGATGAAATTTGGTATATAAGCTTTTACCGGCCATCGGATGAACGCTACTGAAATTGGTGAGAATCGGTCCATGTTCAGACCTAGCCCCCATACAAATTACCCATATGAAATCGACATAAATTGCCATAAGATCCAAATTGTCATATAGATCTTACTCAAATTGGGTTTGTATGCGTTCATTACATCCACTAATGAGTAGTCCAAAAATGATACCTTTGACCACATATAGAACTGCTTCCCGATTTTCACTTAAATCTGTTAAAAAACAAAAATATTGCACTGATTCTTCTCAAATTTTGTTTGTACATATTTTTGCAAAATACAAGAGACTTTACCAAACATGATCAGGATCGGTCCATTTTTGGACCTTGTCCCTTTATAGATATAGCATCCGATATGAACTTTTTCATATCTGCAGCCAAAAAAAAATAATAAAAATCCCACTCAAATTTGATTTTTGCTTATTTTCAATGTCCAGTTAGTTGGGCCTAAGAGATAGGGTTTCTAAACGCATGGTATAGGGTATCGTATAGTCGGTCTAAACCGAATATAATTTTCTTACTTGTTAAAGATGGGTCTAGGTCAAATATTTTTGGTAGTTACAAACAGCAGCACAAAGTCATTATACCCAAACCACATATTGGTATAGGGTATAAAAAGTACCTTTCATTAAAAAAAATAGCTTTAAAAAAATAGCTTTCTTTAAAAATTATTGTTTTAAAGCACGTTTGCTCTAAAAAAAAAAAAGTGCCACCCCTTTAAAAAGTATATTTTCTAAAAAACTCACTTTTTTTAAAAATGCCTTTTCTTGAAAAAGTACATGTTCTCAAAAAAGTACCTTTCGTAACAATGTAGCTTTCCTAAAATAAATACATTTTCTTCAAAAAAAATTTGCTTTTCTTCTAAAATTATATTTTCTTCAAAAAGTATATTTTCATCATAAAGTAAATTTTCTTTTAAAAAAGTAACTTTTCTTTAATAATTTTGTTTTCTTAAAAGTAGTACGTTTTCTTTAAAAAGTACGTTTTCTGGATAAAGTTATTTTCTTAAAGAATCACCTTTTTAGAAAAATTTACCTTTTATTCAAAAACTAGCTTTTATTATAAAAACTACTTTTCTTAAAAAAGCAAATTTCCTGAAAAGAGTAAATTGTCCCAAAAATTTACCTTTCCTTGAAAAAGTATCTTTTCTTAAAAATTACCCTTTCTGAAAAAATTCCTTTAATTCGAAAATCATCCTTTATTGAAAAAGCACTTTTTATGCAAAAAGTAGCTTTCATTCAAAAAGTACCTTTTGTTAAAAAAGAACATCTTACTCAAAAATTACCTTTTATTAAAAAGTACCTCTTCTTAAAAAATATGATTTTCTTTAAAAAATTTCTTTTCTAAAAAAGTACCTTTTTTTAAAACTGTTTATTTAAGCAACTTTTCTAAACAAGTACCTTTTTTTAAAACTGTTTATTTAAGCATTTTTTTTTTTAAAGTACCTTTTCTTAAAGAGTACCCTTTCTTAAATTAGTAACTGTTCTTAAAGAATTACTTTTTCTTAAACTGTACTATTTATTGAAAAAGTACCATTTCGTGACAAAAGTATCTTTTCCGAAAAAAAAAATTCTAAAAAAGGCAAAAAAAAAAATAAATTTCTTACAAAGTACCTTCCCTAAAAAATTATCTATTCTTACCTTCTATTAAAAAGTATCTTTAGTGAAAGAAGTACATAGTAAAGAAATAAATTTTATTAGCAAATTATCTTTTCTTAAGAAATTACCTTTTGTTAAAAAACTAAATTTGTTTAAAAAAGTAAATTGTCTCAAAAAGCACCATATCTTAAAAAATTACTTTTCTTAACAAAGAAAACTGTGTTAAAATATACTTTTTCTTAACAAAGTACTTTGTAACTTGTTTTAAAAACTACTCTTTCTTAAAAAAGTACCTTGTAACTTGTTTTCAAAAGTACCCTCTCTTGAAAAGTACCTTTTATTAGCTTATAAACTTTTCTGAATAATATACTTTTTCTTAAAAAATCACCTTTTCTTAAAATACGACCTTAACTTAAAAAGTACAATTTCTTAAGGAAGCACCTTTCCTTTAATAAATGCCTTCTCCTGAAAAAGTACCTTTTCTTACCTTGTATTAAAAGTGTTTCTTTAATGAAAAAAGTACATATTAAAGAAGGAACTTTTATTAAAAAAGTACCTTTGCTTAAAGCACTTTGTCTAAGAAATGTTACCCTCTTAAGTATATGTATACCTCTTCTTAAAAAAAACACCTTCTTTTAAAAAGTATTTTTAGTTAAAAAGTACCTTCTCTTAAAAAGTATATTTCCTTAAAAATGTAATTTTTCTTTAAAAAGTATCTTTTTTAAAAAGGTAAATTTCCTTGAAAAGTACTTTTTTACAATCGTGCCTTTCCTGAACAAGTAAAAAACTGTCATTTCTTAAAAAATTAACTTTTTTAATGAAAAATTTCTTTACAAAACTAGAATTTACAAAAAAGTACTTTTCTTAAAAATTGCCTTTTTTCTAAAATGTGGCTTACAATAAAAAGTAATATTCCTTAAAAAGTACCTTAGATTTGTAAGTACTTTTTCCTAAAAATGTACATTTTCTTTAAAAAAAAATAGTACTTCTTAAAAAAATCAACTTTCTTTAAAAAGTATCTATAATATTAATAGGCTAGGCGATTTTTTGTGACTGATGTTTTGTTCTACCGTTTTATCCCGATTCTGACCAAGCGTATATTATTTGAAAGGAATTTTTTTCCTATATTTTGAATAAATTGCATTTAAAGTTGCTCCTAACACATACATAAAATTATACAATGCTATGTGTGTGTTTATTAAATTTGTTCTAGTGTTTGTAAAAAAAAATGAGTTTTTTTTGTGTTGATTAGTGAATTGGCTATAATTGATAAGCATACTTTTAGGGTCTTTATTTAATTAAAAAATAAAATTTCCTAGAATTTGCACTCGAATTTCGAGGGCTGGAATCTGCTAGTATTTTCTTAAAGAAGTACCTTTTCTTAAAAGAATACATTTCCTTTTCTTTTAAAATAATCTTTCCTAAGAAATTAACTTTTATTAGAAACTATCTTTTCTTAGCAACGAAACTTTTCTTAAATATATACTTTTTCTTAAAAAATTCCCTTTTCGTAAAAAATTTATTTATTCGAAAAATGTACTTTTTTTAAAAAAAAATATTTCTTAACAAAAGTAACTTTTCTTAAAAAAGTAAGATTTCCTAAGACAAAAGCGTCTTTTCTTAAAAATGTACCTTTCTTTAAAAAGTACCTTATCCTCTAAAAAAGTACCTTTCTTAAAATACATTTTCTTAAAAAAGTAACTTTTCCTAAAGATTACCTTGTTTAAAATAGTACCTTTTTTTAAAATAGTAACTTTTCTTCAAAATAACCTTTTCTTGAGAAAGTTATGTTTTCTTAAAATAGTACCTTTGTTAAAAAGGACTTTTTTTAAAAACGTACCTTTTCATAAAAAATTATTTCAAAAAGTTCCATTACTTTAAAAGTGCATTTTTATAAAACAGTACCTTTTTCTAAAAAAAAGGTACCTTTTTTTTAAATTAAAATTTCTTAAAAAAAAGTACATTTTCATAAAAATGTAAATTTTCTTTAAAAAGTGCCTTTTCTTTAGAAGTATTCTCATAACAAATTTTGAATACTTGTTGATCCTAGTTTCTACAAACGGATATACACATATATTTTTTTTTTGGTCTTATCAAAAACCTAGCGTGCATGTATGACTGTATTTTTATGTCATTGTATGTTTATGACTATCATTTTGTTTTTGAAGTAAAGAACAGGTTGCTGTTTTGTTAGTACATATTTAAGATAAGTACTTTTGTTTGGTAATTTATTTTACTACTCGTACTACTTTTTACACAGCTTTCGCAGTAGTAAAATAAAAACAAACACTAGCTTGAGGACACATACACAACTGGGCTGTATCATATACATGTAAGTTTATTTATTTATGTCAACTCAGACAAACTTATCAGCAGATGTGAGTGGTTATATAATTTTACTCTGCAACAGGGTCAGGGTATTATAAGTGTGTGGTGGAACTATCAGAAATTTTTGACTGAGAATTGAAATTAATTTCCACAATTTAGAGACATAATCTGTATAGTTTATCCAAATTTGCACTAGAACATATTTGCCTTCGCTAAAAGTTTTGACATCGATGGTGTAGAAAAACTCAGGTGATTGGACTTAAATAGTTCATATATTTATTGATTTGTAACATCATCAATTGGTTCTTGAGCTACAGCTGACCTACTAAGCAAATCAACACTAAGATGAGAAAAACAATTGAGAAAGTTATAGTCGGTCTAGACCGACTATACAATACCCCGTACCATGGTTTAGAGACCCTATCTCTTCGGTCCAACTAATTGGATATAGAAAATAAGCATAACCAAATTTGATTAGCATTGTTATTAATTTTTTTGGCTGCAGATATGAAAAAGTTCATATCGGATGCTATATTTATATGGGGACTAGGTCGAAAAATGGACCGATCATGAAAAATGTACCGATCATGGTAAAGTCAATTATATTTTGAAAAAATATATACAAACCAAATTTGAGAAAAGTCTGTGCAATATTTTTGTTTTTTTATAGATTTAAGTGCAAATCGGGAAGCAGCTTTAGATGGGGGCTATGACGAAGAACTGCCATATGGGATTTATTTTTGGACAATTGATAAATGGATGCAATAAACACATACAAACCCACTTTGAGATTTATAGGATAATTTGGATCTTATGGCAATTTAAGTCGGTTTCATAGGGGTCATTTGTATGCGGATTAGGTCTGAACATTGACCGAATTTCACCAATTTCAATAGCGTTCATTCTATGGCCGATAAAAGCTCACGTACAAATAAAAATATATTCATATTTGCGATCTGTAGTTTGATTACAATGTTTACATGGACACACAGACGGACAGACAGACGGACATCATCATCGACCCAGAAAGTGATTCTGAGTCGATCGGTATAATAAAAGATGGGTCTAGGTCAAATATTTTTGGTAGTTACCAACAGCAGCACAAAGTCATTATACCAAAACCACATAGTGGTATAGGGTATAAAAATATAAAAGGTCATACAAAATGTTTGCCTGAGAACGCCAAACCCCTTAGGAAATCGAAAAACCTTAAAAACCCGTTTTAGTAGAAAAAAAAAGTGTTGCACACTGTAACTCTTTAAAAAAAAAACATTTTAAAGCAATTGAGCCACTAGAAAACCTCTTGTTCTTTCATGGATCTTTCAGATGTCAAAATTGTCTAAATTGTTAACTAAGATTTCATTTATTTTTTGAATTAGGATTTTAATATCTACTCCTTTTTGGTGCATTTCACCACAGATTTGTAATTTTTTAACTTTTGTAGAATAAGTTCTTGTTAAACCTCCACACCACTATGCAGAGGGTATATATAGGGTTGGTCATTTCATTTGTAAACCTCGTAATAAACTCCGGAGACCCCATAACCCTATATTTTCTTGATCACACCCTTAATCTAGACTCTTAGCTTTTTGCATAAAATCGTTTAGTATCATTCCAAAGGAGTTGATATTTAAAATCTGAAAATCGGTCCAAAGGCCATGAAATATGAATGAAAAAGCTATTAAAAAAATTAAAGTGTTCAATGTGTTTGCTGTTTTTCTTTAGATATGCATATGTTATAATTCTTCGTATTGCTGGTAGTCATTGTAGTTGTGGCATTTGCTTCATGTATGGTTACACTGCACGTGTCACATTGGCTTAAGGTAGTATTGCCACATATATTTTTTACAGTTATCACGATGTGATAAAGAAAATCGCCAATATGAAAAAAATATAATACCAAAAAAGTACCTTTTTTAAAAAAGAAAATTTTTTCAAAAAAGTAAAAATGTTTTTTAAATTTTATCTTTTTTTTAATAAAGACCCTTTAAAAAAAAGGACCGTTTAAAAGAGGAACTTTTTTAATAAATGGGTGCTTTAAAAAAGAAGGGTATTTTTTAATGAAATGGTACTTTTTAAAAGAAGTGTGCTTTGACAAAAGAATAATTTTTACAAAAAAAGAATATCTTTTAAAAAAAGTACTTTTTTTGAAAATGCTACTATAACAAAGGGTATGGCAAAAAAAAGTACTTTTTAAAAAGGGGTACGTTTTAAAATAAAAGGGTAGTTTTCTAAAATAAAGGGTACTTTTTTGAAAAACATATACTTTTTAAAAAATGCGTACTCTTTTAATAATAGAACACTTTTTTATAAAAGGGCATTTTTTAAAAAAAAACGTTACTTTTTTAAAAAAAATGGTACTTTTTAAAGAAGAAGGGTATTTTTTAAAATAAAAAGAGCACTTTCTAAAGATAAAGGGTACTTCTTTAACAAATGGTGTTTTTAAAAAATGGGCAAATTTTTTAAAATAGAGTAAATTTTTCTAAAAAAGTGTAATTTAAAAAAATGGCACTTCTTTAAAAATGGGTACTACTTAAAAAGGGGGACTTTTTAAAAAGTTTACTTTATTAAAAAAAAACATATTTTTTAATAGAAAGTGTACTTTAAAAAAAGAGTAATTTTTTGGAAAAAAGAATGCTTTAAAAATACGGTATTCTTTGAAAAAAAAAGGCTAATTATAAAGAAAGTGTTACTTTTTCAAAAGAGTGAACTTTTTAAAAAAAACTAATAGAAAAATTTTCTTTTATAAAAAAAGGTTACAATTTTAAAAAGTCATAATTCTTTCTACCTGGGTACTTTTTTTAAGAAATTTTTAGTGAAGAATCATTTGAAATTTTATGAATTCGCGTATGACTTCTAAGGTCTTGAAATATTCTTAAAAGGATCATTGGTATTCTATAAGGTACTTATATAACTTATAGGCCTTCCACTGTAGTAAAAGAAAAATAATTAAATTTATAGATAGGGTCATTCCATGAAAAATGTTACCTCCGACTTCAAAAAATATTTTCGCTATAACTGCAATTGTGATACATATTTTGTTTCTATATTATCTTTAGTTTCTGAATCTGGCATCAGAACTTGCCAAAAAAAATGGCTGCTTGGAGTTGTATTTTGGTTAAGAACACACGCCTGATTGTAATGATTTTTAAGCCTATATTTTCTACTTATGTTCACAACTGTTTTAGGTAGTTAAACGCAATTTTCCTGTACAATGAACACATTTTATGGAAACTAGTACTGTTGTTTCCCTATATAGAAAATAAATTTTGAATATCTGAAGAGATATGTATACTTTTCACATTAAATTTTAGCAAGCTGTTCTTTGTTACGTTAGTCACGAAATTCTGATTTTTTTTCTCTTAGATGACAAATAATGCATTCAGAATGTTTATTTTCTTAATTTTCTTAATCTGTTAGTTAAGTTATAAGAATCATATAAAAATTTTAAAATAGTAGTATTTGTTAAGGATTTAGAGCTGTGACTAACGTAACCCAGCAAATGTGACTAACGTAAAAAATATTTTTGTTACGTTAGTCACATAATTTTTGACTCTTTAAAATCAGATCAACTTTTTTAAATTTCTTCAAGTATTTTAAGTGCAACTTTTTCAGAAACTAAAATGGTGTTGAGAATCAAATTGTTTATATATATATTTTCATTCATACTTTGCAATAAAACACTTGTTATGTTTCTGTTTTTATAGACACATATGCATTTATTTGTATCTTAGTTTTTAGTCAAATATAGAAAATAAAATTTCATTCACAATTTATCTATACCATAGAAAACAAGTATTTTTCTCTGCTAACAAATGGACCGACCAAGCGCGGCTGAAAGGAAAAGAAAAAGTCGGGCAAAGCAGAGTGAGGTTAAAATGCTTGAAGATAGAGCTAAAGCAAAGAATAGAATGAAAGTTTTAAGACTCAAAATAAAAGATAATAAGAAATTAAAGAAAAAAGAAGGTGAAACTTCAAAACTGAGAATGAGAAAAATGAGAGAGAAAAAGATGTCTGAGTCCTCTTTGAGCCAATTGTTCAAAATTGATCATTCTAATATTGAAATAGGTTTTTTAAAGTTTTGTGAGCTTCGACCCTCAGAAGTAGAAACTGTCGGATGTAAAGATCAAGAAGTTTGCTGTTGCCCATATTGTGAAAATTTTGCCTTTCTTCTAAAAGTGTGCAAATGGAAAAACAATAATATTAAGACTGCAAATGACATAACTGATTTAGTTGTTTGCAATAAAAATAATGCTGATTGTATGAAACAAAAGTGTAAAAATTGCCCGATGCAAATTAAAAAATTCATTGATGAGGAATTGGATTTAAATGAAGTGATGGCTGCTCACTGGAAGACTGACCAAGATTTATCTGTAACTGTCTACACTGCGGTACCTTATTTCCGACGAATAGAAGATGAAGATTTGGAAACTAAATGTTATGCTGTGATATCACAGCTTAAAGTCTTCAATAAAGCAATAATTGAAGTCATTAAAAAATCGGTGAATTTAAAAATTACAAGCATAAACATATGGTCAGGTGGTGCAGCAGCACATTTTAGGAACAGGTACAGCATATCATTGATGTTTTCTGATGCGTTATATGTTGAATGGAGCTTCAGTGCTTCGTACCACGGAAAAGGGCCACATGATGGCATAGGGGCTGTTTTGAAGCTGCATGTGAGGAAAAAGGTGTTGCAAGGAAAAACAATAATTAAAAATGCATTTCAATTCTTTAAAGAAGTAGCAAACAGATCAGACACAAATATAACATGCCTTTTTATTGAAGAAAAAGAAATCTTACAAGAACTGGTTGATATCAAAAATGGATTTGAGTCCATAAAAGAACTGAAGGGTATACAATCTTGTCACTGTGTGAGGAAAACAACAAGCTCGATTAGCGTTGACATGTTTTTAAACACTGGAGATGAAATCCCACTCAGCACTATATCCAATCTGTTGGAAACAAAAGTGAATTGTTCTTTAACTGGTGGAGCAATTTCTATTGAATTGGGGAATTACTACAGTATATGATGATAATTGGTATATTGGTAGAATAATTGAGTTTGATAGAAACTCAGAAATGTGCAAAATAAAGTTTTTGCATGAGACTGATATAGGTTTTAAGTGGCCAAGTGCAGATGATGTGCAAATGGTGGAAAAAAAATTGATTTTGTGTGGTCCCATCAGCTAATGGGAAACTTACCTTTCCAAATAAACTACGAACCTAGAAGGAATATTATTTTCCTATATAAAAATTATAAGAAAGGACTACGTTTAAATTAAATTCTTGTATCTCTATCTCAGTATCCAAATGGGTATCTCTGTTTATTTTTCTTTTGTATTTTTATATAAATTTTCATTCAATAAAGCTGAATTTTTCTTGCTTAAAAAAAAACATTAATTGATAAAAATCATTTATATTTTATGAAAAAATAAGTGTTTTTCATTTTTAGTTTTCAAAAAAGTAGGTAATATTCATAATTATTTTAATTAATTTCTTAAAAAGTTTTTCTCCGTCATCTATGGTATTATTGTGTGTATATAAAATCAATTAATGAACATTTGTAATATATTATTTTAGCTTTTGGAGTCTCAAGAGGTTGTGACTGAGTTCAAGATCCAATTGTTACGTTAGTCACGTTACGTTAGTCACACATATAAAATTATTAAAAAAAATCAATAAATGTTTATTATTAATTATTTATCACATTAAAACTGTCCTTACTACTTACTTAACATTATCATGCATTGCTATAATTAATTATTTATTTTTCCATTATTAAAATTCAGAAGATTTTTGTGCCAAAGTTTATATATCTTTCATGTGGTAACAAAAATGTTACGTTAGTCACACAAGCAAAATTGAATTAATACTTTGAAATAAATAATCCTTTAAAATTCTTTTTATATGGATATGTTAGATTTACTAGTTTTAGATGATATGCAAAGCTATTGGCATTTTTAGAGAGTTTATTTTAGAGTATTTCATCATATTATAGCTTGCTGAAATGTTTCCAATGTCACAATGGAATGACCCGATAGCAATTAATTCTTCCTATAGAAGTTTTAAAGTGGTAGCCGTACCCAACATTAGTTTTAATATTAAGTTTAAGACGCAGATTGAGGGTATCAAAGATTCGGCTTATTAAAATTTCGAATTATTTATTCATATTTTTTTTTATAAAATGTTTTTAAAATAATGTATGTTTTTACAATTATTTTTGTTTTGTTTATTTAAAAAAAAATTAATGAAGTATCAAAACAATTGAAAACGTTCTAGATAAACAAGTATTGTACGTACTTATATAATATAAATTTTTAATATTCAATATTTAACTTGCATTTGTAGTTATTTGCGTCACGATTTTCACTTAACAGTAATAATAAGGACGTGCGTGCTAAAAATTACATGATTTTATACAAACAATTGCTGCATACGCATATCGACCAAAAAATTTCTATGTTTACAAAAGTTGGTTATTGCGGTACATTTGAGAATTAAGTAATGCTGAGAAAACATAAATAAATTCTTTATGAAGTATTAGTGAATAGTAAAACGCAATAGTACGAAAAAAAAACTGATTTTTATGGACACTATTCAAAAGAACTCAATAATTGTTCAGTAAGTAATTGACAATTTGGCTAGTTCGGTAGTTGTAAGGCGCCTGTTGGAAAGCAATTAATTTTACTAATTTTATAAAGTACCATTTCAAAAAGGTACTTGTTTAGGAAAAGGCACATTCTTAAGAAAATCTACTTTTTTGAAAAAGAAAATTTACATTTTCAATAAAAGGTACTTTTTCGAGTAAAGGTACTTTTTCGAGTAAAGGTACTTTTTCAAGAAAAATGTACTTTTTCAAGAAAAGGTGCTATTTCAAGAAAACGTACTTTTTCAAGAAAATGTGCTATTTCAAGAAAAGGTACTTTTTAAAAAAATATAAAAGGTACTTTTTCAATAAAAGGTACTTTTTCAAGAAAAGGTACTTTTTCAATAAAAGGTACTTTTTCAAGAAAAGGCACTTTTTCAAGAAAAGGCACTTTTTTAAGAAAATGTACTTTTTCAAGAAGTGGTACTTTTTCAAAAAAGATACTTTTTCAAAAAAGATACTTTTTCAAAAAAGATACTTTTTAAAAAAAGATCCTTTTTCAAAAAAAAGATAATTTTTCACGAAAATGTACCTTTTCGAGAAGAGGTAATTTTTCACAAATATTTACTTCTTCAAGAAAAGGTAATTTTTAAGAATATAAGTTTAAAAGAAACTTTAAAAAAAGGCACTTATTAAGAAAAGACACTTTTTTACGAAAATTTATTATTTTAAGAAAAGGAATTTTTTAAATAAAAATTTTTTTAAAGAAATTTTACTTTTTTAATGTATGTAGTACTCTTTACCACAAGGCACTTCAAAAAAATTTAATTTTTTAAGAATATGTATAAACTTTTGTAAGAACAATTATTTTTTTGAGTAAAGTTATTTTCTTAAGAAGAGATACTATTTCTTATTTTTTTTTTTTAAGACAAAGAATTTTTATTAAAAAAGCGTATTTTTTAAAGGAAACTAAAATTTTTAAGAGAAGTTATTTTTTTGAGTAAGGGTACTTTTTTAGGAAAATGTACTTTCTAAAGCAATGGCACTTGCTTAAGAAAATATACTTTTTACGAAAATGTGCTCTTTTAAGAAAAGACACATATTTTAAGAAACGGCACTTCTTAAGAAAAGCTACTGTTGGAGAAAATATACTTTCTAAGAAATGATGCTTTTAAAAACATTTACTTTTGTAAAAATGGTACTTTTTTCAGAAGTAGTATTTTTTTTAGAAAATAAACTCTTTTAAGAATGGATAATTTTCTTAGAAAATATACTGTTTTAAGACGAAGTAATTTTTAAGAAAGATTCTTTTTTAATTATGACTTTTTAAAAAGGGGATGTCTTAAGAAACTTTACTTTTTACTTTTTTAACAATTTTAACTTTTTAAAGAAGTGGTACTTTGAAAAGCCGCTTTATTAACATAATGTTGTTCTTAAGAAAAAGTACTTATTTAACAAAATATAATTTTTACTAATAAGTTCTCTTTTAAGTAAAGGTAATTTTTTAAGAAAATGTACTTATTTTAAGAAAAGGTTAGTTTTTAAGAAAAGGTACTTTTTGAAGATACTTTTAAAAATACCTTTTTTAGAAAAGATACTTTTTTCAGAAAATTTACTTTTGAGTATAATTTTCCAAGGAAATGTACTTTTATAAGAAAAAATACTTATTGAAGAAAAGTTCTTATTTTAAGAAAATGATTTAATTAAGAAAAGGTACTTTTTAGGAAAAGGTACTTTAGAAGAAAATGCACTTTTTAAGAAAATTCACTTTTGGAGAAAAATTTCTTTTTAAGAAAAGCTAATTTTGCAGAAAATGTTATTTTTAAGAAAATGTTATTATTTCAGAAAAAGTAATTTTTTCAGAAAGAGTAATAGTTTAAGATAATGTGCCGTTTAAAGAGAAGGTATTTAATAAGAAAAGGTAATTTTTTACAAAACAAAAATATTTTTTTAAAAAACCTTCTTCCTTAAGAAAAGTTATTTATTTAGGAAAAGGAACTCTTCAAAAAAAATTTACTTTTTAAAGAAAATTTACTTATTTTAGCAAATTTACTCTTTTTAGGAAAGGTATTTTTTAGTGAAAAGATATTTTTTTACCAGAATTTTTTCTAGGCCGACTAGTGACACCCTATATCATGCGTTTAGGAACCATACCTCTTATGTCCAACTAATTAGATATAGAAAATAACATAAACGAAATTTGAGCGGCATTGTAATTAATGTGTTTGACTTCGGATATGAAAAAGTTCATATCGAATCCTATATTTATATGAGGATTAGGTCGAAAAATGGACCGATTCTGACTGTAGTCGGTAAGGTCACTTATTCTTTGCAAAAGTATGTTAAAACCAAATTTGAGAAAAATCTGTGCCATATTTTTGTTTTTTGGATAGATTTAAGTGAAGATCGGGAATCAGCTTCATATGGAGGCTATGACTAAGAATTGTCGTATAAGGTTTATTTTTGGACTACTGATAAATGGATGTAATAAACATACACAAACCCGATTTGACCGAGATCTATATGATAATTTGGATATAATGGCAATTTAAGTCGAACTCTTAGGGGCCATTTAAATGGGAACTAGGTCTCAACATGAACCGATTTTCACCAGTTTCAACAGTATTCATCATATGACCAATAAAAGCTCACGTACCAAATATCATAAAAATATATTCATATTTGCGATCTGTAGTTTGATTACAATGTTTATATGGACACACAGACAGACGGACGGACAGACATCGCTAAATCGACTCAAAAGGTGATCGATCGATATAATATTTCAAATATTTTTGATGATTTTGTTTTAGATGATTATAAATAGCTGCACAAAGTCATTATACCCTGACCACAAAGTGGTATAGGGTATAAAAAGTTAATATCTTACGAAAAAGGCCAAGGTATTTATATCCTTCACCACTATGTGGTCAGAGTGTAATTAGTTGGTGCTTATGTTTGTAACTACGAAAAATATTTTAACTAAACTAACCTTTCATTATACCGATTGATTCAGAAGCACTTCTTGAGTCGATATAGCGTTGCCCGTCCGTCCGTCTGTCCATCTGTATGTTCATGTAAACCTTGTAATCAAACATCAAACTATATGTCGCAAATATCCATATAATTTGATAAAATTTAGTTTATAAGCTTATATAGGCAGTGGAACCAACGCTTTTGAAATTGGTGAAAATCGGTTCATATTCAGACCTAGTGTCCATACAAATGACCCCTGTGAGCTTGACTGAAATTTCTATAAGATCCAAATTATCATATAGATCACGGTCAAATTGGGTTTGTGTATGTTTATTACATCCATTAATCAGTAATACAAAAATAAACTCCATAGAGCAATGCTTAGTAATAGGCCCCATGTAAAGCTGTTTCCCGATTTTCACTTAAAGCTATCCAAAGAGAGAAAAATTTTACGGATTGTCCTCAAATTTGGTTAATTTATCTTTTTGCAAAAAAAAAATTGGCCTTACCAAATTTATAAATAAACAAGTAAGAAAATTATAGTCGGTCTAGACCGACCATAGGATACCCTATATCATGCGTTTAGAGACCCTACCCCATAGGCCCAACTAACAGGACATAGAAAATAAGCATAAACCAAATTTGAGTGGGATTTTTATAATTTTTTTTTTCTGCAGATATGAAAAAGTTCATATCAGATGCTATATCTATAAGGGGACTAGGCCCAAAAATGGACCGATCCTGACCATGTTTGGTAAGGTCTCTTGTATTTTGCAAAAATATATACAAACAAAATTTGAGAAGAATCAGTGCAATATTTTTGTTTTTTAATAGATTTAAGTGAAGATCGGGAACCAGCTCTATATGGGGCCTATGACTAAGAGTTGTCCCATAGGGATCATTTTTGGACTACCGATTAATGGATGTAATAAACACATACAAACCCAATTTGACTAAGATTTATATGATAATTTGGATCTTATGGCAATTCAAGTCGATTTCATAGGGGTCATTTGTATGGGGGCTAGGTCTGAACATGGACCGATTCTCACCAGTTTCAACAGCGTTTATCCCATTGCCGATAAAAGATTAAATACCAAATTTCATCAAAATATATTCATATTTGCGACCTGCAGTTTGATTACAAATTTTACATGGACACACAGACGGACGGACGGACGGACGGACGGACATCGTTAAATCGAATCAGATAGTGATTCTGATTCGATCGGTATAATTAGAGATGGGTGTAGGTCAAATATTTTTGGTTGTTACAAACAGCAGCACAAAGTCATTATACCCAAACCACATAGCGGTATAGGGTATAAAAATGTACAAAGGGTTAGTTTTTATTATATTATTACCGCAGCGACCACAAAAACAACAATTCCAGCTATGACAACAATATAACATTTAGGATAACTACAAGAACAATACAGAAACATATATCTTTCAATTTTTTTTTACTTCTTCAGTGATTTTTCGGAACCTATTAAACCGATTCTCATGATGTTAGTCAATCATTCTCATTAGAAACGAGCGCTCCAGTTATCCTATTGAGGTCGTGACCGTGGCAAGAACAACATAGACAAATCATATTTTTTCAAGACTTTTTTACTTCTTCATTCAATTCTCGCGACTTAATCATCCGACTTGAACGATTTTAAACAGCAAACTTCGCAGGATATTAATGAATCATTTTTTATACCAACAAGCTCCTTAGCTGCCCCATTGAAGACACCATCGTGATTTCCACAGACGGACAGACGGACAGACGGACATCGCTATATCAACTCCTCTTGTTATAAGGATCACAAATTTATATATTTTATAGGGTTCAAAATTTTTTTCTAATTATTACTAACGGAATGGCAAACTTATATATACCCTCTTCACACTGGGGTGGAGGGTATAAAAATCCACTCGGATTTGGTTTATAGGTACTTATTTTCTATAGTTGGACCTAAAACAAATCCTATAAACGAATGGTATAGGGCATCGCGTCGTTGGTCTAGACCGACTGTCGTTATCGTACTTGTTTTTAGAATGTGTTGCTACTGCTTAATTTTATGCCATATTAAACACGTGACAGAGTCATCAATCACCAGAAAGTAACTTTAAAACAAAAAGTTTGGAAACCTCTTTTTTTGTGGCATTCGAGTTTGTTGTCAATAGCATCATTAATATGGAACAGGGAAGAGCCTGCAGCCGTTCCCTCTTTGTTAAATTATACACAGAAATGGAAGGAATTTAAAGATTTAATTAATTTTGAAAAATTTTATTGTTCAATTTGTGTTATTCAATGCAGCATAATTTAATAATGACATACTTTGGTCAATATGTACCTTAAATAAAAATATTTTTAAACATTTTTATTTTTAAATATTTTTATTTGAAAGAGGTTTTCCATGGCCTTTAGAAATATTTCTATTTTTTGTTTCTCTTTTAAATAAAGCGATTTTTCATGTACTTAAGTTTTTGCCAAAAGCTAACTTATGTTTTTGCTACTTCATTTCCTTCAGCTTTAACTGCATAAGATGTTTAACCACAACATTTAAATGCTAGTTGGGATTTTCTCACCAACTTATGAAGAGTGAGAAATAGAGATTTAGAGTTTTTTGCATGCACTTACTATGAATATTCAATGTTATCAATTTGGTGCTTTTTTATGAACAAAGAACCCCAGCGATTTGCATTTCTGTCTGTATATTTTAATGCTTTTTACACTGTGGCCAGTTAATAATAAACAGCTTAAGACATTGACCGATAGAAAATAAAAAGAAAATCTAGACCGTTGAGTCCCTAGAGCATCCATTAAATTAGGTGAGCTTATAATTGAACCAAATTTCAGTAAGATGGCCATGTTTAATGTTCTTATGAGACTCACATTAAGTGTTTTATCATCGAGTGATCTCTGCAGTATCTCCCCTAGCAATCTGTTCTTTCCAACTAAAATTAAAAATATATATGTTGACGAAATCCTTTCTTGAAATTGTTAAAATTTGTGTCAACAAGATAACGTTTTTTATATTTTTCTTTGCGTTTTTCAGTCTCAAAATATTAGTATCATTACCAACAAGGATTTCATATCTAAATAGATGACAAGGAGGAATGACAGAAAATATAACAAGCACTGGTTTTGTGAAAGATACTTTAAAGCTGTCATTTTATCCATTGCAGTTTATATTAAAAAACTCAAGGACACGATTATTTTTCTCTTTTTACTTTTTACTTATTTAAGGATTTAGAATTTATTATCATTATGTTGGCATTTATTGGAGTGGTAAATTTATATCAGTACGAGTATGAATATAAATCAATTTGAAGCAAAGAAAACAATTTGACATAATACTAAGAGGCACAAGGAAGGAACCGACTCTGTGAATATTTTAACTCAGACGGGTTATTGGCCTTCATTTGGGATTATTTTAATTACTTCAATTTGAAGAACTAAGGAGCTTAAAAACCTTTAATATCGTTAAACATGCTGGAATAACTGTATAAGTTTTAAAGAACTTTTTAAAAAAAATGCACTTATTAAGAAAATACTTTTTTTTTACGAAAATTTATTATTTTTAGGAAAGGTATTTTTTAAATAAAATTTTTTTTAAAGTATTTTTTAACAAAAGGCACTTCAGAAAAATGTTATTTTTTAAGAATATAAACTTTTGCAAGAACAATTATTTTTTTGAGTAAAGTTATTTTCTTAAGAAGAGATACTATTTCTTATTTGCTTAAGACAAAGGATTTAAATTAAAAAAGCGTATTTTTTTTAAAGGAAACTACATTTTTGAGAAAAGTTTTTTTTTTTTAAGCAAAGAGACTATTTTAGGAAAATGTACTTTTTAAAGAAATGGTAGTTGTTTAAAAAGAGTAATTTTTTAAGAAATAGTATCTTTTTTAAGAAAATATACTTTTTACGAAATGTACTTTTCTAAGCAAAGATGCATATTTTAAGAAACGTTACTTGTTAAGAAAAGCTACTTTTGAAGAAAAAATACTTTCTAAGAAATTATACTTTTTTTAAAAATTTACTTTTGTGAGAAATGGTACTTTTTTCAGATATAGTACTTTTTTAAGGAAATATACTCTTTTAAGGCGAAGTAATTTTTAAGAAAAATACTTTTTTAATTATGACTTTTTAAAAAGGGAATATCTTAAGAAAATTTACTTTTTACTTTTTTAACAATTTGAACTTTTTAAAGAAGTGGTACTTTGAAAAGCCGCTTTATTAACATAATGTTGTTCTTAAGAAAAAGTACTTATTTAACAAAATATACTTTTTGCTAATAAGTTAGTTCCCTTTTAAGTAAAGGTAATTTTTTAAGGAAAGTTACTTTTTAAGAATATGTGATTTTTTAAGAAAATGTACTAATTTTAAAAATATGTGATTTTTTAAGAAAATGTACTTATTTAAAGAAAAGGTAAGTTTTTAAGAAAAGGTACTTTTTTAAGAAAAAGTACTTTTAAAAATAATTTTTTTAGAAAAGGTGCTTTTTTCAGAAAATTTACTTTTGAGTACAATTTTCCAAGGAAATGTACTTTAATAAGAAAAAGTATTTATTGAAGAAAAGTGCTGATTTTAAGAAAATTATTTTTTTAAGAAATTGTACTTTTTAGGAAAATGTACTTTTTAAGAAAATGCCCGTTTGGATAAAAAGTTCTTTTTAAGAAAAGCTACTTTTTCAGAAAAGGTTATTTTTAAGAAAATGTTATTATTTCAGAAAAAGTACTTTTTTCAGAATGGATAATATGCCGTTTAGAGAGAAGGTATTTAATAAGAAAAGGTAATTTTTTACAAAAAAAAATATATTTTTTTTAAAAAATGCTCTTCTTTAAAAAAAAGGAAATTAAGGAAAGGTACTCTTCAAAAAAATATTACTTTTTTAAGAAAATTTTCTTATTTTAGAAAATTTACCCTTTTTTGGAAATGTATTTTTTAGTTAGATATTTTAGTTAGATATTTAGTTTACATATTTTTTAGCAAAATGTTTTCCAGGGGGTCATTTGTGACCCCAAGTCCAAAGGGGATAATGGGGTAATATTATTTTTTTTTTTCAACCCCTAGGCTATTAAGATAAAATATAACATTTAAAAGTAGAAAACTGATAAATTTTTGATACAAAGTATTTAGAAAGAGTACATTTGCTGAATAAAAACTCATTTGTCTCGAAATTCGCAGAAAAAATTCCTTGTAAAAAAATTCTGGTAGAGGAATTTACTTACAAATTCACACAATTTATCTATAACATATACTTAACAAAAGTCTAAAGTGCCAGATCCATTTTTTGAAATTTTGTTTAAGATTATTTTTTAAAACTTAAAAAAGGAGTTTTCAAAATTTTATCAAAAAAGTTTTCCATATTTGGTCTCATTTCGCAATATGTTAAAATCGTGGTAATAAAACAATACTTCATGTCTGAGTGCTTATAGGTATAGCGACCAAAAAAAAATATGGCTTTAATGAATTTCTTAAAGTTGAAAAAATTTCCGTCAAATTTCACGAGCTAGTTTTTTTCGGCGAAGAAGTGGTCTGGGGCATTTGCCATATCTTGGCCAGTTTTTGTTCGATTTAGAATCTATATAGCTTTCGAAAAAGATAATTTAGTACTGAAGTCGACTCATATTACAACTTGTCGGAAAAATTTAATTTTAGAGCGAATTTTTGTAAAATCTGAAAAAAAAAAAGTCATATTTTCCCCATATAAACACACTTGAAATTTTCAGTCGCGTTGAGGCACTTCTAAATTTTTTTTGATTGACCCAAAACTTTATATTTCTCGATTTTTTTTGCTCTTCGCATATTTCTAGGGTGGTGAGACTTTAAATTCGAACACTTTTTTCCCCTCCATATAATGAAGGGCCACCCTAATGGAGGTTATAATTTAGAATTGTCCTATAGTGTTTATTTTTTGACTACTGATAAATGGACATAATAAACATACACATGCCAATGTAACCGAGATCTACATATCTAAGTATATGATAATTTCGATATTTTGATATTTTAAGTCGACCTCATAGGGGTCATTTGTATGGGGACTAGGTCTGACCATGCACCAATTTTCACCGATTTCAATAGCGTTCATTCCATGACCGATAAAAGCTGATGTACCAAATTTCATAAAAATATATTCATATTTGCTAGGTGTAGTTTGATTACAAAAGACGGATATCGCTAAATCGACTCAGAAAGTGATTCTGAGTCGATCGGTATACCATTATACCCTGACCACATAGTGGCATACGGTATATACATATGCAGGAACAATAGATAGCATTTTATTGTAAATTTGCTGATTTGAATTTAAATATATGAAAAATATACAACACACAAGCATTTTTGATGACAATATGCAAAAACATGCATTTTTAAATCATATTATGGAAAATTATGCAACTAAAAATTAATAACATTTTATTTTAAATTTATTGATTCAGATAAGGAAGGATTTAATAAATGAGCAATTTAAAGAAAATATCCAAATACATGCTTGTATAGAAAATTTGCACAAACTGCAAGCACAAATCAATCAGTTATTAAAAAATTTAAGAATTCGAATAGATATTTATGACAAATGGTATTGATAACTATGAGCACTCTGATAAAGATATGCAAAAAAGAAGCATCTAAAAAAAATATTCGATAATATTTCTCTGATAAAGATATGCAAAAACAGCATTAAAAAATTGGCAAAAATATGCAGCTACAATCGTTATTATTTTTTTTTTCATTTATTAATTCAAATAAATAGATCTGAAAAAAAAAAATCATTTTATAAGCACCTTGAAGAATATATGCTAAAACATGCCTTTGAAGCAAAATATGCAAAAGCTCACTAAAAATATTATTTTGATGAAGATATGTATAAACATAAATTTCAAGCAAAAAATATGCAAAATTATAAGACTATATATTATTGTCGTTTTATTCTAAATTAATTAATTGTGCCAGATATTTATGAAAAAGTTCAATAAATCAGCATTTTAATGAAAACTAGCAGATCCCAGCCCTCGAAATTCGAGTGCAATTTCTAGGAAATTGTATTTTTTCATTTAATAACTAATTGGCCCTAAAGGGTTTATGTCCAAAATAACTTTTCAATTCAACACAATTATTATTGTGAACGAAGCAAACAAACTCGTTTTTTTTACAAACACTTAACAAACAGAACATAGCATTGTATAATTTAATTTATGTGTTAGTAGCAACTTTAAATGCATTTTACTCCAAAAAAAAATTTTAAAAACTGTTAATCTGGTGAACAGCTAAAAAGACATACCTTTCAAATAATATACGTTTGTTAAAATCGGGCTAAAACTGTTTAACACAACATCGGTCACAAGAAATAAGACAATTGCTATTAATATTATAGATATATAACAATATGCATTTAAAGCTGAACTATGCAAAAGCATGCAATTATAAATCGATGCCATTTTATTGGAAATGTATAGATTCGAATAAGTAATAATAGCAACAATTCATTAAATAAGCATTTTAATGAAAATATGTAAAAATGTGCATTTATGAACCTACAAATTGACCCCATTTTAATGTATTTTATTAACACTGAAAAGATATTTATGACAAAATTTATTAAAAAAATATGCATAAATATGTAATAAAAAAAATTATGCCATTTTATTGAAAATTTATTGATTCGAATAGGCATTTGTGCAAAAAGGCCAAAAAAAAGAACATCTATAATATTAATAGGCTAGGCGATTACTTGTGACTGATGTTTTGTTCTACCTTTTAATCCCGATTTTGACCAAACGTATATTATTAGAAAGGTATTTCTTTTTAACCGTTTTGCAGATTTACAGATTTTTAAATTTTTCCCTTTATTTTGAGTAAATTGCATTTAAAGTTGCTACTAACACATACATAATATTATACAATGCTATGTGGGTGTTTATTAAATTTTTTTATGTGTTTGTAATAAAAATGATTTTTTTTTGTCTGGATTTGTGAATTGGCTATAATTGATTTGCATACTTTTAGGGTCTTTATGTAAGAAAAAATAAAATTTGCTAGAATTTGAGCTCGAATCTGCTAGTTCTTATTAATATAAGAGAGAACATGCATTTAAAGTATAAAGTATGCAAAAGTAAGCAACGGCAACTTGATGGCAATTTATGGTAAATTTATTCATTTGTATTGTTTTTTAAGAAAAAATTTCAAGCAATGAGTGTAAAAAATGTGCAACTACAAATCAATGCTATTTTATGCTTTATTCATTAAACGAAAAAAAATAAATTTAAAGCAAAAATATGCAACTAAAAATCGATTTAATTTTTTATTTTTGCAAATTTCTGGATTCGAAACAAGTGAAATAAATAAACATTTTGATAAAAAAAAAAAATATGCATAAGCAAGCACTTAAAAATTATTCATTTGCACAGTTTTTAAGAAAAAAGTTCAAATACTGAGCATATTGATAAAAGAAATATGCAAATGCGTGCCTTTACAGCAAATAAAATATGAAAAGCAGGTGTAACTATAAATCGATCTCATTTTATTGTACATTTATTCATTGAAATAGCTGTTTATCGAAAAAGTTAAATAAATAAATAATTTTGATGAAAGGACAAAAAAACATGCACTCAAAGCAAAAAAAACTCAACAAAATTTTACGTAATTTTTTGTTGTTTTTTGTTGTTGTCGAATGCATATTTATTAAAAATATGTAATAAATAAGTTTTGATAAAAATATGCAAAATCAAGCATTTAAAGCAACAACTATGCAAAAATATGCAATTACTAATCGCTGACATTTTATTCTAAATTTATACATTTTCCTAAATATTCATGAAAATCTTCAATAACTAAGCATCTAAATGAAAATATGCTTAATATACATATGTAAATTTAAAGCAAAAATTTTGAAAAAAAATATTTAATTGCAAATCGATGCCATTTAATTGAAAAGTTATAAAAATTTGGAAAATTGCAAAAAAAAAAAAAGTAAGCTATGAATAGCACCATATGCAAAAATATGCATATTCAAATCAACGCCATTTTTATTATACATTTTTTTAAATTTGCTAGCTATTTATGAAAAAAGCTTATTAACTGTGAAAATATTGAAGAACTTACATTTAAGGCAAACAAATATACATAAATATTTGTAGTTGTATATTTATGTATAATTGCCATTTTATGGTAAATTTATTGATTGGAATAGATGTTCGCGGAAAAAGTTAAAAAAATTAGCATTTTGATGAAAATATCTACAAAAAAAAAAAAAAAAGATGCATTTAAAGCAAAAAATTCAACTAAAAATGGATGTATTTTTAATTTATGGATTCGAATAGATATTTATTGAAAAAAATATGTAAAAGTAAGCATTTAAAGAAAATATGTGTAATTATAAATTGACACCATTTTATGGTTAATTTATTAATTTACTAGATATTTGTGATAAAAAGTCAATTACAGCATCTAAATATATGTATATATTTAAATCAAAACTTTTGAAAAATTGCAAATCGATGCCATTTAATTGGAAATTTATGAAAATTTTGAAAATTTGCAAGAAAAAAAAAGTAAGCTATGAATAGCAAAATATACAAAAATATGCATATTCAAATCAACGCCATTGTTATTAAGAATTTTTTTAATTTTGCTACCTCTTTATGAAAAAACTGTGTATTTTAATGAAAATATTCAGGAACTTGCATTTAAAGCAAACAATATGCAAATCGATGCCATTTTATTGTAAATTTATTGTAAATATTTTAGAAATAACTTAAATTTACCGTTGGCAAATCGATGCCAATTAAATGGAAATTTATGGACTATAATAAATATTAATTGAAAAAGATCAATAAATGAGCATTTGAATGAAAATTTTTAAAAATAAGCATTAATAGCAAAATGCACAAAAACATGCAATTACAAATGCAATGTGAGTAGATATACTATATATGAAACATGTTTAGTAACTGCACATTTTAATGTCAATATGCAAGAATATGCATTTAAGACAAAAAATATACTAACTATGCAACAACAATTCAATGCAATTTTATTGTAAATTTATTGATTGAAAAATATATTTATGGAAATGAGTATTTTGATGAATAAAATTTGAAAAAAAAAAAGTAACAAATTTCATGTCGATGCAATTAAATTGTTCATTAATTAATTTTGCTAGACATTTAGGGAAAAAAGTTTTACAAATCGATAACATTTTGTTACATATTTCTTTATTGAAATAGCTATTTATGGAAAAGTTCAATAAATGAGTTTTTTGCTGAAAATATCAAAAAAAAAAAAAAAAATCACCTAAAGCAAATATAAGCAACTCAAAACCGATGCACCTTATTTTGTAAATTCCTGTATTCGAATAGATATTGATTAAAAATGTGCAATAAATGAGCATATTGATAAAAAAAAAAATATATGAAAGATGGCATTTAAAGCAAAAATATGCAACTATAAATTAATGTCATTTTATGGTAAATCTTATTAACTTGCTCAATATCTATGAGAAGAGTTCATTAACCATCCATTTTAAAGAAAATGTGCAATATATATATATATATATATATATATTTAAAGCAAACAATTTAAAAAATACTAGTAGATTCTAGCGCTCGTAATTCGAGTGCAATTTCTAGGCAGCTTTATTTTTCAAATTAGCCAATTCACAAACCAACACTTCTATGGTTTATTATTATTGTGAACGAAGATAACAAACTCTTTAACAAACACACTACCAAATTTAATAAACCCACACATAGCATATGTATATGTGTTAGTAGCAACTTTAAATGCAATTTACTCAAAATAAAGGAAAAAAATTTAAAAATCTGTAAATCTGCAAAACGGCTAAAACGAAATACCTTTCAAATAATATACGTTTGGTCAAAATCGGGATAAAACGGTAGAACAAAACATCGGCAACAAGAAATCGCGTAGCCTATTAATATTATAGATGCCATTTGCAAAAACATAAATTTCAAGCAAATAATATGCATAAAAATGCAAATAAAACTGGATGCCCTTTTATGGAAAATTCATTTCATCAGATAGATATTTATGAAAAAATTTCAAACAATGAGCATATTGATGAAGATATGAAAAAATATAAAAATATGCAGAAATATGCCTTTAAAAATGTATATGATCTTATTGTTAATTCATTTATTAGAATAGATATTAATAAAAAAAAATCAAAATATGACACTACAATTAAAAACAATTTTTTGGAAAATATATTGACTCGAAAATATAATTATGAAAAATAGTTCACTAACATAAAAAAATACCGCCCTAATCTTTGTACAAACCGAATAATAAAATTTCCTTAAAAAGAATAAAGTGTCTGTAAGATTATTTGAGAATATTATTTTCTTAAACGATTTACATTTCTTATATTTAAAAACAAAAAAAAATAACAAAATTAACAAATAAATTAAAAATTTAATAAAACTCTTCGTGGTAGTAAAATGTTAGACAGCAACTGGAAGATGTTTCAAATGCTGTAGCAAGGCCAGGAAATTTAATAGTAAAAAATGGACTAACATTCTAAAGAACATGTCAGTATCAAAAATTTTAAGGGTTTTTGAATATCGAATTATTACAAATATTAAATTTTAAAATTTTTTCTTTTCCTTCTGCAGCATTATTTCTTTAACCTTGAACTCTCGCGTTGGCTTTAAATTGATGAAAAGGTTCGCAGGGACCTATAACAAATTGTATGGTATTTTCCTTGATGGGGTGTGTTTAAATGGTTTTGATTGTTAGTTTTTGATTATATAAGGTAATAAAAAGGTACAAGAAATATTTTTTGACAGTGTCGGTTTTATTTAATACTAGCAGATTCCAGCGCTCGAAATTCGAGTGCAATTTCTAGGAAACTTTTTTTCAACTTCGCCAATTCGAAAACCAACACTTTTGTGGTTTATTATTATTGTGAATGAAGATAACAAACTCATTAACAAACACATTAACAAATTTAATAAAACACACATAGCATAGTATAATTTTATGTATGTATGTGTTATTAGCAATTTTAAATGCAATTTACTCTAAATAAAGGAAAAAAATTAAAAATCTTTAAATATGCAAAACGGCTAAAAAGAAATAAACTTTCAAATAATATACGTTTGGTCAAAATCGGAATAAAATGGTAGAACAAAACATCAGTCACAAGAAATCGCCTAGCCCATTAATATTATAGATTATTATTAGAGACCCTATCTCTTAGGCCCAACTAATTGGATAATGAAAAAAAAGCATAAACCAAATTTGAGTGGCAGTGTTATTTATTTTTTTTCCTTGAAAAAGTTCATATCGGATGCTATATTTATATGGGGACCAGGTCGAAAAATGGAGCGATTCTGACCACATTTGTTGAGGTCATTTACTTTTTGCAAAAACACCTACAAAGCAAATTTGCGAAAAATTTGTGTAATATTTTTGTTTTTGATAGATTTAAGTGAAGACCGGGAAGCAGCTTTATATGGGGGCCATGACTAAGAATTACCTCTGTACCTCTAAAGTGAGTCGACTCGAAATTTACAAATTTTAAGTAGAGGCAAAAAACGGTTTTTTTAATATTTACTATAAAATTTAAAAACAGTCGTTTCATTGTAAAGAATTGCGATTAATAAGTATACAACAGTAGTTGTTTTTGCGATTTTTTCAGTGATCACCAAAAATAGCAAGTTTTTTGGGTGCAACACAAAATATGTCTTTATATTGGATTCTAAAGAAGCTACTATTATAACACAAAGAGGGTTACAACTGTATTTGTGATTTGTAAACATCTATACACGCAGGGGGGTAAATTTCTGTTTCACAATATAATCACAAAAGCAGCGTAACATGTGAGCGTAAGAAAAAATCAGCGTAACATGTGAGCGTAAGAAAAAAACGATGTGACTTATGATTGTATTGATGAAGAAATTATGATATGTAATAATAACCTGTTTGAAAATTCAAAATGAAAAATAAAAAATGAAAAATGAAAAATGAAAAATGAAAAATAAGAAATGAAAAATGAAAAATAAAAAATTGAAAGGAAAAATAAGAAATGAAAAATGAAAAATAAAAAATAAAAAATTGGAAATAAAAATGAAAAATAAGAAATGAAAAACGCAAAATAAAAAATTAAAAATACAAAATGAAGAATAAAAAATAAAAAATGAAAAGTAAAAAATGAAAAAAAAATTAAAAATAAAAAATGAAAAAAAAATTAAAAATAAAAAATGAAAAATGAAAAATGAAAAATAAAAAATGAAAAATAAAATATGAAAAATAAAAAATAAAAAATGAGAAATGAAAAATAAAAATAAAAAATGTAAAATGAAAAATGCCAAGTGAAAAATAAAAAATGGAAAATGAAAAATTAAAGAAAAATATAAAATAAAAACGAAAAATTAAAAATTAACCGGTTGATATCTTATATATTAAAAAAATTTATGAAAACTAAAGTCAGTCCGTCTGGCCGTTCTATTGGGCCGATTTCCTTCATTTTTTTAAAGAGAGGTATTTAGATACAGATATGTCATCAATCATTGAAATTTACTCAACTCCCACCTTACTCAAGTTATACTCAAACGCGATTCCCTGTACATTTTTTATGGGACACTTTCACTCGGGCAATTCGAATTCTCATACCTCTTCTTCTAATGAATGCTTAAATTCGTTGAGTTTGAGGAAAGTTATGCATGCACAATCAACTTTACATTATGCAACACGAAAGTTAACTTTACATTAGCGTTTTATATTACCATCACGACAATAAAAAGTGTTGAATTGTGAATTGGCTAGACTTGATTAGCATAACTTTAGGGTCTTATAAAATGATTTATTAAATGAAAAAAAAATTGCAGTCGAATTTCGAGGGCTGGGATCTTCTAGTAATAATTATTTTTATATTAGCAGAGCTCCTGCAGTCGATTGCTATAAGTGAATATAGATAACGATTTCTGTTTGATTTTAAAAAAGTGCAATAAAAAAACTTCAATTACTAGATGTTTACACATCTCCCCTGTGATCGGACTCACATGATTTTTTTTTTTTTTTTTGTGAAAGAATCGAAAAACCGATGTAAAATTTTTACAGTGGATAGATATGACCACTGTGTATCGTTTTCTTGCAAAAAGTGAAAATTTATAAATTTTGTGTTGACTCAATTTAGAAGTACAGGTGCGATATGTTACTTTCACTGGCCCTTGCTTCGTTTCTATATAATCGACCAGAGCCTCCCATTACTCGAGCTTCGAGCTGCTCGAGTATTTAACGAGCAACTCGAGCTCAACGAGTAGCTCGAGTAGTAAAAATTAACATTTTTCATATTTGAAATCATGTAAAACGATAAATACAAGTATTTAGTATAACGATTGTATACTGTATACTTTTTGGAATACTACAAGTACCAAGAATATCATACTTAAATTTCACTTGAATCGGACTGTCCTACTGGCGTGGGCAAACTACTACGCGAAAAAGCTCATAGATGTTTGACTTTGTTTAAAAAAAATTTTACCAAAATACATGGTACGATTTAATATATTTTGAAGTCAGTTACACTTATGGATTACCCTCCTGAAATATTAAAACATTCTGATGAAAACTATGGAGTGTGCTAACTACTACTCGAAAAAAAATCATCCACTTTCCACTCAAATGTATGAAAATATGATCTTCGTATATGTTTGATGGCTATTTACAAAAATTTTTCAAGATTACTTGGAAAAACCTCTCAGTATTTTAATCTGAATATATGTAGAGAATATATTATCAAAATTTCAAAACATTTCGACAAAAATGTTGTCGTGTGGGAAAAAGATCGGAAATTTTGCAAAAAGTGTAAAAAATAAAAAAAAAAAAATTTAATTTTTTCACTGTCTGTATGCATAGATTACTCATAAAAAATTTTAAACCATTTAAATAAGTTATCTAAGGATATAGTCAGTTGCAATTGTTGAAAAAAAAAATTCATAAAAAAACTTTTATTTTAATTTTTGTTTTTTCATAACTGATGCTTTTCGAGTAGTAGTTCAGCCACCCCACACCTTTCATCCGAGTGCTCCAATATTTTAGGAAAAGATTCCGTTGATATGAGGGATTATGATACGTATTAACTTTTACCATGTATCTTTGGAAAATAACTTTTAAAATTATGTCAAATTTCCATGGACCGAATGTTTTCATACATTTGCATGGAAAGTGGTCGAGCTTTTTCGAGTAGTAGTTCGTCCACCCCACAATTATTTTCAGAAACGTTTGAAATTTAAAAGAAATACTCTCCTTACATTTCTGACTCTAAAAAATATAACATTTGTGTAAGTCATTATGAAAAATTTTCTGTAAAATTATCTCAAACATGAAATAAGATCAAATTTTCACTCTTTTGTATGGGAAGAGTCTGATCTTTTTCGAGTAGTAGTTCGTTCGAGCCACAATTATGGCCAGATTAGTTTGAAATTTGGTGTACGTAATTTACTCATATCTCCAACTTTAAAAAACATGTGTGCCTTAAATATTTTTTGTAAATCGATGTCAAACTTGCATGAAGTGAATTTTTTCATATATTTGTATTGAAAGTGGTCGAGCTATTTCGAGTAGTAGTTCGCCAACAGCACAATTATAGTTGGACTACTTTGAAATTTTAAGAAGATTATCTCGATATATTTGCAATTGCAAATAATAAAAAATTTTAGCAAGTTGTGATGGAAATTTTTTTTTTAGCTTACATCAAACTTGAAATAAGAACAAATTTTCACACATTTGTATAGAAAGTGGCTGATCTTTCTCGAGTAGTTGTTCGCCCAGAGCACAATTTTATTCGAAATGACTTAATTTTTTTATGTGAGTCATCTGCGCATAGGGTCTATTACGGGCAGTGAAAAAAAAATATTTTTTTTTAAATTTTTTTTTTTTTAGTTTCTGTTTTCTGTCGAGTAGTAGTTCCTCCAAGCTTAATTTTTTGGCGGAATGCTTTGAAATTTGAAGGAAGTGTTCTCTTTATATACACAGCTCTAACGAATATAATTTTTGTTATATCATTGTGAAAATTTTCTGGAAAATATCATCAAACTTCAAATAAGAGCATATTTTCACACATTTGTATAGAAAGTAACCAATATCAGTCCAGTAGTGCTATACCGGTCGGAATGGTTTAAAATTTTTTATGGAAATCTATGAATGTAGTCAACAGTGAAAAAATTAAAAAAAAATTTTTTTTTTTAATTTTTACAAAATTTCCGATTTTTTTTCGAGTAGTTGCTCACACACGCCAACATTTTTGTCGCAATGCTCGTTGAGTTCGAGTAGCTCATTTACTACTCGAGTAGCTCGAATACTCGAGCTTGACCGTAGGCTCCGTAATCGACTACATTATGAGCACGAATGCGGGTATTCGATGCTGCAACTTTGCTCCATTTCGTGCCATTTTGAGATGTAAAATAATTGTCAGAAGTTTCGGCAGTAGTTTCTAATTCATCTTATTCGTCTTCATCTGTCTCCTCCTTAATGTAGCAACTCTTGTTTTAGCCTACAAATCGCTGTTGTAAGCATTCAATTAAAAAAAGGAATACAGGTAAAGAAAAAAACACAATGCACCATAGGGACCTTTTCATTAATCTTTGTACTAAACGTCATTGAACCTCAATAAAATGTAAACTATTGATCGTATCGTTTCAAAACTGGCTTTTATCGATTTAGCACACTTTTTTCTTGCAAATCAAAAAGGGGTCCCCAGGGATCTTCTCACAAATAGTTAATTGAAAACTTATTTTGTTAATCCGTTTCCAATATCTTCGAACCAACATTGATCCCTTAGAGAAATTCCTTGCCCTAGCTGTTCTTCTAACTATTCCACCAGAATGCTGACGAACAAATTTTCAAAAAAAAAAAAATTGAGGCTAGAAAGAAAATATTTTCATCCCATCTAAATATTCAAGTCAGTCCCCTTTTTTAAATGAATGAATGTGCTCTTTAAAACTATTTTCAACTTACTTCATTAATTTAAAACAATTTCAAAAAAGTTAGACTTAAAATAGATTTACAATCTAAGCATTTTTGAATAGACAATGGCAAACTAATTCCTGGTAAAATGGCATAAATAAGTTTTATATCTTCTATTCTCTAATTCAAGCAACTTGATTATAATTGATAAAATAAGCTAAGCAAGCATGAAAAGTAATTCATCTTGAATAAAAGTTCAATTTTCTAAAGCTTAATCAAATGTTAAGGAGAAAAGAATTTCACTCAAACATCAAATAGAAGAGGGCAAAATGAAAAAGTGTATATTGTATAGGATGGCTTACGATGATGGTGATACAATGATGTCATACACAAACTACATACACCAACTACATTTAATAGTGTATTTTTATTATATGCATACATAAATGATGCTTCTTAGAATTTACTTAATGGAACCAACAACAAAAAAATATTGATAAAACTGGACTTCAATCAAAATATTGTACTCAAAAAATTTGTTATCTGCCATAAGACTTTTATATACAAATTATATAATTTTACCCTAAATTTTTTCAACTTCAAAACCTCACTTATCGGTGCCTTTAAGTGTTTACAGAATCTTTTGTATTTACATTTGGTTTTATATACGATATAAGTATTTCCCAGAATAATAAAAAATCACAAATATATAGAGATGAATTATATTTTAATGCCTGACAATACAAAGACCCTAAACGGCATAAAGAAGTACATCTTTTACTTAATAAATACTCGAGCTTATATTTATACCTACTTATTAATAAATTTTGCAAAATCGGATAGACAACAAAAAATATATCTACTTTTCTAGCTAAATTCTGATTCAATGATTTTTCAAAAGGAATAAAATATTGTAGCAGTATAAAAAAAAAAAAACAAACAAAAAAAGTGAAAGAAGTACATTTCTTATAAAAGGAATAAAACTTATTGAATGCGAAAACTACGTTGATATAATTTTCCTTTATAAAGAACATGAATTTGATTAATTTAATATTGAATAATGTTTTGGATTTTTTTTCTAAATATCTATCCGAATATATAAATGTCCAATAAAATACCATAAATTTCTAGTATAAGGCACGGTGGAAATCTACAAACAATGAAATTTTTTTTAATAAATTCGTTCGCTACAAAAACACAATGCACTGCTGTAAAACTTTCAACTAGGCAAAAACATTGTTTTAGTATCCACTAACGTGGTCCTATCTATACGCGCAGGGGGTTAAAAATCTATTTCACAATACAATCACAAAAACAGCGTAACCGTGAGCGTAAGACAAAATCGGTGTGACTTATGATTGTATTGGTGAAAAAATTATGATATGTAATAACCTCTTTGAAAATTAAAAATGAAAAATAAAAAATGAAAGATTAAAATTAAAAAATTAGAAAAAAAAATTAAAAGTAAAAAATGAAAAATTAAATATGAAATTTTAAAAATAAAAATTGAAAAATGAAAAACGAAAAATTAGAAATGAAAAATAAAAAATGATGAATGAAAAATAACAATTAAAAATAAAAAATTAAAAATAAAAATGTGAAATGAAAAATTAAAGATAAAAAAAAACAAGTAAGAAAATTATAGTCGGTCTAGACCGACTATACGATACCCTATACCATGCGTTTAGAAACCCTATCTCTTAGGCCCAACTAACTGGACATAGAAAATAAGCAAAAACCAAATTTGAGTGGGATTTTTATTAATTTTTTTGGCTGCAGATATGAAAAAGTTCATATCGGATGCTATATCTATATGGGGACTAGGTCCAAAAATGGACCGATCCTGATCATGTTTGGTAAAGTCTCTTGTATTTTGCAAAAATATATACAAACAAATTTGAGAAGAATCAGTGCAATATTTTTGTTTTTTAATAGATTTAAGTGAAAATCGGGAAGCAGCTCTATATGGGCCCACAGGTATAATATTTGGACTACTCATTAGTGGATGTAATGAACGCATATAAACCCAATTTGAGTAAGATCTATATGACAATTTGGATCTTATGACAATTTATGTCTATTTCATAGGGGTAATTTGTATGGGGGCTAGGTCTGAACATGGACCGATTCTCACCAATTTCAATAGCGTTCATCCCATGGCCGATAAAAGCTTATATACCAAATTTCATCAAAATACATTCATATTTGCGACCTGCAGTTTGATTACAAAGTTTACATGGACACACAGACGGACGGACGGACATTGTTAAATCAACTCAGAAAGTGATTCTGATTCGATCGGTATAATTAAAGATGGGTCTAGGTCAAATATTTTTGGTTGTTACAAACAGCAGCACAAAGTCATTATACCAAAACCACATAGTGGTATAGGGTATAATTAAAGATGAAAAAGGAAAAATAAAAAAATTAAAAATGACAAATAAAAAATTAAAAATAAAAAATCAAAAACGAAAAACGAAAAATTAAAAATAAAAAAATTAAAAATAAAAAACGAAAAATGAAAAATGAGAATGAAAAATAAAAATGAAAACGAAAAATGAAAAATGAAATATAAAAAATTAAAAATGAATAAATGAAATATAAGAAATGAAATGAAATAATAAATAATAATAAATATTTTTATATTAGTTGATTGCTATAAGTGATACATAGATGCCGCTTTCTGTTTGATTTTAAAAAAGTGCCATTTTAAAAATGTGCCATTAATTACTAGATGTTTACACATCTCCCCTGTGATCGGACTCACATGATTTTTTGAAATAGCAATTTTGGGGAATGTCAGATTCCAGTTTGTTTCCTTTCCCTTCCTGAAAAAATAAAATTTTTTTTAAAAAGTATCTTTAAATAAACGAGTACCTCTGATTAAAAAAGCGTCTTTTATTAAAAAATAATCTTATATTAAAAGGTGCCTTTTACTAAAAAAGGTACTTTAAAAAAGTACATTTTATTAAAAAAGTACCTTATATTAAAAACGTACCTTTTCATTAAAAAATAGCCTTTTATTAAAAAAGTACCTTTTATTAAAAAAGTACCTTTTATTAAAAAAGTACCTTTTATTAAAAAAGTAGCTGTTATTAAAAAAGGACCTTTTATTAAAAAAAGTACCTTTTATTTAAAAAGTACCTTTTATTTAAAAAGTACCTTTTATTCAAAAAGTACCTTTTACTAGAAAAAAATACCTTTCATTAAAAAAGTACCCTTCATTAAAAAAGTACATTTTATTAAAAAGGTACACTTTATTAAAAAGTCATATTTTATTAAAAAAAAAACAGCTTTTACTAAAAAAAAAATACCTTTTATTGAAAAGTACCTTTTATTAAAAATTACCTTTTATTAAAAAGGCACCATTTAGTATAGTAAATTTTATGAAAATAGTACGTTTTATTTAAAAAGTAACTTTTACTAAAAATTCGATTAATTAAAAAAGCGCAATTTATTAAAAAAGTACATTTTATTAAATAGTACGTTTTACTAAAAAGAACCTTTTATTATATTATTGAAAAGAGCCTTTTATTAAAAAAGTACATTTAATGAAAAAAGTACGTTTTATTAACAATGTACCTTTTATTAAGTAAGTACCTTTTATTAAAAACGTATATTCTATGAAAAAGTATATTAAAATAATTGGTTTTATTAAAAAATAGCTTCCATTCAAAAAGTACATTTTATTAAAAAAGTGTCTTTGATTAAAAAATAATCTTTTATTAAAAAAGTGCCTTTTACTAAAAAAAAAGTATCTTTTATTAAAAAAGTACCTTTTTATTAAAAAGCACTATTTATTTAAAATAGTAAATTTTATGAAAAAAGTACCTTTTATTAAAAAGGTATACTTTTATTAAAAAATAACCTTTCATTAAAAAAGTACCTTTTATTAAAAAAATTCCGTTAATTAAAAAATATCTTTTACGAAAAAAGTACCATTTATTGAGAAAGTACTTTCCATTAAAAAAGCAGCTTTTATTAAAAAGTACGTTTTAGGAAAAAGTACGTTTTATGAAAAAGGTAATTAAAAAAGTACCATTTATTAAAAAAGTACCATTTTAAAAAAAGTACCATTTATTAAAAAAGTACCTCATATTAAAAAGAACCTTTTATTAAAAAAGTATATTTAATGAAAAAAGTACCTTTTATTAAGTAAGAACCTTTTTTTTAAAGTACCTTTCATTAAAAAAGTACCTTTTATTAAAAAAGTACCTTTTAACAAAAAAGCAGCTTTTATTAATAAAGTAACTTTTATTAAAAAGGACCTTTTATTAAAAAATTGCCTTATATTAAAAAGTACAATTTATTAAAAAAAAGTAGTTTTTATTAAAAGAAAGTACCTTTTATGAAAAATTAAATTTTTATTAAAAAGTATCTTTAAGTAAACGAGTACCTTTTATTAAAAAAGCGTCTTTTATTAAAAAATAATCTTTTATTAAAAAAGTGCCTTTTACTAAAAAAGTGCCTCTTATTTAAAAAGTACCTTTTATTTAAAAAGTACCTTATATTTAAAAAGTACCTTTTATTTAAAAAGTACCTTTTATTTAAAAAGTACCTTTTATTTAAAAAGTACCTTTTATTTAAAAAGTACCTTTTATTTAATAAGTACCTTTTATTAAAAAAGTACCTTTTCATTAAAAAAGTAACCTATTAAAAAGTACCTTTTATTAAAAAGGTACATTTTATTAAAAAAGCATATTTTAATAAAAAAAATACCTTTTATTAAAAAGTACCTTCTATTAAAAAATTAAATTAAAATTAAAATGGCACCATTCAAAATAGTAAATTTTATGAAAAAAGTACGTTTTATTAAAAAGTACCTTTTATTAAAAAAAATGCGAATTATTAAAAAAGTGTCATTTATTAAAAAATTACATTTGTTAAAATAGTACCTTTTATTAAAAAGAACCTTTTATTGCCGGGGTCCCGTTTGTTTCCTTTCTATAAAAAACTAATAAATGTGAAGTTTGGCAACAATCGAATAAAGAAAAGTCGCGTCGCAAATCAATTGAAAATTTCAATAAATAAATGGTAATAAATGGTACTTTTTCAATTACTTTTTGCATAAAACGTACTTTTTAATAAAAGCTGCTTTTTTAATGAAAAGTACTTTCTTAATAAATGGTACTTTTTTCGTAAAAGATATTTTTTAATTAAAGGAACTTTTTTAATAAAAGGTACTTTTTTAATGAAATTTTATTTTTATTTAAAAAGTACCTTTTATTTAAAAAGTACCTTTTATTTAAAAAGTACCTTTTACTTAAAAAGTACCTTTTATTTAAAGAGTACCTTTTATTAAAAAAGTACCTTTTCATTAAAAAAAGTAACCTATTAAAAAGTACATTTTATTAAAAAGGTACATTTTATTAAAAAAGCATATTTTAATAAAAAAAATACCTTTTATTAAAAAGTACCTTTTTTTAAAAAATTAAATTAAAATTAAAAAGGCACCATTCAAAATAGTAAATTTTATGAAAAAAGTACGTTTTATTTAAAAAGTACCTTTTATTACAAAAAATGCCATTTATTAAAAAAGTGCCATTTATTAAAAAAAGTACATTTTGTTAAAATAGTAACTTTTATTAAAAAGAACCTTTTATTGACGGGGTCCCGTTTGTTTCCTTTCTATAAAAAACTAATAAATGTGAAGTTTGGCAACAATCGAATAAAGAAAAGTCGCGTCGCAAATCAATTGAAAATTTCAATAAATAAATGGTAATAAATGGTACTTTTTCAATTACTTTTTGCATAAAACGTACTTTTTAATAAAAGCTGCTTTTTTAATGAAAAGTACTTTCTTAATAAATGGTACTTTTTTCGTAAAAGATATTTTTTAATTAAAGGAACTTTTTTAATAAAAGGTACTTTTTTAATGAAATTTTATTTTTATTTAAAAAGTACCTTTTATTTAAAAAGTACCTTTTATTTAAAAAGTACCTTTTACTTAAAAAGTACCTTTTATTTAAAGAGTACCTTTTATTAAAAAAGTACCTTTTCATTAAAAAAAAGTAACCTATTAAAAAGTACATTTTATTAAAAAGGTACATTTTATTAAAAAAGCATATTTTAATAAAAAAAAAATACCTTTTATTAAAAAGTACCTTTTTTTAAAAAATTAAATTAAAATTAAAAAGGCACCATTCAAAATAGTAAATTTTATGAAAAAAGTACGTTTTATTTAAAGAGTACCTTTTATTACAAAAAATGCCATTTATTAAAAAAGTGCCATTTATTAAAAAAAGTACATTTTGTTAAAATAGTACCCTTTATTAAAAAGAACCTTTTATTGACGGGGTCCCCTTTGTTTCCTTTCTATAAAAAACTAATAAATGTGAAGTTTGGCAACAATCTAATAAAGAAAAGTCGCGTCGCAAATCAATTGAAAATTTCAATAAATAAATGGTAATAAATGGTACTTTTTCAATAACTTTTTTCATAAAACGTACTTTTTCCTAAAACGTACTTTTTAATAAAAGCTGCTTTTTTAATGAAAAGTACTTTCTTAATAAATGGTACTTTTTTCGTAAAAGATATTTTTTAATTAAAGGAACTTTTTTAATAAAAGGTACTTTTTTAATGAAATTTTATTTTTATTTAAAAAGTACCTTTTATTTAAGAAGTACCTTTTATCTAAAAAGTACCTTTTACTTAAAAAGTACCTTTTATTTAAAAACTGACTTTTATTTAAAAAGTACCTTTTATTAAAAAAGTACATTTTTCATTAAAAAAGTAACCTATTAAAAAGTACCTTTTATTAAAAAGGTACATTTTATTAAAAAAGCATATTTTAATAAAAAAAAAATACCTTTTATTATAAAGTACCTTTTTTTAAAAAACTAAATTAAAATCAATCGATTTCCGGCGCGACTTTTCTTTATCTGATTGTCCCCAAATTTCACATTTATTAGTTTTATATAGAAAGGAAACAAACGAGACCTCGTCACTCACCAAAATCCCTTTTTCATTTTTAAGGACCAATTTAGTTTCCACTTTAGAGAGGCTAGACAGTATTTATACCCTATACCAGCGTTTCCCAAAGAAGGTTCCGCGGAACCCTGAGGTTCCGTGGACTGATAGCAGGGGTTCCGCGAAGTTTTTGTAAAAAAAAAATTTATAAAAAAAAAGATTTATAAATAAAGATTAATAAATAATTCTCGATTTTATTCGATCCAGTTCTAAATTCTTTTTCAATTCCATTCATATTGCCTTCAAAAATGCATTTCCATTCTTTTTCATATGTGCCAATTCCATTTCATTCATTATATAAAAACCAGATCTGGCAACATTTGCATTGTGCCAACAATATTTTTATTGCCGTTATAGATTTTAAATTCAATAAAACAAAAGAGGGAAACCTCAGTTTATTTTAATTACATTGTTTTAAAATACGCATTAAAAATATGAATTTAAAATTTGTTTTAATAATATTTGATAAAAAGGTAAGTTATTTTATCAATTTTTGAAAATAATCGTATGAGTATTTTTTTTATTATCGATAAATTTTGTGAATAGTTAACCCAAATTTTTGTTAAAATAAGGGACTTTAAAAAATAAAAACACTTCAATAAGTGCACCTACTGCTGACAACAATGCTGCTGCATTTGTGTGATGCTTATTCGTTACATCTCGATGAATCAACTGACGTAGCAGAGCTCGCCGTTTTGCTTGGTTTTATACGTTATAATTTTGGCAACTCAATAGAAGAAGATTTACTTCTATGCAATTTTTTAGAGACAAATACAACTGGCGAAAAAATTTTCAACAACATTAACAATTTTATGAAAAAACATGATATTAATTTTCATAAATGTATTGATGTTTGTAGTGATGATGGAACAAAAGCAATGGTTGGAAAAACTGCGGGCGTTATATCAAGAATTTAAAATATTGTACCAAATTGTAGCAGCAGTCATCTCGGAATATGAGAACTTGATTGAAATAAAATCCGACGAACAATTAAAATACATTTTCAACACTGTCCACCTGGCAACATTTTGGGGAAATCTAATTTCGGAACATAAAATTTTGGGTGAACGGGTGCTTTTACCATTTTCTACTACGTTTTTGTGCGAAAATGGATTTTCTTATTATACTTCTGCGAAAATGAAATATCGTAATAGATTGAATTGCTCAGCAGATATGCGCATCCAATTATCAACAGTAAAACCAGATAAAACAAGTATTTGCAAAGGAAAAAACAACAACACTGTTCACACTAATAACATTCATAAGTTTAATTTTTTTTTTATATATATTTTTATACCCTATACCACTATGTGGTTTGGGTATAATGACTTTGTGCTGCTGGTTGTAACTACCAAAAATATTTGACCTAGACCCTTCACTAACTGATTCGATTTAACGATGTCCGTCCGTCCGTCCGTCCGTCCGTCTGTGTGTCCATGTAAACTTTGTAATCAAACTGCAGGTCGCAAATATGAATATATTTTGATGAAAATTGGTATATAGGCTTTTCTCGGCCACAGGATGAACGAAATTGAAATTGGTGAGAATCGGTCCATGTTCAGACCTAGCCGCCATACAAATGACCCTTATGAAATCGACATAAATTGCCATAAGATCCAAACTGTCATATAAATCTTACTCAAATCTATCAAAAAACAAAAATATTGCACTGATTCTTCTCAAATTTTGTTTGTATATATTTTTGCAAAATACAAAGTACACAGTCAGGATCGGTCCATTTTTGGGACTAGTCACCGTATAGATATAGCATCCGATATGAACTTTTTCAAATCTGAAGCCAAAAAAATTAATAAAAATCCCACTCAAATTTGGTTTATGCTTATTTTCTATGACCAGTTATATGGGCCTATGAGATAGGGTCTCTAAACGTATGGTATGGGGTTTCGTATAGTCGGTCTAGACCGACTATAATTTTCTTGCTTGTTTTTTATTTTGTGTGTTTAAATGCATGTTTTTGCATATTATAGTTGCACATTTTTACACATTTTATGCTTGATCTTTAAAGTTTCAAATTAATAAATTTTGCATCGATTCGTAGTTACAGATTTTTGCATACTTTTTGTTTTAATTTAAATGCCTGCTTTTGAATATTTATTGTATCAAAATGCTCATTTAGTACACAGTTCTAGTAAATATATTTTCGAATACAGAAATTCACAAAAAATAACAGAATTTTAGTTGTACATTTTTTGCTTTAAATGCATGTTCTTGCATATTTGCATTAAAAGACACAGTTACTAAACATTTGTTTCCTCAATATCTAGCAAAATTAGTAATTATCAAAAAAATGGCATCGATTTGAAGTTGCACATTTTTCCAAAATTTTCTAATTATCTATTCGAATCCAGAAATTTGCAAAAAAAAAAAATAAATAATCGATTTTCAGTTGCATATATGCAAATGCTCTTCTTGTTATGGATATTTTCAATAAAATGCACATTTACTGACTTTTTCAATAAATATCTATCCGTTGTAATAAATTACCCATAAAATGGCATCGATTTGTAGTTGCATATTTTTGCATAATTTTTGCCTTAAATAGATGATTTTGCACATTTAGATCAAAACTCTTTTTGTAGGAACATTTTTTTTATTAAAGAATAAAGATATAATTGAATTTGCTATAAATTGACATCGATTTGCAGTTGTTTATTTTTGCTTAATTTTTACTTTTAATGCATGTTTTTGCATATTTTCATCTAATTGTTCATTTGATATAATGTTGGCATAAATATCTATTTGAATCCATAAATTTTCAGGAAGATGCATTTCATTTTTTCTAAAATATTTATGCATTTTTAAGTAAACTTTTTTCATAAAAATCAATTGAAAAAAATGGCTTCGATTTATAGTTCCAAATTTTTCAATGTTTGCTTTAAGTGCATATTTTTGCATATTTTCATTAAAATACCCACTTATTGAACTTTTTCAATAAATATTTATTCAAATTCATATATTTTCAATAAAATGGCATCGATTTGTAGTTGAATATTTTTGCATATTTCATGCTTGAATTTTAAATTTTCAAATAAATGGCATCGATTTGCAAGTTGAACAGTTATTCAAATTTGTTGCTTTAAATATATATTTTGTATATATTCATGGCAATGATTAATACCAAATTTATTTTATAAATATCTAGCAAATTTATAAATTTTTCATAAAATAGCACCGATTCGTAGTTGCACATTTTTGCATAATTTTTGCTTTAAATTCTCGCAGTTGTAACAAATTTCTTTTCGAATACAGTTGCATATTTTTTGCATTAAATGCGTGTTCTTGCATATTTGCATTAAACGACACAGTCACTAAACTTTTTCTTCCTAAATATCTAAAATTGCAAAATTTTGCTATAAAGGTATATTTTTTGCAAATTTTAAAAATTTTGAGAAATTTCCAATTAAGTAGCAGTTTTTGCTAGCAAATTATTAAATATGCCATAAAATGGCATCGATTTGTGGTTGCAAATTTTGGTATAAAAGTACATTTTGTTGCAAACTTTAATAATTTTAACAAATTTCCAACTAAGTGGCATTTTTTGCTAGTAAATTAATTAATTTGCCAAAAAATGGCATCGATTTTTACGTGCATATTTTTGTATACTTTTGCTTTCAGTGCTTGCTTATGAGCTTTATCAAAATGCTCATTTATTTCACTTTTTTCGTAAATATCTATTCGAATCCAGAAATTTGCAAAAAAAAATTCACCGATTTTTATTTGCCTATTTTTGCTATAAATGCATGTTTTGTTATGCATATTTTTATTAAAATGCTCGTTTATTGGACTTTTTCAATAAATATCTATCCGATTTAATAAATTAACCATAAAATGGCATCGATTTGTAGTTGCATATTTTAGCATAATTTTTGCCTTAAATAGATGATTTTGCACATTTAGATCAAAATGCTTTTTGTAGGAACATTTTTTTTTATTAAAGAATAAAGATATAATTAAATTTGCGATAAATTGACATCGATTTTCAGTTGTTTATTTTTGCGTAATTTCATCTAATTATTCATTTGTTGCACTTTTAGCATAAATATCAATTCGAATCCATAAATTTTCAGGAAGAAGGATTACATTTTTTCTAAAATATTTATGCATTTTTAAGTAAACTTTTTTCATTAAATTCTATTGAAAGAAAAATGACATCAATTTGTAGTTCCAATTTTTTTCAAAGTTAGCTTTAAATGCATGTTTTTTGCATATTTTCATTAAAATACCCACTTATTGAACTTTTTCAATAAATTTTTATTCGAATTCATATATTTTCAATAAAATGACATGGATTTTTAGTTGCATATATTTTGCTTTAACACTTTCGCCACTCAGCAATTTTTCGCGCTTTCAATAAAAACACGAAAAAAAAATGTGTCACATATATGTGACATGAGAAACTGCGTGTCACGTACATGTGACATACATAAAAGTCACATATAAGTGACTTGAGTTCTGTGAAGACTTGGCGTCACATATGTGTTAGTGGATGATATCCAAGATTGGCATGTCTCTACCGAACATTCCTTCTCGGATCATCGATACATTTTATTTAAACTGACACACCCACCACCTGAACCCATCAAGTTCAGGAATAAGGCTAAGACTGATTGGCCTAAATTTAGAAGAAATCTACAAGCCCGTCTAACTACTCCTCGCACAGACTTAAGGTATGTCGAAGAGGTTGACGAGGAAGTGGACAAAATAACGAGGAGCCTAATTGAGTCCTTCAAGGAATGCTGTCCACTCCGGGAAAGGAGATCTCCCCGAGATAAACCCTGGCTAACAGGGGAACTGATAAATCTTGGGAAGGACGTCCGAAGACTTTTCAATAGGGCTCGTCGTAAAAAACACGCAATATACTGGGATGACTACCATGTTAAGCTCAGGGATTACAACAAGAAGATTCGAATAGCCAAACGCAACTCCTGGAGACACTTCTGTGAACAGGTTGATAGCGTTAATGACGTCTCAAAAATCAAGAAATTCTTATCGAAAACCCATTCGCAGCCTGAAACTCTTGTCGATAGGGACGGGATTCGGGCGGAATCGATGGAACAGTCCTTAAGAATATTGATGGAAACACACTTTCTTACCGAAGAATATGGGCCGAATAGGGACCCTGAAATTGGTACCAATGTGTCCCGACGAACTGGAACCAACGTGGAACAGCAGACGGGACCCGAAGGGGAACAATATGAAGGGCCTAATGAGGAACAATATCGAGAGGAAAGATATGATAGAATAACCGAAAATATGGTAATTAGGGCAATACAAAGCTTTGCCCCCTTTAAGGCAGCAGGCCCAGATGAAATCTTTCCTGCTCTATTACAAGAGAGCGGGGACTTGATTGGCAGTAGTCTGGCTGGCATATTCTCTGCTTGCCTAAAACTTGCGTATACCCCCAGAGCATGGCAGGAGGCCAAGGTGGTCTTCATACCAAAGCCGGGAAAGGAAAGCTACGCGAACCCTAAGGCCTATCGACCGATAAGTCTTACATCCTTCCTACTGAAAACCATGGAGCGAATAGTCGATAACATGGTTAAATCTCAAATCCCAAATGAGCTGTTGAAGTTCAAACAACACGCTTATTTAAAGGGACGCTCAGTAGAAACTGCGCTTCATGAAGTAGTTCACCACATAGAAAGATCTTTCGATCTAAAAATCTTTACTCTAGCCATATTCATTGATATAGAAGGAGCTTTTAACAATGTATCAACAAATACGCTACTCCACTCCCTAGAACGTTTCGACATCGACCGGGATATCAAAGCCTGGATCAGTCACATGCTAGGGAATAGATGGATAAGTTGCGAGGTTGGTGGCATTAAAATAAGAGACAAGGTTTGCTGTGGGACACCTCAAGGGGGAATTCTATCCCCCCTTCTCTGGGTGACCACTATAAACAGTCTTCTAAGGATTCTAACCGATAAGGGTTTCCAACCTGTCTGCTATGCAGACGATGTAGCGATACTGTTAAGGGGGAAAGATCCTAGAAATTTATGTAGGAGGGCATCGGATGCACTCGAAATAGCATACGATTGGGCACAACCAAGGGGATTAAATGTGAACCCGGAAAAGACTGAAATATGCCTCTTTACTAGGAAGACGAAAATAGTCGAATTCGATGAACCCCGCTTCCAGGGCAAAACGATTAGAATCACACAAACGGTGAAATACCTTGGGGTGATTCTCGACAAAAAGCTCACTTGGAAAGACCATATTGAGAGCAAAGTCGCGAAGGCTCATCGGATATGGGCCATTTGCAGAAGAGCTATAAGTTCAAAATGGGGTTTAAACCCGAGGATGACTCATTGGCTTTACACAAGCGTCGTTAGACCAATTCTAACCTACGCATCCGTAGTCACATGGACATCAATGAACAGGAAATGCTATATTAAACCATTCCAAAAAATACAACGCCTCTGCTGCATAGGAATCAGCGGCGCAATACGGACTACATCTACGAGGGCTTTAGAGACGATTCTATCTATACACCCGATCGAGATTAGAATTAAATATGAGGCAGCTCTGGCCATGTTACGACTAAGAGTAACAGGGGAATACATCACCGACCATATGACCAGACACCAAACAATATTGGACCAGATACCGGAATTCAACACAGTGGATTTTAGCTGTGATAGAATCGCGGAAGTGTCGACAAACATACCTTGCAGTATAAGGATACCTGACAGGGAAAGCTGGTTGAACGAAAATTTTCTACGAAACCTTCCAGGGTCACACTACTACACAGACGGATCTAGTCTGCATGGTAGGACTGGTATAGGTTTCTATGATGAGGACCGTTCCAATGGCATACACCTACGCATTCCGGACCACAACTCTGTCTTTCAGGCCGAAGTGGTCGCGATAACGGAATGCATAAGATCTATTGACGTACGGGCAATCCCAAGCCCCGGAGACGTGAAAATATTTTCGGACAGTCTAGCGGCTATCAGGGCGATATCCTCGGACAAAACTAGATCAAGGACTGTCCTCAGATGTAAGGAAGAAATTGCAAACTTCACTACAAGAGGCAGACTTGAAATCATTTGGATCCCAGGACACAGTGGTATAATGGGAAACGAGATTGCAGATGAACTGGCCAGGAAGGGTTCTTTCCTGGAGGGTGTCAATTTGGAAAACCCAATACCCTTCCAGGCTCTCAAATTGAAACTATCGGAGTGGGCAACTAATTCACATACTTCAATTTGGGAGGAAACTGACGTGGGTAAGGCTACGAAGATACTATGGGGCTCTCCAAACACTTCAAAGACTAAGGAAATCCTTAGTCTAAATAGAAAGGAACTGAGTAGGATTATTGGCATCCTCACTGGACACTCTGAACTGAGGGCTCATCTATACCGTATAGGACGGGCAGAATCGGCCACATGCAGAGCTTGTGGAGAGGATGACGAGACCCTAGAACACTACCTTTGTTATTGTCCTGCATTTGCCGGAACAAGGGTCAGAAATTTATCCAACGAAATCATACCAGGCCTAGCGGCTCTTAGGGGGATACGCTGGAAAGCACTCAGGAGATTTGCTATTGAGACCGAACTCCTAAGTTAAATAAGGAGTAGATTAACGGATGAGCACGAGGATGTAGAGCGCACAACAAGCCGACTTTCTGGCTTAAGTGTATATCCGGGTAAAACGGATATGAGCTATGTGTATACATGGCTCCTCTTTTTCAACCTAACCTAACCTAACCTATGTGTCACATATGTGAGTCACTAAATGGTTTGATTTATATCAATAAAACAGAAATTTAAAAAATTTTATTATTATACACATGTATATTCAAATATTTTGGAATTTATTACTCGTACATATGCTTATACTTTATTGGTTGTGCCAAATATTGATACATGGATATGTCTCAGCAGACTCCACATATATACATATATACACATATATATACTTAGTTGCGGTCCTCTTTTCATTTTTAGTGCACTGACGGAATCGTTTTCTTGAAGTGCTTACATCTGGAAAATGACCGACAGTAGATGTACTGGATGTATATGCTTTCATAATCCTTTCTCTAAATGACAATAGTGTTATATGATTATCAATATTTAGTTTGTTATAAATCCAGCAGGTATTGCAAAGTGATATGTCCGTCAGGTGGAAAAACACCTTCATATACCAGCGAATTGATCGCCTGGGGCAGGCATAATATGACACCATTTGATCACACCGGTCGACACCTGACATGCTTTTTTTTTTGTAGTCAACAACCATTTTCGATTTCCGTGTACTTACTCTCTCTTTGATGTTGTGTTAACCATGTCAGAATCACGCTTTGTAGAAATCATAAGTACGTTCCGTTTATCTTTCCATTTTAAAACAATAACGCCGTTTGCGTTACGCCACCACGCTATTGTTCCTCTGGTTCATATAAATTATCACATAACAAAATTTCGGGGAATACCCGAAAAAAACGAAATCTTAAAATAACTGCTTAGCGTATCCACGAACGGCAGCACTCATATATATCTGACACCCTGTCAGAGACTAAAACATTCAAGAAAATTACTTCCTACAAACTTTCGTGAAATAAAAGCTTAATACATTTTATAATTAAGCGACACATATATGTGACATGAGATTTTATGAAAACTCCCACGTCACATGTATGTGACACTGAGTGGCGAACGTGTAAAATTCATGTTTTGGCTTATGTATGTTAATTACAAACTTCATTTATTGAACTTTTTCATAAAAATCTGTTAAAATTAATAAGTTTTAAAATAAAATGCTCTCGATTTGCAGTGGCATATTTATACATATTTGTGCTTTAAATTGAATTTTTGCATATTTTCACCAGAATGCTCATATATTGAAATTCTTTCTTGAACAAATATCAATAAAATTCATGTTTGAGCTTAAGAAAAATAATTGTAATTGCAGCTTCATGTGTTGGAGCTGATAGAAAAGATAAAATCTTCCATTTATTGCCAATATGTTCCGTTAAAAAAAGCACAAAGAATTGGACTATTTTTTTAAAGATCTCAATTAATGGCAACTATTTTCGTAAAGCGGGAGAAAATGTACATTTATACCCTATACCACTATGTGGTCAGGGTATAATAACTTTGTGCTGATGTTTGTAAGTATCAAAAATATTTGACCTAGACCCATCACATATTTTATCGATGGACTCAGAATCATTTCCTGAGTCGATTTAGCGATTTATGTTCGTCCGAAATGAAATGTGGTATAAGAGCTTTTATCAGCCATAGGACGAACGCTGTTAAAATTGGTGAAAACTGGTGTATGTTCAGACCTAGCCACCATACAAATGACCCCTATGAGATCGACCCATAAGATCCAAATTATTATATAGATATCTGTCAAATTGAGTTTCTGTGCATTTATAACATCCATAAATCAGTAGTATAAAAATAAACCCGATAGGCCAACTTTTAGCCATAGTCGTATATAAAAATGATCTTCCCGATCTTCTCATAAATATATCAAAAACAAAAATATTACACAGATTTTTCTGAAATTTGTTTTGTATAAGTGACCTAGTCCCCATATAAATATAACATCCAATATGAACTTTTCAAATCCGCTCCGATTTGGTTGATGCATATTTTCTATACCCAAATAGTTGGACCTAAAACCAATTCTCTAAATAACTAAATAGCGTACCGTTTAGTCGGTCTAGGCCGACTATAATTTTCTAACTTCTTTTCAATAGCGTTTGTGTTAAAATTCACCTGAATTTAGTGATATCTGTCGGCGAAAAAAAGAGTTAGATCTAAAAGATCGAAGAAATGTTATGGAGCGATATGATCAAAATTGTGTACGAATTGTTATCGAAGAACCAATGGCATATGAGAGGGTTCATTTGTCAGCTTTTTTACCAGTAATGATGTATTTCATTTCGCTGTGTTAGTCAGTAAGCATTGTTTCATTAGTCTTGGCACCAATGGAGATTTGACGCGTTTCACGTCCAAAATATATTTTAGATTAAGTTAACGGTTCTTTGTGAAATTTTAACAATACCAGTAAGATCTGTAATTGAAAATCTCATTTTCGATTGCATCAACAGAAATTAAGGGGGTGCGAATCATGTTCTATTACAATCAAACATTTACTGTAAAGACAACATAATTGTCATAGTAGTTTTTTCTTTTATTTGGGCACAGTATTACGTCTTTTCTCCAGCTTATTTTCTACGAATGCGGTGCCTATCCAATATTACCAGCCAAATATCTATTTTGATGTCTTTCCATTGGACTGACTGACACATTTCAAAAAAACAAAAAAAAAAAACCTTTTAAATTAGCAAAGGTATTACTTAATATAAATAAAAGTAAAAGGTATAAATAAATAAATGAAATGTATTCTGGCTTTAATTTATACGCATGAATAAAAGAAATACGCTTACAGACGCACACGGACACAAAAAACTCCAAATGCGAACAAAGCCATTAGAAAGAAACCAATGTTAAAATGAACATTCGAGAACAATATGAGTTAATCGCTATTTAATCCAATGTTGAAATGTTAATTGGATTAGGTGATGTCTTATTTATGTTGTCCAAAAGCAATTTATATAAGTGTGTATACGTGGGTGTGTATGTTTGTTTTGTTATATAATATTCAAAAGTCTGTGATTTAGTTACAAACATAAAAACAAAATACTTTGTTAGGTTAATTGTCATTTTTTACAGTGCATGTAATATGTGTAGTTTGAAAAGTAAATCTCATGGAAATTCACTGATAATTATTTAGAAAAAAAATAATTTTAATTTCATCTGATATTTTTTTTTTTTAATTTTAATATTTTCTAAAATTTTACAATTAATTGAGTTGTCTCTGTCTCTCGCAACTATAAGCCCAACAAAATAAGTAACATATTTTTAGAGATTTTAAGAAAGTGTCGTTTACAAGAAAATTTACCTATTTAAGGAAATGTACTTTTGAAAGAGAAAGTACTTTTTTAAGAAATCTATTTAAAAAAAATTAACTCTTTTTAAAAAATTTACCTTTTTTGGAAGAGCTACTTTTGTGAGAAAAGGTACGTTTTTAGAAAATGTACTATTTTTCAAGAAGATGTACTTTTCTAATAAAAAGTAATTTTTTAAGAAAACCTACTCTTTTTAAGAAACGTACTTTTAAGAAAATTTACTTTTTAAATTTTTTTAATAAAAATATACTTTTTTAATATAAAAAGTACTTTTTTATTAAAAGATATTTTTTAGAAAATTTACTTTTTTAATAAAAGATATTTTTTAAAAAAATGTGCTTTTCTAAGAAAATATCTTTTCTTAAACAAGGTGCATTTTTAAGAAAATGTAGTTTTTTAGAAAAGTTACTTTTTCCAGAAAATTTACTTTTTTAACAAAAAAGTAACATATTTTTAAAGATTTTAAGAAAGTGTCCTTTACAAAAAAATTTACCTATTTAAGAAAATGTACTTTTGAAAGACTAGGTACTTCTTTAAGAAATGTATTTAAAACAAAAATCAACTCTTTTTAAAAAATTATCTTTTTCGGAAGAGGTACTTTTGTGAGAAAAGGTACGTTTTTAGAAAATGTACTATTTTTCAAGAAGATGTACTTTTCTAATAGAAATTACTTTTTTAAGAAAACCTACTCTTTTAAGAAACGTAACTTTAAGAAAATTTACTTTTTTATCTTTTTAATAAGAATACCCTTAGTTTAATAAAAAAAAAAGTACTTTTTTATTAAAAAATATTTTTTAAGAAAATGTACTTTTTTAATAAAAGATATTTTTAAGAAAATTTACTTTTCTCAGAAAATATCCTTTTTAAAACAAGGTGAATTTTTGAGAACAGGTAGTTTTTTTGAAAAGTTATTTTTTCCCGAAAATTTACTTTTTTAACAAAAGGTCAGTTTTTAAAAAAATTTACTTTTAAGAAATGCTATTTTTTTTTTTTGAAAAGGTGCTTTTTTTAAGATATAATTTTTAAAGAAAATGTACTTTTTTAAGAAATTGTATTTTTTTTTTTTAAAGTCTTTTTTAAGAAAATTTTCTTTTTTAAGAAAAGATAATGTTTTAAGAAAAGATATGTACTTTTTTAAGAAACATTCCTTTTTTAAGAAAAGGTAGTTTTTAAGAAAAGGTACGTTTTTTAGGAAACTTCAGCGTTTGAGTACGGGTATGTCAATATACCTCCTACTAAATTGGATAGTTAAAAAAAGTGAGAGTGTTAAATTAGACTGTACACAGTGAATTTATAAATTTTTATAAAGGTTTCTCCATATTCTAGGGACAATATTCTTGGGACAATAATGTCCGATTTACCCAATTTCAAATACCAACCTGCTCTAAGTAATGATAAACAATATTATCTTAACTATACCCAGGTGAATGACTTATTTTGTGAGCGGGTGTGATTTCAACAGACGGACGGACGGATAGGTAGACATCGCTATATCAACTCAAGATGCTATAAGGCCAATAATATATATAATTTATGAGTCGTAAGTTACCCTTTGATGGGTATAAAAACAGATATTCATGGACACAAATTTTTGAAGTAAAAGAGACAGCTTTGGAAATTTTTCTGAGGAAATTTATTATAAACTAGCAGATTCCAGCCGTCGAAATTCGAGTGCAAATTCTAGAAAATTTTATTTTTTCACTAAATAAAGACCCTAAAGGTATGCTAATTAATTATAACCAATTCACAAGTCAACACAAAAAAAAAACAAACTCATTTTTTTTACAGACACGTTAACAAATTTAATAAACATACACATAGAATTGTATAATTATACCCTATACCACTATGTGGTTTGGGTATAATGACTTTGTGCTTCTGTTTATAACAACCAAAAATATTTGACCTAGACCCATCTTTAATTATACCGATCGAATCAGAATCACTTTCTGAGTTGATTTAACAATGTCCGTCCGTCCGTCCGTCCGTCTGTGTGTCCATGTAAACCTTGTAATCAAACTGCAGGTCGCAAATATGAATATATTTTGATGAAATTTGGTATGTAAGCTTTTATCGGCCATGGGATGAACGCTGTTGAAATAGGTGAGAATCGGTCCATGTTCAGACCTAGCACCCATACAAATTACCCCTATGAAATCGACATAAATTGCCATAAGATCCAAATTGTCATATAGATCTTACTCAAATTGGGTTTGTATGCGTTCATTACATCCATTAATGAGTAGTCCAAAAATGATGCCTTTGGCCCCATATAGAGCTGCTTCCCGATCTTCACTTAAATCTATTAAAAACAAAAATATTGCACTGATTCTTCTCAAATTTTGTTTGTATATATTTTTGCAAAATAAAAGAGACTTTACCAAACATGATCAGGATCGGTCCATTTTTGGACCTAGTCCCCATATAGATATAGCATCCGATATGAACTTTTTCATATCTGCAGCCCACTCAAATTTGGTTTTTGGTTATTTTCTATGTGCCTAAGAGTTAGGGTTTCTAAACGCATGGTATAGGGTATCGTATAGTCGGTCTAGACCGACTATAATTTTCTTACTTGTTTTAAGATAATTTACTTTTTTAAGAAAAGATACTTTTTTAACAATCAGCACTTTTTTAAAAAAAAGTACTTTTTAAGAAAAGGTTCTTTTTAAGAGGTACGTTTTTTAAGAGAGGGTACTTTTTTAAGAAAAAGTTATCCTTAAAAAATGTTTATTTTTTAAGACATAGTACTTCTCACGGAAAGATATTTTTATACCCTCCACCAGTGTGCAGAGGGTATATATAAGTTTGTCATTCCGTTTGTAATAATTAAAAAAAAATTATGGACCCAATAATATATATATATATATTTATGATACTTATAACAAGCGGAGTTGATATATCGATGTCCGTCTGTCCGTCTGTCCGTCTGTGGAAATCACGATCACGGAACCAATCGGAGAGCTAGGGTGCTCGTTTGCATAGAAAATGATTCACTGACTTTCTGAGAAGTTTGCTGTTTAAAATCGTCCAAATCGGTTGAATAGGGCCCGGGATCTGAATGAAGAACTAAAAAAAGTCTTGCAAATATGATTTTCTATGTTGTCCTTGTCACGAGTAGGACAGCTAGGCTGATCATTTTTAGTGAAATCATTGTAGTTTTCTGTTTTAAAAATCATTAAAATCGGTGGAACAGGTCCAGGGAAATCTCTGAAAAAGTTAAAAAAAAAATGAAAAATATGATGTTTCTATACTGTTCTTGTTGTTATTCTAAATGTTATATTGTTGTCATAGATGGACTTGTTGTTTTTGTGGTTGTTGTGGTAATCTATACTAATATTATAAAGAGGTAATGTGTGTTTGTTTGTTTGTTTGTTTGTTTGTAGGAGGTAATCTCCGTAACTACCCATCTGATATTCGTGAAATTTTCACAGAGTCTTACAGCGGACACCACCCACACAAAGTAAATTTTTATATCATATACATATATTGAGTTTTATGACAGGGAGAGCTTTGCAAATTTGTGTGAAGTCACCTATTGTTAATATTAGTGTCTACGCCGGAAATGGGCGGGATCGGACAAGTGGGCGTGGTACCTGCCATACAAAGTAAATATAAAATGCCATATATCAGCAGTACTGTAACAGTGAGAGTCTTGGGACTTTGTGTGAGCCCATAAGTTATTAATGTGATTAGTTAGACAAAAAATGGGCGTGATCGGACCAGTGGGCGTGGCACCGCCCGTACAAAGTATATTATAATTTTGTATCATATAACTGGTGTACTAAAAAAGGGAAGCTTTGACACTTTGCACGACACCATCAGATCTTAGTATGATAGTCGGACAAAAAATTGGCGTGGCACTCCCCACGCAAAGGAACTATTTAATGTCATATATCTGGTGTACTGTCAAAGAGAGGGCTTTGTGGCTTTGCATGAGCCCATATGTTCTTTGTATGATCAGTCGAACAGAAAATGGACGTGATCTTAGCAGTGGGCGTAGCACCGTCCATGCAAAGTAAATATCTAATATCATATAACTGGTGTTCTACAAAAGGGAAAGACTCGACATTTTGCACGAGTCCATCAGATATTAATGTGAGTAGTCCAATAAAAATTTGGAGGGATGGTATTAGTGGGCATGACAACTCCTATATAAATAATATCAAGTACTACGAAAGCAATAGTCTTTTAACAAGTACATTAGTTATCAATGTAATTTGTCGTGGAAAATATATCACCAGAATCAAAAATTCGAAAAAACCGAAAATTGCGAAAAATAAAAATCGCCCAAAAAAATCTTCAAAATCACAAATGGGCAAAATCAAAAATCGCTAAAAAGAAATTGCCAAATGATATTCTACGTTCAAGGCCAATAGTTAAGTGTTGCCAGCTCTAATTTTGATAATTCATCTTCTTCTCTTGGGCAGCTACATGTACTTTGCTCCAGGGTAGGAACGCCGAAAAATCTGATAATTGTTGTACCGAATGAAAAACCAAAAAACATTGTATATCAGCAAGTATTCAAATAAAAAAATCTATGCTAATAATCTATACTAACATAATAAAGAGGTAATATGTGTTTGTTTGTTTGTAGGAGGTAATCTCCGTTACGACTCATCTGACCTTCCTGAAATTTTCACAGAGTCTTGCTGCGACTATGGGAGTGATACAGGCTGTAATTTTTTAAAATATTTTTAACGGGCGTGGCGCCTCGCATACAAAATAAATTTTAAATATCATATATATTAACATGATAGAGAAAGCTTTGCAAATTTGTCTCAGGTTATCTATTATTAACTTGAGTAGTCAGACAAAAAAATGGGCGGGATTGGACAAATGCGCGTGGCACTCCTACACAAACTTAACATTAGATGTGATATATCTGAATTACTGTATTAGTGAGAGCCTTGGGACTTTGCGTGAGCCCTCCCATAACGATACGTGGGGGGGCAGGGGGCGGGTGTAGCGAAGCACACCGGGTTACATCTAGTAATATTATAAAAACTAACCCTTTGTAAATTTTTTTTGATCAACTTTGGTAGAAAAATTTTAAAATTTCCATTATTTTGGCATCACTGAAAAAAATTTGTTAGATCATTTTTGTCATCGCCACGAGCCTGCCTGCAAAGTTTCTGATCGATTGGGTCACGGGAAAGGGGTTAAAAATCAATCCAAAATTTTTTCGACAAGCAGACACTACGAGTTTATATAAAGGGAGTAAAAATTCACCAACATCTAAAGTAAATAATGTTAAACTACCTAGTTGTTAATAAAAAAACAAAATGAATTTTGTTTCTTTCGAATTAACAAACAGAATGTCACTTTATTTTGCTCAGTGTTAATATGCCACAGTAGATGGCGCCGCAATTGTTGTTCTAATTAGCTTTGCAATCGTTATTTCTATTTAACATGAATGTCAAAATTTTCAATTAGATATCAAACTTCATTTCGCTCAGTGTTTCTATGCCTCAGTAGATGGCGCCGCAATTTTTGTTCTAATTAGCTTTGAAATCGTTATTTCTATTTTAACATTAATGTCAACTTTTTTCCATTATACTTTTACAAATATGTCCATAAGTTTGGCATATTAACTTTTTGTTGTGTTTACAAAATAGAGTTACCGAGTTCATAAATGAGTTTTTTTGCTTTCAAAACTGTTCTACATGGCTATTGCGATTACATACATATATGTTATTTTTAAAAATTGTTTATAATTACTGAATCACTACTATTGACATAAATACAAAATTGCACCTTTTAAATTTTCCATTCAAATTTACGAAAATATCAATTCTAAAAATTGGAATTCAGATTTCCAATTACATATTAGAAAAAGTCAATTGAATTTCAAAAAAATCATATTAAAACGTCGGAAATAATAACTTGAAATTTAGAAGATATCAATTGAATTTTTAAAATATAAATTTTATTCTTTGAACACAAATTGAAATTCAGAAAACTCCAAATATGTTTACATTTAAAAAATCAATTGAAATTAAAAAAAAAAAATATTGCGATTGAGGAGACAGGATAAGAAAATATTAATTTAAATTCAGTGAAGTCTAGAAAATAAAGATAACAAATTATTTTATTTAAAATTTTTTGGACAATTGGTTTTTTGCGTTTGGCATCTCTAATATGAACCAGTGTTCATGATGACTTCAAAATTTGACTTCATGGTAGACAAAGCAAAACCCAAGAAGTAGTAGTATTTGGAGTCAATAAATGAAAATATATTTTATGAACATAATTTAATTCAAAATCAAAAGTTGGCATCACTGGGTTAGAATCTGTATTGTGTTATTTTGTGTTACCACAAAATCTAATAGTGAAAACTCCTTTTAATATTTGCGAGAGGTTATGTCATATAACCGGAGACGCATGCATATATGTATATAACCTAAATACATGCCGATCAGCAACAACGATGACCAAAAAGCAAACACCGAAACGCGTTTTCTTTCCTCGTTGGAGCGCGAATTACTAATGTGAGAGGGCTTTATAGACCAACTCTATACAAAAAATATACAAAAATCATCTGTTAAGCGGATCAGCCCCAATAATTGGCAGAAATAATTTGGTATTAAGTTTAACAAATTGTTTACTTTTTGAAATATTTTGTTTACATTTATTATCAATACTCAAACCGAGGTGGAGGGTACCAAAGATTCGGCACAGCCGAATTTAACACTCTTGTTTATTGTTCATTTTTTATCTTTTATTTTGCATTTTGCATTTTTCATTTTCCATTTTTTATTTTTCATTTTTCATGTTTCAAAACGTTTTTATAACGTTATTCGCTTCCTCATGTTATCTCGAAACACTTCCTATTGAAATCGTGCCTTCACTTTTTCTCCAAACACTTCCCAATGAATTGTGCCTTCATTTTATCTCCAAGCACTTCCTTTTTACTGTCATTCGTCTATTTTTTATTTTTGTTTGTTTAGCATTAATATTGAATGCAGTGATAATTGTGTTTTTTATATGGAATAAATTATAACGTTAAGAATCCTTTTAAATGATTGAAAAATTAATTATAAATGTTTATATAAAGTGCAGAAATATAATGCAGAAAACAGCAAAAAAGGTTATTACATATAATAATTTTTTCACCAATACAACCGTAAGTCACACCGATTTTATCTTACATCTTACGCTGTTTTTGTGAGCGTATTGTGAAAGATGTGTATAGATGTGTAGACATCAGAAAGCTCTTCGTGATTACATAGGGACACATATCACCTTTTAAACACTTTTCGATTTTTTTGCTTCAAACTGTTTTTCGAGGCGCCCCTGGAGATTCGCTATCACGGACTTATTTATGAATATTTTTAGTTGAAAATTTTTCGAAGATACTTAAAATGTTCTTTAACGTGTATATGAAATAAATAATCCACTATTATTCGTATCTTTAAAAAAAATCATGAATGAAAATTAAAAATAAAAATTAAAAATTAAAAATTAAAAATAAAAAAAAAAAATTAAAAATTATAAAATAAAAATTAAAAATTAAATTTCAAAAATTAAAAATTAAAAATTAAAAATTAAAAATTTAAAATTTAAAATTTAAAATTAAAAATTAAAAATTAAAAATTAAAAATTAAAAATAAAAATTAAAAATTAAAAATTAAAACTTAAAAATTAAAAATTAAAAATTAAAAATTAAAAATTAAAAATTAAAAATTAAAAATTAAAAATTAAAAATTAAAAATTAAAAATTAAAAATTAAAAATTAAAAATTAAAAATTAAAAATTAAAAATTAAAAATTAAAAATTAAAAATTAAAAATTAAAAATTAAAAATTAAAAATTAAAAATTAAAAATTAAAAATTAAAAATTAGAAATTAAAAATTAAAAATTAAAAATTAAAAATTAAAAATTAAAAATTAAAAATTAAAAATTAAAAATTAAAAATTAAAAATTAAAAATTAAAAATTAAAAATTAAAAATTAAAAATTAAAAATTAAAAATTAAAAATTAAAAATTAAAAATTAAAAATTAAAAATTAAAAATTAAAAATTAAAAATTAAAAATTAAAAATTAAAAATTAAAAATTAAAAATTAAAAATTAAAAATTAAAAATTAAAAATTAAAAATTAAAAATTAAAAATTAAAAATTAAAAATTAAAAATTAAAAATTAAAAATTAAAAATTAAAAATTAAAAATTAAAAATTAAAAATTAAAAATTAAAAATTAAAAATTAAAAATTAAAAATTAAAAATTAAAAATTAAAAATTAAAAATTAAAAATTAAAAATTAAAAATTAAAAATTAAAAATTAAAAATTAAAAATTAAAAATTAAAAATTAAAAATTAAAAATTAAAAATTAAAAATTAAAAATTAAAAATTAAAAATTAAAAATTAAAAATTATTGTTCTTAGAAAATTTTCTCCTAAATAGTTTAGATAGCTATTTATTCAATATTTCGGAAAAAAAATACTTAAAAAAAAAAAAAAAATTTGTAGACTTTTTTTTTGCTAAATTAAAGCATTTTTTGCCTTTTTTCAAAAAGGGCATTTTTTTTTTTTCATAAGAAAGCTTAGGATTTTTCCTTTAAGAGCTTTTTGGTCGCTTAGTGGGATGGGAGTGGGATATCTATCAAAATAAATGTTTTGTAATTCAAGACAACGGTTTTTCAATTTTTCACAAATGCACTATTTTGAATTTTTTCCTATTTGTGTGTAAAACCTTACAAATAAAACTTATACTGAGAAACTGAACAAATTAACCTTTCCGAAGGTATGTAACATACCTAACTAAAATTTCATACCCTCGATACTGTAATACCCAGAATATGTTAACCTCAGGAAAAAAATCACTTTTTTTCTATAGAAATGTTGAAAAATTAATATTTTTTATTTATTTGTAATAATAATTAAATTAATGTATAATAATAATAATTTTAAAAATAAAAAGATAAATAATTTGATAAAATTTCATCTTAATTGCATTAGATCCATTTATATCATAACTATTTTTATACTTAATTTATTGTAGCTGATGAAGTATTTAAGTCTTGTAAATTTTTAAATACCCAGTCTTTCATCCAGCTTTTTTGTCGCCTTTATTTACTGCGTTTTTTCCTTTCTTAGCGCTACTAGGTTCTGATGTTGATTTCGCTGCAGGTTTATTTGTTGGCTTTGGAAAGAAATCGTATTGAATAGAGGCAGAAAACTTTTTCAACTTGAGTCTTCCATCGACAAGCGGTATAAAAGCAGTGTTTTCAATGTTTCCTGATGATCATCTCTGCTACTAAAAACTGTTTTAGTTTCTTTACAATAACTCTTTGCCCAATGGAATAAAGCAGTCGCATCCAAGATGCGATCTAGATGAGAGCACTGGAGGCTATACTTCGCTGCATTTCTTTTAAGGTTTGCTCCAATACCAACACATGCTCCTTTGCCATGAGCAGTAGGATAAAAGTGCCACTCAGCTGGCATTCCAAAATCTTTTTCATGAGCCATAAGATTTGCCAAGCTACTTTTGTTTTTAAAATGTTGACGAGCTCCGTCCGAAACGTAGTATACCTTCCTTACTGTAAATTTAGATTTTAGAAATTTTAGTATTCTCTTCTGGCACTCATAAACTGCAACGGTATCATGTTTTAAATCGTCGGATATGATTGCCATACTTCTGTGTTCCAGTTTTTCATCTTTCATGTAGTAAATAACTACTGCGAATACAGTTGCTTGGTCGTTATTGAAGTGGAATGCTTGTGTGGTATCCTGAACATATTTATAGTTTTCTGCGAAATCATATGATATAACGAATTCACCAGACTTCAAATGTATCTTCAAATCTTTGAAGAACGACCATTGCTCTTTGACTAAAAAAATCATGGGTTCTCAAGTTTAGCAATCCTGTACACATTTCTTCCACAAAATCATACACATTTAAAATGATTGTTTTCAATGTGCATCTGTCAGTCTGAATCCAAGAATCAAATTTGACCTCCTCTATATATTCTCGATCTAAAGAGTTGATTAAATTTTCTTTGATGAATGTGGTTTTCGGGCAATTGGTACATTCACCTAAGTGGCAAGAAGTTGTTGCATTAGGACACATAGTCAATTTAAGGCAATCGCGGTAATCGTGTAAATCTTCTGCCGAATCATCTGTTAAATACTTTAAGTTGATTTCCTTCAGTTTAACATTTTCATGGTAAATGCAAACGCATACTGTGTGAGTTCCGCTGCTTTCTGTCAAAACGCAATGTTTTGACCTCATTTGGGTTAATTTCGTGAAGCCAATTCTAACATCCTCGTGTTCAGATTGAAATATTGCAAATAACTCCTTCATGTTACAGAGAACCATTTTCTTCTGTTATGTTATGAAGGTATGTTACATACCTTCGGAAAGGTTAATTTGTCCAGTTTCTCAGTATAAGTTTTATTTGTAAGGTTTTACACACAAATAGGGAAAAATTCAAAATAGTGCATTTGTGAAAAATTGAAAAACCGTTGTCTTGAGTTACAAAACATTTATTTTGATAGATGTCCCACTCCCATCCCACTAAGCGACCAAAACGCTCTTAAAGGAAAAATCCTAAGCTTTCTTATGAAAAAAAAGCCCTTTTTGAAAAAAAAGGCAAAAAATGCTTTAATTTAGCAAAAAAAAAGTCTACAAATTTTTTTTTTTAAAGTATTTTTTTCCGAAATATTGAAGAAATAGCTATCTAAACTCTTTGGGAGAAAATTTTCTAAGAACAATAGGTAATAAGTTACATTGATGAGAAAAAACACCTGTTTGGCCAAAATGTCAAATTTTGATCCCCTCTAACTCAGAGAGATCCGGACCGATCTTGTTGAAAAATTGTGTCTAAACTACTATCTAATAGGACTAACCTTGGTGCAAATTTCATCCCGATCGGAAGACATCGGTTTCAAAAGTTGGTGCACTTGACATGAAATCCCCCATATAACAAATAGTAGAGCTCCTAAAATTGAGCCTTGGATATTTGATTATTAACATTTGTTAATTGTCTACGATTTGCTAAATATGACTGAAACCATTTTAGCTCTGTATCTTCAACACCGTATTTATTCGAAGAAACGTCAAAAGCGAAAAAAAGCAATTTTCAGTAAAGCTCTAAATAAATAATAAAATAAAATATAAATTGGTTTTAAAAATAGATAGGACTATTAAAAACCAACGAAAATCTGTATATTTAAATAGTACAATAAAAAGTTTTTGGAAAAAAGGATATTTGTTAATTATAATAAAAAAAAAAAAAAAAAGCACTCAGTCATGGCTGAGTGTTGCAAATGCAAATCGTCAATACGGGGTGAAACAGGCATAAGATGTATGGGAGTATGCGATAAAATTTATCACAGCCAAACAAAATGTTCAGGAATTGATCAATATTCGATGGGAATATTGGAAAAAAATAATTTTATACGTTTCATGTGTGATGACTGTGTGCAATATATAAAAAATGTTGACATGGTTCTAACAGAAATACAAGACCAAGTGAGCAAAAATAAACAAAATTTGGTTGATTATAAACATGAATTTGAATTGTCACTGAAGCAAAATGAAGGTGAAATTAAACAACTATTGGAGGCTATTGAAAAGCGATATGAAGAAAGAGTGAAAAAAATTGATAATATACAAAAATCTTATCAAAAAAACGTAGAAGAAATTAAAAACTTATATAGAAGTGTAAATGAATTTAAAAACAACAACAATGAAATATGCAAATCATTAGAAGAAAAAAATGTCAACATGTGTAATGAAATTAAAAAAGTGATCAAAGAGACAAGTCAAAATCAAACAAAAATGTCATACTCAGAGACAGTTAAAAACAAAATAATGTTGCCAGATGTTAATAAAAAATTGCCATTAATAGTTAAACCAAAAGGAAAACAAGGAGTGGATAAAACAAAAGAGGAATTAAATAATAAAGTTGACCCAGTAAATTTAAAAATAATAAATGTAGAAAATCGAAGAAATGGAGCAGTGGTAATCCAATCCGAAAATGTTGAAGAACGCGAAAAAATAAAAAGTGCTATAGAAAATGAACTAAATGAAGGCTATGAAATTAGGGTCCCCAACCCAGTACAATTAAGAATAAAAATAACTGGTATGACTTTTAACTATACGGAAGCTGAAATAATTGAAAAATTACAAAAGCAAAATCCAACGATTAGAAATGGTGAATTTAAAATTATACACAAATATGAATATAAAAGAAACAATAAGACAATATATACGGTCAAATTAACAGTGGATGAAGAAACATATACCAAAGTGATCACAGAGCAAAGAGTTAATATAGGATGGGAGAGATGTAGAGTTTTTGATGGTACCGATATAACACAGTGTCTTAAGTGTAAAGGATACAATCACTTAGCAAGAGAATGCAAAAACAATGAAACGTGTTTAAAATGTCACAGCGATCATAAGACTAAGGAATGCAACAATGAAGAAATTATTAAGTGTATAAATTGTATAAGAGTTAATAAAAATCTTAATATGGGATTAGATGAAAATCACCATACTAATGATAGAGAGTGCAAAGTATACCAAAATAAATTAAATATGAAGATGAAAAGAATGGGGTTTGCAATGTAACAATCAAAAAAAAAATATACGCGCACTTTATACCAATGTACAAGGATTAATAAATAATTTTAGTCAAATAGAAGTAATTGCGGCATCAGAAAATTTGGAATTTATTATATTGTCAGAAACACATTTAACGAATAATAATGATGAAAATGAAATTATGCTACAAGACTATGAACACATCGTATCTTTATCTAATTCTACTAGAACAGGAGGCGTTATAATTTACTACAGAAAAGCATGGAAGGTTAATAAAATAATAGAAAAAATTGTAGATTATAAATACTGGATTTTGGTTTGCTCGGCTGAATATGATAATATTCGGATGATAATTGCTGCAGTATACAGATCACCAAGTTGTAAGAAATCGGAATTTTGCGAAATATTTGAAAATATCTTAGAAATAATATGTGAAAGCAGCTGTGATATTATAATTAGTGGAGACTTTAACATAGATTGGATGAATAATATTTTTTATAAAAACAAAATAGAAGGCAATCTAAATGATCATGGTTTGAAACAAATCGTTAATAATTTTACACGTATAACAAGTGATACTAATACATTAATTGATTATGTGATAACAAATAGCCATAAAGTAACAGTAGAAATAAATAACAATAGCATAGCCGATCATGAGTCTCTATACATAAATATTGAATGTGGAAACAATTATCAAAAAGATACAACAACAGAAACCCATAAAATATTTAAATACAATAAAAGTAACTTTAATAGAAATCTGAGTGCAATAATAGATTATAAGGAAACCAGCGATGTCAATGAAAACGCATCAATGTTAGATAAAAGTTTCGAAGAGGTGGTAAACAAATGTACAATAAAAAGAATAATAACTAAATCAAACAATGTGAATAAATGGTTTAACAATGAACTACGTTTATTAAAAAGAGATAAAATTTTAAAACAACAAATCGCAAGTTTCGAAAACACAGATGAAGCATGGGCAAGGTATAGATCGGTTAGAAACCTATATAAAGTAAAAATCGAAAACGCGAAAAATAATTATATAAATAATAAAATAAACGTTGCCAAAGATCAAAAGCAAATGTGGAAAGAGATAAAAGCTTTAGTAATAAAAAAGAAACAATCTGTGATAAGATCTGTGATATTTAACCAAATAGAATATAAGGAAAATTATAAAATAGCTAGTCAATTTAATAATTATTTTGTAAGTAGTATAAAGACAATAAGAGACTCAATCGAAGAAGTGCAATACGTAAACATCATTAATAATACTAGTCATAATTTCAAATTCCGTGCAATAACAATAATAGAACTTAAAAACATAATAAAGCAACTTAACAATAAGCCAGATTTTACAAAAATATCAAATAAAATAATTATTGACAATTGGAACATTACGGGAAATATCTTGTTAAATATTATAAATAAATCACTGAAAAATGGAGAATTCCCTGAAAGCTGGAAAGAAACAATGGTAATACCTATTGAAAAAGTGACGAATACAAACAAATGTGAAGAGTTTCGTCCTATAAATACTTTAAAAACGTGCGAAAAAATACTGGAAAAGGTTGTGAAAGATCAGTTAGAAAATTACATTGAGAAAAAATCTTTATTATCAAAATATCAATCTGGTTACAGAAAAAAGTTTTCATGTGAAACTGCAGTAAATTATGTTATAAATCGCTGGAAAAAAATAGAAAAAAACAGAAAAATTATGGCAATATTCTTAGACTTTAAAAGAGCGTTTGAAACAATTGATCGAAAAATAATGTTAAAAAAACTTCATATGTACGGAATACAGAATATAGAACTGAAATGGTTTAAATCTTACTTAACAAATAGAAAACAAATAACAACAGTTAATGGTGTACAATCTAATTCAATTGAAAATAAATTCGGTGTTCCACAAGGATCAATATTGGGTGCTCTGTTATTTAGCATTTACATAAATGATATGCCGAACATTTTGACAAAATCTGAAATAATTTTATATGCGGATGATACTCTGATATTTACGGAAGGTGATAGTGAAGAACAGTGTCAAAATAATATGAGGCAGGACATAAACAATATAATTATTTGGTTAAATATGAACAAGTTAAAATTAAATGAAACAAAAACGAAAATTATAGAAATAAATATGACTAGTAACAGAAACTTTATAATTAATAATGAAATAATTGAAAAAGTGGAACAAATAAAATACCTTGGTTTTATAATTGATAAAGAACTTAAATTTAAAGAACACATGGATTATATTTGCAGAAAAATTGGTAAAAAAATTGGGTTTTTTAAAAGAATTAGAAATAAAATATCAACAATAACGGCAATTAATATATACAATACGATTATAAAACCACATTTTGAATTTGGTTCGACAATTTTTTATACATGTTGTACAAAAACACAAATCGATAGACTACAAAAATTACAAAATAAAGCAATGAGAACAATTTTGAAATGCAACATTTATACTCCAATTGAGTTAATGTTAAATACCCTTAAGTGGTTGAAAATAAATCAACGATTGAAATTAAATACTATACTTTTTATACAAAAGATGAAAATGGGAATGGCGCCAGAATATCTATGCGAACAACTTAATTATGTGAGAGACGTGCAACCGTATGGGCTGAGAAATGATGGAGATTTTAGACTACATCGAGTAAACACAACAGCGATGCAGCGATCACTTTTCTATAAAGGACTACAATTATATAACTCGTTACCAAATAATATCAAAGAACAGACAAATGAATTTATTTTTAAAAGAGATTGTGTAATTTTTATAAGAAATAATATAAATAATTCAGAATTTTAGAGCAAAACAAAATAGTGCAAAAATATGTAACATATGCGCATTTTTAAAGTATCATAATACTAATAAATAAAATAATAATAATAATTTCTTCAATAGGATGTCCCTATCTATCGTTTTAAAAGCTCTCTTAAAATCAAGGAAAATCGCTAATATTTTATTTTTTCTCTTTGTACATTTCCATCTGTTTATGACATAATTTACTGCAGTTTCACATGAATAATTTCTTCTAAAGCCTGATTGATATCTGGTAATAACCTATGTTGTTCCATGTAGTCTTCCAATTGATTTTTTTACTATTTTTTCAATGACTTTTTCACATGTTTTTAAGGTGTTAATTGGACGATATTCTTCACATTTTAATGTATTTTTTACTTTTTCAATAGGAAAAATCATCGATTCTTTCCAATTATTTAGGAATACGCCAGTCTCTAGTGATTTATTTACAATATTTAATATAATATTGCCTGTTCTGTCCCAATTATCTAGGATTATGTCACTTAATAGTTTGTTATAATCAGGTTTTTTGTTAATGTTTTTAAAAATAATCTTTAAATTTAAAGTTTATCACAGGTATTTGATTTTCATACTGCACGTTTTCAATGGAATATCTGATTTCCTTAATACTATTTACAAAGTATTGATGAAATGGATCGGCAAAAAGCGCCAAGTCTAGACCGATAAGTACTATGTACTCATCGCTGATTGGGTAATACAAATATACAAAGCGTTCAATTTAATTTTATAATTTAAACACACTTTTGACCTTTTTCAAAACTCGTTGGTAAATACAGTCTGTCACGAATGTGTTGTAACAAAATAAAAAATTTTCATCGTTCGGTGTCTAGAATTCGCTTCATCAAGAACAGCCGAGATATATTATTTTATATCCGAAATATTTTTCAATTAAAAAAAAAAATCGATAAAAAAAAGTTTTTGAAACACCGTTAACGTAATATGGAATAAATAAAAACAATATTTAAGTTATAAAATGTCAACACACTTTCTTGACAGACTGTATTTGTGTGATGAAGGTATAAACAATATCAGTTCAGTAGACGAGTGCACTATTTATTATCTAGTGAGTTTGTAAGTGAGATTATGCTTCCGTAGCTCTATAATGTATTACAGCCCTTCACAAGACATATAAAAATTACAGCAAGGTGGGCCGTAAAAATATTTGAACACTACAATTTTAACGAAGAAAAATTTTATTAAAATATTCAAGCACCTGTTGCCTCTACTTGTTGTTTTTAAATGCCTCAACAGATTTGGTACAGACCTTAAGTTTACCGTTGGTGTTAGTGTTGTTTAGCCGTCATCCGTAGCTTAATAAGAAGAAAAATATTTAGAGAAATTTATTCTTAGAAATTGCTTGTTGAGTATAAAATAATGTTTGGTGTTTGAAAGTGTACTTGTATTTTTAGTTAACGTTATATTTAGTTCACTTGTATTTTAAGTTAAAAGTTGATTGTATTGCCGCATAGAACTGGCCAAATTAATGGGGACAGTAAGATATTTAAACTAAAATACTTTCATTATTTTCTATAAAAATAAAAAATCACATTTTCGATCTTTATCATGTTAATGATTGAGCTTAAAATTTTTCAGGCTCAAGATCAAATGTTTTTGCTTTAAATAAAGCAAAATACATTGAAGATAAGCACACCGTTTCCGCGTACAGTGCGGTTCGAAGGACCCAAATTTTCTCTCGTAACATATTTACAAGAAAAATCAATGCATGACACATCGGCACCTGGCTGCTTCCAACAAAGTGAATAAGTTTTAACGGGGTCGAGAACATTAGTCGGCATATCCATTTGGGGCGACTACTGAATAAATTATTGAGAATGAAGTCGTATAAGATATTTGAGCTAGTAGACATTTCAAAGGATGCGGAATTTTCAGTTTGAACATTTGCTCCTAAGGAAGCTATCTGGAAGATACGAGCTACGAATATTGACCTTCGACATAAACGCGATGTTTGGCAATATTTTACCGCAATTCGGTCGAAATATAGATCCATCATACTGCACCAGAGACCAAGGAAAAGTCACAAGGGCCAAAGTGGATCGGTCGGCGAAAAACATAATGGCGGCACTCTTATGAAACACAATATTAAAAGTGCACTTGATCTCCAGAGAGGGTCTTGGATTCAACTTTGCTGTGACAATAACTGCATATATAACATAACCATAAACTAAATTTAGTGCAACTGTTATTAATTTGTGGTCTGCAGCAGAGATCTGCAAAGAGTGCTGAAAAATTGAGTAGAGTCGAATCATGATTCATAATTTCTTGTACCTCTACGCAGTCATACTTATTGAAATGTTGTCGAACCTCATATCCACTCTAGAGTTTGAGGTACACATCATACTCATGCTTAACAACAATTATGACGTTGCTGATTTTGACTTTCCTTCACTCAATGTTTACAGAAAATGCAAGATAATTAGGATTCGAATACGAACACTAAAATACTCATTATGAGGTGCTCGGTCAGAATTGAGAAATAAAGTGGACAAGTATATCTTCGCTTATCTAAATTAATTCTTAAATTTTATTTACAATTTTTTGTAGTGTTTATACAAAACAATTTGTTACAATATTTTGTATGGCTAATTCTTATTGCTAATTGTTTATTGCTAATTGCTTATTGCTACATTCCTCGTAATCATATTTCGTATTTACATGTTAATGTCCGTTAGTGACATACTTAATTATTGTAAGATTTAAATTACAATTTATTAATTATTTTACAAGTCATTAGGGTTTGGTGCATTCCATTATGACAGGTACACTACAATTTTTAAAATTACAAAACAAAATGATCTGATTTATGAACCAAACAACGCCGTATTCATACTATTAGAACTTGTACTTATCAGTGTTATTGTGAGAAACACTTAAGTACATCAGAATAGTTTAATTTCAAAAATCTCAACACACTTATACTTAAAATTCCATGAATGACTATGAATGGCCTCTGACTTCAGATATGAAAAAGTTCATATCTGATATTATTTTTATATGGACCGATCATGACCATATTATTTTATTCAAAAATATATAAAAACTAAATTTAAAAAAAAAAAAACAAGTAAGAGTGTTAAATTCGGCTGTGCCGAATCTTTGATACCCTCCACCTAGGTTTGAGTACTGATAATAAATATAAACAAAATATTTGAAAAAGTAAACAATTTGTTAAACTTATTACCAAATTATTTCAGCAAATATACTGATTTTTTAGCATTTTTGGAGGTCTATCCATATATTAGACCATATCTTGACACAGTGATGCCCGATTTAACCCATTTCAAATACCAACCTGCTCGTAGTAACGACAAACAATATTATTTTAACTTTACCCAGGTAAATGGTTTATTTTGTTGAATGACCGTAATTTCCAAAGACAGATAGACCAACTCATGTACGGACATTATATGGACACGAGTTGTTATTGAGATTAAGAATACAAATACTTTATGGGGTCGCAATTTATTGTTTAATGCGTTACAACAGAATACCAATACAATAAGGAATAATACTTTTCAATGTTTTGAGAGCTAAAAATTATGCGGTATTTCAAAATTAATGTTTCTGAAAATATTGGCAATTTTTGGTTTGCCTTTTGATGTGCTTTTTTTTAAAAATACTTTAAAAGAATTTACTTTTTTGAAAAAATTTATTTAAAACAAATTATTTTATATAAAAGATCCTTGTTTGAGAAAAGGTAACTTTCTAAGAAAATTTACTTTAAGAAGAAAGTTATCGTTACAAAAAGGTACTTTTTTAAAAAAAGAGTACTTTAAAAAAATACTTTTTAAGAAAATGTTTTTTTTAGAAATCGGTAGATTTTTAAGAAAATGTATTTGATTAAGAAAAGATGTTTTTAATGGTTATTTGTTAAGAAAGTTTTTTTTTTTTAAATTTTAATATGATTTTCTGAAATTCAATTGATATTTTCAAATTTATAATTGGATATCTGAATTCCAATTTTTAGAATTGATAACTTCTTAAATTTGAATGGAAATTTTAAAAGGTGTAATTTTGAATTTATGTCAATAGTAATGCTTTAGTAACTATAAACAATTTTTAAAAATTATATGTAATAATAAATAAATAATAAATTTATATAACTATGTAGAACTGTTTTGAAAGCAAAAAACCCATTGATGAAATCTGTAACTCTATTTTGTAAACAAAACAAAAAGTTAATATGCCAAACTTATGGTCATATTTGTAAAAGAATAATGGAAAATCGTACGAAATAAAAGACCAGCCCTGTGTATACTCTTAACATTGTTGTGTTTGATGTCTAATTGAAAATGTTGACATTCATGTTAAAATAGAAATAACTATTGCAAAGAACAAAAATTGTGGCGCCATCTACTGTGGCATAGCAACACTAGCAAAACGAAAACAGAGTGTCTGTTTGTTAATACAAAAGAAATGTATTTTCCCTAAAACAAAATACATATTGTAGAATTTTATATAAATAAAATTATATAAAGATTTATTTCTAACATGCGGTTATTATGAATATACATATATAGAATATATGTACATATATTATTTTATTATTTGATATATTTATGTATGTATATGTAAATATTACAAACAAAAAAAGTTATTGTTGTTTTTCTTTAAATAAATTAATACATAAAAATTTTTTTTTTTGGTAAATTTACATCGTTTTTTTTTTTTAAACTAGATATGTAGTTTAGCATTATTTGCATTAGATGTTGGTGAATTTTTACTCCCTTTATTGGTATTAACTCGTTGTGTCTGCTTGTCTGCTTGTCGACAAAATTTTGGATCGATTTTTTACCCCTTTCGCGTGACCCAATCGATCTGTAACTTTGTAGACAGGCTCGTGGCGATGAAAAAATTATCTAACAAATTTTTTTAGTGATGCCAAAACAATGGAAACTTTAAAATTTTTCTACCAGATGTGATAAAAGAAATGTACAAAGTGTTAGTTTTTATTATATTATTACCATAACGACCACAAAAACAACAAGTCCAGCTATGACAACAATACAACATTTAGAATAACAACAAGAACAATACAGAAACATATTTTTTTTCAATTTTTTTTTAATTCTTCAGTGATTTCTCGGGACCTATTAAACCGATTTTCATGATTTTCAAACACCTTCCCATGATGTTAGTCAATCATTCCCGCTAAAACCGAGTGGACCAGTTATCCTATTGAGGTCGTGACAAGAACAACATAGACAAATCATGTTTTTTCAAGACTTTGTTACTTCTTCATTCAATTCTTGGGACCTAATCAACTGATTTGGACGATTTTAAATTGCAAACTTCTCAGGGTATCAATGAATCATTTTTTATGCCAACGAGCACCATAGCTGCCGATTGAAGCCGTCATCGTGATTTCCACAGACGGACAGACGGACATCGCTATATCAACTCCTCTTGTTATAACGATCACAAATATGGAATGATAAACTTAGATATACCCTCTGCACACTGGGATGGAGGGTATAACTATGCAATATTTTGGTTTCTTGATAGATTTAAGTGAAGATCGAGTTTCAGCTTTATATGGGCGACTATGAAACAAATAGTCCTACAGGGTTTATTTTTTCATTGCTGATTAGACACAGGTGCACTAACTTTTATAGATATATTTATGATAATATGGATCATGGTGAGTTTTCAGATTATACTGGAGCGTGGTTGTTTTCTTGATAGCTAATCCTCTAGTAAATTCTATCTAAGCAATAAAAGACATCAACCGAAAATTCCGTACCAAGAGAATTGGTTTAATAGCTGATCACTTCTGTCATTACTGGGGCAAGTACTTTCTATTATCGCTCGGGCGCCAAAAAAAAATTGTTCGTTTCTTATTTCTTTTTATTATTTGACATTTGAAAGAACATTCGACAAATATCGTTCAATAATTATCTTAAACAATGTGAACTCACAGGTTTTCAAAAAAAAATAGTAACACTAATCATTTACAAAAAGGATTAAAACCAAAAATAAATACTGAGATAATAGCTTTAAGTTCCATTGTACATCATAATTCAATTTAACGTATATTAGAGCCTGCTCTGTTTGAAGATTACGTGTCTTGTTGAGTGGGATACCAAATTAAATAAATAAATAAATCAAATAAATAAATAAACCATTAGTATCAACTGGTTATACCTTTTGAAGCTAATGTCCTTTTTTGCTATGGCCAACCCCTGTATGCGTGTGCGATTCTTCTCTTTTTTTGCTGCTTATTTTTCTGATTATCTTCCTAACCTTTTTTTTTGTCTATCTTTGAAAGGCATAAAACGGAAATCAAATCCTTGTAGTTTGATTGGGGACGTCTGCTAAAACACAAATTATATAGAACACATTTTGTTCACAATTTCCTTTTCATAATAAAAAAAAGAAGACAAGTAAAAATATATTTTCCAAATAATATCTAATAAAAATAAAATTATGTATACAAACACAAGGAAACAATAGAACGAGGTTTCCTTTTTTTCGAATAGTGGCCCGCAGACAGAAACTAATTTTTCAATTGACTGATTAGGCAATATTTTTTTTGTGAGGACAAACGTTTTGGTTTCTTTCATTCTTTTGTAAAAATTTCATTTTACGAGATTTGAAAAAAAAAGTGTGTAGCCCAAAAATTTTCTTCTGAAAGCAATTAAAATTATAAAATTCACTTGGTTAAACTTAACAAGTAAAAGATTTTAATTGGCATAAATAAATAATTTGTGCCGCACTTTATGGTTATTTAAGCGGGGGGAAGGAAAAGAAAATGATAATCATTATGCAGAAAAAAGATTTTTAAATTATTCAAAAATGGTTATAAGAATCTGCACGATTTAAATTACGATTAATTCTACAAAATCTTAAAGTCTTTCAAAAGTAAAAGTATCCTAATATAGTTATACCAATTACTGACTCACTGATTCTATGAATGTGTAACGCTGTACGTATAATTTTTAATCTGTATACATCTATAATATTAATAGGCTAAGCGATTTCTTGTGACCGATGTTTCGTTCTATCCAGATTTTCACCAGGCGTATGTTACTTGAAAGGTTTGTCTCTCTAGCCGATTTGCGGATTTACGGATTTTAAAATTTTTTCTTTTATTTTGAGTAAATTGAAAATGAATAATGAATAATGAAAAAATAAAATTTCCTAGAATTTGCACTCGAATTTCGAGGGCTGAAATCTGCTAGTATGTAATTAAAAGTAAAAGTCTGTATGTTTGAAGTTTATAGCATTTGTACGCCTTTGGACCGATCTGCTAGAAATTTTCACAGCGTCTAAGTGTGACCATAGCAAGTGTGACCATAATCAAGTAGGTGTGGAACTTGCGATACAAAATGAATGAATGGAGTACTATAACAGTGGAAGTCCGCAAATTTTGTATAATTACATGGGTTATCAATATGAGTAGTTGTGCCAAAACATGGGCACGACCGGACCAGTGGGCGTGGCACTTCCTATAGAAAGCAAATATTTAATGCCATATATCTGGGGTACTGTAAAAGTGAAAGCTTGGAGACTTTGCCTGAGTTCAAAAGTTATTAATGTTAGTTGTTGCCCAAAAATTGGGCGGGATAGGAACAATGGGCGTGGCATCTCCTATACAAAAAAGATGTGAACTACTATGAAAATGGCAGTCTTGAAACTTTTGACGAGTACATTAATTACCAATTTGAGTAGTTGTGGAAAATAAGGGCGGAATCACCAAAATCCAAAATCGCCAAAACCGAAAATCGCGAATAAATAAAATAGCCAAAAAAAAATCGCCAAAAATCAAAATTCGCTAAGATCCAAAATAGCCAAACCAAAAATGGCGAATAACAAAAATCGCCAACATCAAAAAACGCCAAAATCAAAAACCGCAAAAACAAAAATCGCAAAAAATCCAATAATCGCGAAAAACCAAAATTGCAAAAACAAAATTCGACATAATCAACAATAGCCGAAAATAAATTAAATAGATTTCTACAAAATGTGTTCCCATTTTTTTCTTCCGTTACGATGGGTGTAGTGAAGCACATCGACATCACATCCACAATAAATAATGGATGCGATGGCATAATCATAGGGAAACAAACATATTGGCCCGCAGATAGAACAAAACAACCAGATCTCAATGACTTTTTTATATCAAGAAAAAATTGCTTAAACAATATTTCAAAAGAAGTTGGCTACGATTTTAGTTCTGATCATTCGCCCATTATACCAAGGAAATAAAATTAGATATGTGTGTCACCAAGGACTCGTTAACAAATTAACAGATTGGAACCATTTCATATAATTGGTAAATGAATCTATAATAAACACATCTATGAGCACGATAAATGATATCGAGAGTGAAACATTTGAATTCGCAAATGCGTTGCGACAATCAGCGGGGAAAAGTACATCAGTACTTTTCTCATATCATCATATCCAGAAAACATTAAAAGCATGGCAAAAAAAAAGAAGCGCAAACTTTGTAGTAAATTTAAACTTTGTAGTAAATTAATGGTATATCAGAAATGATGACTTACATCGAGACCTAACCATCACTACGATCAAGCAAGAAGTCTCCCAATTAGCCCAGAAACACTCATTACGTCTTCAACTATACTCAAACGAAGAAATGGCACCTCTTTTGCGTAGCTATAGTTTGACCAGGAGACTCAACCGCACTAAACCTCATGGTCTGCTGGCCCTTAGGCAAGCGTATTTGCCACAAGATAATGTAATGAATCATTAATCCCCACGTAAAATAATAAAAAAAATACTAATTAGTCGCAGTATAGAGTATAGTATTATTAGGCATTAAGTTCAATTATAAAAGGCTTAAAGAAAAAAATCGCAACACTAAAAATCCTAAAACTTAATGCCGATAGGCCATATGATAAATGTTTGATAGTATAAAATTGTCCCTTATACATCTATAATATTAATAGGCAAGGTTACCGATTTTAAACATTCAATTACCAACCGATTTTGACAAGACATACCCCCATTTGAAAGGTATTTCTCCTTAGCTGTCCACCATATTTACAGATTTGCACCGTTTGGAACATTTTATTGGTGTAAAATGCATTTGAAATTGCTACTAACACATACATTAAGCACATATTTAAGCTTCAAATAAAAAACTATACAATGCTGTATATGCGTTTATTAAATTTGTGTTGAGTTGTGAATTGATTACCATACCTTTAGGCTCTTATAAAATTGTGTATTTACAAATCCAAATTAGTATATATTTTCTGTGTGTTCAACAAATATTTATAATTGAATGAAGAAAATAAATTTTCCTAGAATTTGCACTCCAATTTCGAGGGCTGAAATCTGCTAGTTTAATTATTAACTAGCAGATTCCAGCCCTCGAAATTCAAGCGCAAATTCTAGAAATTTTATTTTTTCATTAAATAAAGACCCTAAATGTATGCTAATCAATTATAGCCAATTCGCAAATCACACAAAAACAAACTCATCATTTTTATTACAAACACATTAACAAATTTAATAAACACACACATAGCATTGTATAATTTTATGTAAGTGTTAGTAGCAACTTTAAATGCAATTTAATCAAAATAAAGGAATAAATTTAAAAATCTGTAAATCTGCATAACAGCTAAACGAAGAAATACGTTTCAAATAATATACGTTTGGTCAAAATCGGGATAAAACGGTAAAACAAAACATCAGTCACAAGAAATCGCCTAGCCTATTAATATTATAGATACAATAAAATTTTATAACATACATACCTTTACTTCAAAAAAGTACCTTTTGTTAAAAAAAGTACCTTTTGTTAAAAAAAAGTACCTCTTGTTAAAAAAAGTACCTTTTGTTAAAAAAAGTACCTTTTGTTAAAAAAAAGTACCCTTTGTTAAAAAAGTACCTTTTCGGAAAAAAAAGTGTGTTTTCTAAAAAAATAAATTTTTTTAAACAAATACCTTTTCTTAAAAAATTATATGTTCTTAAAAAAAGTACCTGTTCCTACAAAAGTAAATTTACTTAGAAAACTTATTTTTATTGCCTAAAGATAATTAAATTACAATTAGAGGGTCAAATTTATTTTGTGATTCAAATAATAACTAAAACATACATTAGTATATATACAGTGTGGCGCACAAATCTTGCTACAAAAACAAAACCTAATGACTTTTTTCTGTGTGTAATCGTCTTATTTTTTTTATTTGACAGGTTACTATTTCGATTTATTTAAATGAATGCTTGGGACACCGAAAAGAGGGTTTGGATAGTGCAGCGGTAGCATGCTTTGCAGTCCTTCATTTCCGTCCAAAGGGAATTTAGCAGTTAGTTTGGCAGCACTCCCCCTAGTAGATGAAACATTACGAGGCTGGTAAACATGTTTGAAAAATCTGAAAGCATCGCACGAAGATCGTACCATCGAGATCCGCATGTTCAGAATCAAGACAAAATCGCGGCTGTAGCATCCTAAATTCAGGCAAATATAAGCGTTTCGACTCGAAAATTATCGGCACAAATTGGAACTAGCAGATGCTCATTACTTATTTCTATACAAAGTCCAAATTACAAGCAAGTTAAAACCTATAGATTTGCCTATTCGCCTTGAATTCTCAAAAAAAAAAAAATTATTTAAATGGCTAAGCGGCCAATGTAAACAAGTAAGTTGCCGCATATGGAGTGAATCTATTCCAAAAATACTCCATGAGCCGGAACTGCAGCCACAACGAGTCACTGTGTGGTGGGCAGTTTTATAGTGACTATCATTGGGGACCGTATTTTAAAGATGTTGTAGAAGTTTTTTAACCCAGAGCTGCGCCGAGATGCATCCGTTTCAACAGCATTTACTTCTAGCAAGATGGAGCAACTGCACATATAGCCAGACCGGTTATGGCGGAGCTCCAAATAAAATTTCCAAACAAATAAATATTCAGAAACTCCACTTTCCGCTGGCCCTTAAGGTCACCTGAACGTTATTTGAATTTCTTATTGTAGCACAAGTGCTACGCGACCTCGTACTTATACTGAAGATGGATTTCAATATGTTATACGATACTAGACAAAGCGATTTCTTGTGACCTCTTCTAAACTTATAGCTTCCAACCGATTTTGACACAAAATATACCATTTGAAAGGTATTTCTTTACAAATATGCACCATCTTTACAGATGTCCACCATATGCTACACTTTTTTTGAGTAATAGTCATTTAAAGTAGCTACTAACATGTACATAAATCACATTTTTAAGCTTCAAGAAAAAAACTATTAATTTTGTTGAATTGTAAACTGCAAAATTTCCCTGATGGTCTAAAGTTTATTCAATGGAAATATATCTCAAAACTATGGACCAAAAATTATATAATTAGCTTTTTATGCTTTTCACTTTAGTTAATGGACTTATTTCTATTTGCCAGCCTTAATTTTAGCTCTCACAATTTTTGTATATCTTCTTTATTATTTAACAAATTAGTTTGTGACTTTTTCGTTATTCCTAAGAAGTCTGCTAAATAACAAAAAAAAATTTTTAACTCTCCACAAATCTCCTTGTGTCAATTTCTAATCTCAATGTGTCAAAATAAATCTTGTTAACAGTCAGCATACAAGCATGACTTCCAAGGAACGAATACAAACAATGTCACACAATCACGTTTGCCTACAAAGAAATTCATTTGAAAACAACTCCTACGACGTTTTTTGTATGCTGGAAGTTTTTTTTTTTTTTTTTTTTAATAATAAATTTTAAGGCAATATATGAATTATTCGTTGGGATAAACTTGTTTGAAATTTTCGTTATGCGTGCATGTCTTAAGATGTGTCAGTGTGGGTATGTGTAATACTTTAAAACTTTCGTAATTTATAAATCGTTTTAGTATTGTGGTCACACAGATAGATATCAGCCAAATGATAGATTACTAGCTAAAACTAACTTGAAAACAAGTTGCCGGATTAGAGACGGTCAGTAACGACCAATCGATATCCTACATTTAATAATACAAGCAGAGACCAGTCCTCGAGCTTCTAGTGCAGATTTCAGGAAATTTTATTTTTTCATTTAATAAATAATTTTATAAGAGCCTAAGAGTATGCTAATCAATTTTAGCCAATTCACAATTCAACACAGGGCTTTTGATATTTCCAATAAACACACACCGTATGTGGTTTATGTATGTATAGTAGCAACTTTAAATAAACTTTACTTCAAAAAATTTTCCAGACAGTGCAAATCTGTAAATCTAAAAAGAAATACCTTTCAAATGAGGTATTTTTGTTCAAATTCGGTTTGTATCTAAAATTTTTACATCGGTCACAAGAAATCGCCTAATAATATTAAAGATTAAAGAATCTTTAATAAAGATAGATGGACAAAATTTACTTAATTCATATACATATATGAAACTAAGAACATTTAACAGATAATTTTAATACATCTTATTAGAAATATGTCGAAGATACTTCGCAGGTCCTAGAATCGTTTAAGTTGAGTTATGGTGAATAATTTGTGACGGGGCTATGCCTCAACTTGGGCTGATTCAACTAAAGATGAATGCCTATATTGCCGGCCCCTAGACGGACAGACGCTGGTTTATATACTGCGTCAATTAGTATTATAAGAGGTGGACCAGGGGACGATAAAATTTAAGACCATTTATTTTTTGCGTGTTTTTCAAGAAAACTTACTTTTTTAAAAAATGCATTTTTTAAGAAAAGGTACTTTTTAAGAAAATTTCCTTTTTAAGGAAATACATTTTTAAGAAAAGGCATTTTTTTAATAAAATAAATTTTTTTTAAAAACGAAATTTTTTACGATAAGATACTTTTTTAAGAAAAGGTACTTACTATATTAAGAAAATTTACTTTTTTTAAGAAAATGCATTTTTTAAGAAAAGGAAATTTTTTAAGAATAAGTACTTACTATATTAAGAAATTTTACTTTTTTTAAGAAAACGCATTTTTTAAGAAAAGGAAATTTTTTAAGAAAAAGTACTTACTATATTAAGAAAATTTACTTTTTTTAAGAAAATGCATTTATTAAGAAAAGGAAATTTTTTAAGAAAAAGTACTTACTATATTAAGAAAATTTACTTTTTTAGTAAATGAATTTTTTAAGAAAAGCTACTTTTTTATTAAGAAAATATACTTATTTTAAGAAAATGCGTTTTTTAAGAAAAGGTACTTACTTTATTAAGAAAATTTACTTTTTCTAAGAAAATGGATTTTTTAAGAAAAGGAAATTTTTTAAGAAAAAGTACTTACTATATTAAGAAAATTTACTTTTTTAGTAAATGAATTTTTTAAGAAAAGGTACGTTTTTAAAAAAATTTACTTTTTTAAGAAAATTTACTTTTTTAAGAAAATTAATTTTTTACGAAAAGATACTTTTTTAAGAAAAGACACTTACCATATTAAGAAAATATACTTATTTTAAGAAAATGCGTTTTAAAGAAAAGGATTTTTTTTAAGAAAATTTATTTTTTTTAGAAAATTTATATTTTTAGAAAAGTTAATTTTTAAGAAAATTTACTTTTTTAAGAAAATGCTTTTTTTAAGAAAAGGTACTTTTATAAGAAAATTTACTTGTTTAAGAAAATGCATTTTTTAAGAATATGAACTTTTTTAACACATTTTATAAGCAATGGAATTTTTTTACGAAAATATGCTTTTTTAAGAAAAGACACTTACTATATTAAGAAAATATATTTATTTTAAGAAAATGCGTATTTTAAGAAAAGCATTCTTTTAAGAAAATTAATTTTTTTTAGAAATTTACATTTTTAGAAAGGGTAATTTTTAAGAAAATTTACTTTTTTAAGAAAATGCTTTTTTTAGGAAAAGGTAATTTTTTAAGAAAATTTACTTTTTTAAGAAAATGCATTTTTTTAAGAAAAGATACTTTTATAAGAAAATTTACTTTTTTAAGAAAATGCATTTTTAAGGAAATGGAAATTTTTTACGAAAAGGTACTTTTTAAGAAAAGATACCTTATTAGGAAAATTTACTTTTTTCAGAAAATGCTTATTTTAAGAAAATGTACTTTTTTAAGAAAATTTACTTTTTGAAATGGTACTTTTTCAGAAATTGTACTTATTTAAGAAAATACATTTTTTAAGTAAAGGTACTATTTTAAGGATTGGTACTGTATTAAGAATATTTACTTTTTTAAAAGATACTGTTTTAAGGAAGTGTACTTTTTTAAGAAAATTTGTTTTAAAGAAAATATACATTAAGAAAAAAAATCATGTGAGTCCGATCACAGGGGAGATGTGTAAACACATAGCAATTAAAGATTTTTTATGGCACTTTTTTAAAATCAATCAGAAAGCGTCATCTATGTATCACATATACCAATCAACTGCTGGGGCTCTGCTAATATGAAAATATTAATTATTATTTATTATTTATTATTTCAACTGGTTAATTTTTAATTTTTAGTTTTTTATGTTTCATATTTAATTTTGTATTTTTCGTTTTACATTTTTTATTTCCCATTTTTCGTTTTTCAATTTTCATTTTCCATTTTTCATTTTCATTATTTATTTTTCATTTTGCATATTTCATTTTTCATTTTTTATTTTTAAAATTTCATTTTTAATTTTGATTTTTAATTCTTTATTTTTCATTTTTCGTTTTTCATTTTTCATTTTTCATTGTTTATTTTTCATTTTATATTTTTTATTTATTTTTTATTTTTATTTTTTATTTTTTATTTTTCATTTTTTGTTTTTCATTTTAATTTTTTATTTTTTATATTTCAGTTTTCATTTTTTATTTTTTATTTTTCATTTTTTCATTTTTTATTTTTTATTTTTCTTTTTTCTTTTTTCTTTTTTCGTTTTTGATTTTTCATTTTTCGTTTTTCATTTTTCATTTTTATTTTTCATTTTTAATTTTATTTTTTATTTTTCATTTTTATACTTTAATTTAAATTTTTTATTTTTTCATGTTTTATTTTTTATTTTTCGTTTTTGATTTTTGATTTTTGATTTTTCATTGTTTATTATTTATTTTTTGTTATTCATTTTTCATTTTTTATTTTTAATTTTTTATTTTTCATTCTTTATTTTTTATTTTTCATTTTTTACTTTTCATTTTTCGTTTTTCTTTTTTCATTTTTTATTTGTTATTTTTTGTTATTCATTTTTAATTTTTTATTTTTTATTTTTCATTTTTCATTTTTTATTTTTTATTTTTCATTTTTCATTTTTCATTTTTCATTTTTTCATTTTTTATTTTCCATTTTTTATTTTTTATTTTTCATTTTTAATTATTTATTTTTTGTTATTCATTTTTCATTTTTTATTTTTCATTCTTTATTTTTTATTTTTCATTTTTTACTTTTCATTTTTCGTTTTTCATTTTTCATTTTTTATTTTTTATTTTTTATTTTTTGTTTTTCATTTTTCATTTTTTATTTTTCATTTTTTATTTTTTATTTTTCATTTTTTATTTTTTATTTTTCATTTTTCGTTTTTGATTTTTGATTTTTCATTTTTCATTTTTCATTTTTCATTTTTTATTTTTAATTTTTTATTTTTTATTTTTCATTAGTAATTTTTTGTTATTCATTTTTCATTTTTTATTTTTAATTTTTTATTTTTCATTCTTTATTTTTCATTTTTTACTTTTCATTTTTCGTTATTCATTTTTTATTTTTTATTTTTTGTTTTTCATTTTTCATTTTTCATTTTTTATTTTTTATTTTTCATTTTTTATTTTTTATTTTTCATTTTTCATTTTTTATGTTTCATTTTTCAATTTTCATTTCTCATTTTTCATTTTTCATTTTTCATTTTTCATTTTTATTTTTCATTTTCAGAAAGGTTATTACATATTATAATTTTCTCACCAATACAATCAAAAGTCACACCGATTTTTTCTTACGTCTTACGTCTTACGCTGTTTTTGTGATTGTATTGTGAAATAGATTTTTACCCCCCTGCGGGTATAGATGTTTACACATCAAAAAGTACTTTTTGAGGAAATGGAACTTTTCATAAAAGTTACTTTCTTATGAAATTATACCTCCTTAAAAAAATGAATGTGAGTGGACAAAAGTCTCACAGCTTTGTTTACGAACAAGCAAATTGCAGTTATGTTGTTGCTAGTCTCGCATTTCATGTCATACGAGCCCCTACCCTTTTTGAGATCAAATTCTGAGAGGAGATCACATTTCATTAATCTGTTTCGTCGGACGGTTCCTAAAGAAAATATTCCCATTTCTTTTAGGCCTACCGAAGTAAACCAGCAAGTAAACGACCTTTTGTTTTAAAGGTACTTTTGTAGTTATACCACTAGAGTTTATTAAAAAAGGTACTTTTGTAACAAAAGCTACGTTCTAAATAAACGTTAGTTTTTTTTTCAAAAAAGCTAAATTTTTAAGGAAAAGTACTTTCAAAAGAAAAAGTATTTTTTAAGAAAATTTATCTTTTTTAAGAATAGCTATGTACATTTAAAAAAAAGGTATTTTCTTAAGAAAATTTACTTTCTCACGAACAGGAATTTTTTTAAGAAAATATACTTTGTTAAGAAAATGTATCTTTTTAAGAAAAAGGCAATTTTTCTACGAAAAGACTATTTTTAAGGCAAGATACTTTTTTTTAAGAAAATTTACTTTTTCAAGACAAGGTACTTTTTTCAGGTTAAAAAAAAAACTTTGTTAAGGAAAGATACTTTTTTAAGGAAATTTAAGGAAACATACTTGTTTATAAAGAGGTACATTTTAAGAAAGGATACTTTTTGAGAAAGTGTACTTTTCAAGGAAAAGGTACTTGTTTAGGAAAATACCTTTTTAAGAAAATAAACCTTTTCGTGAAAAATTTATTATTTATGTACTGTTAGTTACTATATTGACTCCTTGAAATATCGCACCTTAAATACAAAACAGTCACAACTCAAAATTTTCAAATTTTCAGGAGAGGCAAAAAACTGTTTATGTAAAAATGATTGTATTATTTAAAGAAATTTAGTTTCATTATGAAAAATGTCTATTTTTAGGAAAGTTTTGCTATACTTTTTTTTTAAATTTATATTGTATTTGTGGATATTAAATATAATTTTGAGTTATGACTCTCTGACTGAAATTTTTTCATTTGACTATTGATATTAACTCAAGTTGTGCCCCAGATATAACAGCATTTTTCCTGTTAAAGAAGATGGTTTTGAAAAATAAATTATTTTCAGTAGATAGAAATGTGTACAGTGAATTACTTAGTGGGAAAAAAAGTCAATTTTGGAAAATTTTGAGTTGTGACTCTTTTGTATTTAAGGTGCGATTATGCGTGACTATTTTATAAAATTAAAAATTAATCATAGCCTATACGTCACATTCCAGTCGGTCTAACCATTTAGATGTATATTGTTTATCTGTGTTTTTACTTTTGACTTTCTAATTTTAGTTCTTTCTATTTTCGACTAATTTAATACGCACAAAAAATAGATTTGTTAGTTGTGCTCTTTGTTGCTTCTTAAAAGCTTTGGCTATACCTATAGATTAAGGTAATAATGTTTTTAGAATTAATTATTTATGAGAAGCAGGACACATAAAACAAAAATTTTAGCAGGAAATAAATTAAAAATGCAATTTTAACAGAGAAATGATAACACAAATATTGATATTTCTTTTGCTGCGATACTTTAAAATGATTAGCAACATTTGTTGTTATCTTGTGTGTTAAATCATTTTTGGTCAGTCATTTTTGTTTTCTATTTTCAATAGAATCAATGGGTGATGGAATACTTATTTATTTTTTAAAGATTTCTTCTAATTATTTATGTCCTCATCACTAGCAACATTGATTTGTTAGATTATCGTTATTGTAGCGATTTTTTACCACAAAAAAAATTAAGTTTTATTTTTGAGATTTGTGTGAAATATATTCTAATACTTATACTCGTCCTATGATGCTGCATTCGGTATCCAATGAAAGAGCAAAATCATGACAAATTTATGCAATGCTTATTTTGATTATAACTGTAGACAAATATGTCAATAATGCTCTTTCAAAACTGTATTATATTATTTATTTTATTTCATTTATTTTCAATGTGTTAAATTTGTGTTTGTAGAAATTGACTTTACATTTTTAATAATACCCGACTTATAAAGCTAGAAAGATGAAATTTTGTCATATTTTACAATATATTTAAGACCTGTACATAATTTGTTTTCGAAAGAGTTTATTGAAAATTGCAATTGATATTCAAGAATATATTTGGTAAGGACATTATTTATAAAACAAGAGATAAAATAAAATTTCCAAGATTCCACTGCTTCCTATGAGATCAATTGTATGTATTATATATTTTTTTAGTTTTTGGAAAAATATTATCAAAAATATTATAACAGATATTATGAAAATTCTGGTATATAATGATTGATTTCTATGCTCTAAGTCGTACTTTTTTAAAAAAGGACAATTTTTTTAAGAAAATTTATTTATTATACTAGAAAATTTATTTATTATACCGCTTTATGCTAGAGATGCTACATATTATAAACATACCAACAATGAAGAGAATTAACTGTAAGGCTGATGTGGAGAATTGTGCTCAGAGCTACCATCATTTAATAAACAAAAGAAAGGGTTTAATGCAATAAATAGTTTTAAGTATATTCAGTGCAATAATAGAGGACGAGATGTGAACAGTGTTAGTTTTTATGTAAACATTAAATGTAAGTTTGTGTGTGCATATTCATAAATATTATTTAAGATGATCTAGTGGTTTTTGATGTAGTCTTTTGTTATTATTGTATATACGTACTGTGTTTACACATACTATAATTATACCCTATACCACTATGTGGTTTGGGTATAATGACTTTGTGCTGCTGTTTGTAACAACCAAAAATATTTGACCTACACCCATCTTTAATTATACCGATCGAATCAGAATCACTATCTGATTCGATTTAACGATGTCCGTCCGTCCGTCCGTCTGTGTGTCCATGTAAAGCTTGTAATCAAACTGCAGGTCGCGAATATGAATATATTTTGACGAAATTTGGTATTTGATCTTTTATCGGCCATGGAATGAACGCTATTAGAATTGGTGAGAATCGGTCCATGTACAGACCTAGCCCCCATACAAATGACCCCTATGAAATCAACATATATTGCCATAAGATCCAAATTATCATACAAACCTTAGTCAAATTGGGTTTCTATGTATATATTACATCCATTAATCAGCAGTCCAAAAATGATCCCTATTGGACAACTCTTAGTCATAGGCCCCATATAGAGCTGCTTCCCGATCTTCACTTAAATCTATCAAAAAACAAAAATATTGCACTGATCCTTCTCTAATTTTGTTTGTATATATTTTTGCAAAATACAAGAGACTTTACCAAACATGGTCAGGATCGATCCATTTTTGGGCCTAGTCCCCATATAGATACAGCATCCGATATGAACTTTTTCATATCTGCAGCCGAAAAATTAATAAAAATCCCGCTCAAATTTGGTTTATGCTTATTTTCTATATCCAGTTAGTTGGGCCTGAGAGATAGGGTCTCTAAACGCATGGTATAGGGTATCGTATAGTCGGTCTAGACCGACTATAATTTTCTTACTTGTTTTAATTACATTTGCTATGTTTGGTGCTTATTATGTATTTATAAAAATGTTACGAAAGATATGTTTTCTTAAATTGTTTTTTAGATATTCCCCGATGATGACATTCGAAGAATGTCGAAATATTGGAAAATAAATTAAAATATTTTTATAAGTAAAACGGACCTCGAGCTCGAGAATTTTTATTTATCAACATTTGAAAGGTCGAAAAACTACAATCTTAAAATAAAAAGTAAATGTTTAAAAAATTCCAAAAAATTTCATTATATGCATAGTTAATATTTGGGAAAGTTACTAAACATGCAAGTGGGTAAAAACATATGAAATCAACCGAAAATATTAACATTTGTGACCTCATCACCTCCAAATTTGATAAGATTTTGTACACATGATCTATGGATCGGCACAATAATATTTGCCAACTTTCAGACATATAGCCTTCGAACTTTCAGAATTATGGCCATTCCAAGTTGGCAAAAATCAATAAAAATGGACTCAGATGCCTTAACACAATTTTTAATATCTCGAAAAGTATTCATTGCACGTTAATAGTCAAGGGCTCATTTTACAGACTAAAACATGCGCCATTCCAAAAAAATTTTTAATATCTCGAAAAGTATTCATTGCACGTTAATAGTCAAGGGCTCATTTTACAGACTAAAACATGCGCCATTCCAAAAAAAAATTTTTTTCAAATTTTCGATCAACGATAATGTAAATAAAAAAGGACTAAAATTTCCAAAGGATATTTCTCGAAAATCAATATTTTTAAAAATTTCAAAAAAATATATGTTAATTCTTATTATGTTTTGTACAAGTCTGTCAAATTTCAATGTGGAGTCTTTATTACAACATGAGTTATTAAGAAAAAAGCAGGCGAAGGTTTATGTATTTCATGAAATGTACCAAAATACAAAAAGGTGACAAATTACAAAAAGAAGGACAAATCAAATGTAACGGAACTTTTTCGACTTTTCTTTGCTTAAACTCTTTTTCTCCATTGCTAAACCTTTAATAAAAAGTACAACATAATGTATTATCATTATTAAACACTTTATTACAGCATATCTATTTATTTCTGAAGGATTTCAATTAAAAAATCTGCATCTGCCGCGTATCGCTTGACTTTAATTTTTTTTTTATCTACAGGTTCAATAGAATGCAGCTTTTGAGTTCCAGGAATAGTACGCAAATCTTTAAAACGAATTTGAAGGAACCGTGCTTCTTCTTCGTGGTCTTCTAGAGTTAAAAACTCGAAATTACAGTTCAAAAGATTTTGCAGGCACCATTCATATAATTGTTTTGGAGTAGTTATTTGACCTTGTAATGGACGCTGTAAACTAGCTCGACGTGCCTCTCTCTTTACGGTACCTCCAAGACCGTCACTTGGGCCTTTTCCATGGCTTGTTGCAAAAAAATGCCACTCAGCATTACATCCAAAATCTTCCATATGATAACATAAATTGATAAAGTTCTTTTTATTTTTAAACTGGGCAGCACTACCGTCTGAAAAATACGTGATTTTCTTCGAGGTTGTTTTAAACTTTTTTCTCAAAAATACTTTCAGGTGGCGATGGAACAGGTGAACAGCTACAGAATCGTGTACAAGACAATCAGATATTATTATGAAGTTTGTATGTTGTGTTTTTCCATCTGATTTAAAATAAATAGCAATTGGGTATAAAGTGGCCTGAGAGTTGTTCCAGTGAAATCCCTGGACTGCATCCTGAATAGTAAAAGAAGCATTTTCTGAAAAATCGCAAACTGCTATATACTCATTTTCTTTCAAATTTGATTTTCTTTCGCTCAGATATGCTGCCTGCTGTTTTGCAATAAATGAATGAGGTAATAGAATTTCAAGTCTTTCACATAGGGAATCCACAAAAACGTCTGCTTGGCCAATCATGGTCTCCAAATTATCCCTATCTACACTTACCCATTGTTTATATGTTATTTCATCAATATCATTTTGCTCTAGTAATTGATTTAGTTTTGCTTTTAAATTTTCAATTCCTGGACACTTGTTACATTTACGTAGGTGACACTTTGAAGAAGATGGAATGCATGTCATTTGTTTCAAACAATCTTTGTAACATTCAAGCTGATAATTCGGAACACCAGCAGTTAATTTTTTTAAATTTATGGCATAAATCATCAGCTTCACATTTTGATGCTTTGTACAAACACACACGTTATGAGATCCACTCGCATTTGCTAGAATTATATTCCTCGGACGAAGTTGGCAAAACTTGGAAATACCTATTTTTATTCCATCATGTCGTTCCTTGAATAAGGCGTACATTTCTCTTAAGTTTCCAAGCAAAAGTCTTTTATTTTTCCTGACTTTTGTACCATTTTCAAAAAAAGACACGAAATCTTTCTGTCCGGGCATACACCTGCTGACGTCATCGGATTCATAAAAGGATTTTACTAAATTGCTTGTCACTGGTGAAATTGGACTTCCCAGTTTTGGGTTAGGCGTACTCATCACACCCTTTGTTTCAACCAAATGCTTAACTTTTCGCGCGATATAGTTTGTAACCAGGAATTCTTCCTCAATTTTATGTATTGCCCAGCTTTTTGGTAAAATTGTTAGCAGTTGGATTTTCTCGCTATTTTTTGTTAATGTTTTAAACTTTTCTTTTAATTGTTCTATTATTTCGGATTGTGGGCACATATGCGAAGTTGATTGTGCTGAACCGTGGAAAATTTTGTCTTGAATCGAATCACTTATTTTCCTGAATTTTCCATCTCTGTACCGTTTTCGATGTAACTTCTTCTTTTTTATCGGAGATTGTTCCAGATACGGTAAAGATTGGTTTAATTTTGAAATAGCAACTTCTTCCGTGCCTGACGCAATGTCATCTTCTTCCGTGCCTGACGCAATGTCATCGAAAGTATCTACATTTTCGTTTATGTCTGAACCTTCTTCCAAATTAGATTTATTAGATTTCTTCAGATGCGAAAATTTTATTCTACATGTCCCACAAATTTTATTTGAGATCGTAATGTTTTTATCCTTAGTATACTGTAGCATCCATTCTTGGACTTGTCTTAAACTTTTATTGCACCCAGTGTGACCGGATTTTTTAAAAGGATTACAGCAAAATGTTGAATGGAATGGCATATTTTTTTTTTTAAATACCACAACCGAATGAATTGTGCACGACTTTTTTGTATTGACAATAATTATAATTTATTTAAATATTTAGTCTCTTTTTTTTGTTTTTTCAAACGATCAAGTCACTTTAACACTATAACACTTTGACGTTTAGCACTTATGAAATCTAGTATTCAACTGAAGTTTGACTTACAGTCTCTGAACGATTTATACTGTTTTTTTGGTACAAAAAATAGATTACAGGTAAAAAAATACACGCCTTGCTTTTCTTGAATTGGAAAATTTGCGTGAACTACGGGTCATAAAATGTTTTTTAAATAGGGACTGAATTTGCTACTGCCAATAAGCCGACCACATGTCATAAAATATTTGTAAATTTTTTGTGTGAACAGGCAATAAATATTTCGTCTAGGTTGTAAAGTCGAAAAAGTTCCGTTACATTTGATATGTCCTTCTTTTTGTAATTTGTCACCTTTTTGTATTTTGGTACATTTCATGAAATACATAAACCTTCGCCTGCTTTTTTCTTAATAACTCATGTTGTAATAAAGACTCCACATTGAAATTTGACAGACTTGTACAAAACATAATAAGAATTAACATATATTTTTTTGAAATTTTTAAAAATATTGATTTTCGAGAAATATCCTTTGGAAATTTTAGTCCTTTTTTATTTACATTATCCTTGATCGAAAATTTGAAAAAAAAATTTTTTGGAATGGCGCATGTTTTAGTCTGTAAAATGAGCCCTTGATTATTAACGTACAATGAATACTTTTCGAGATATTAAAAATTGTGTTAAGGTATCTGAGTGCATTTTTATTGATTTTTGCCAACTTGGAATGGCCATAATTCTGAAAATACGACAGCTACGACACTGAAAGTTGGCAAACGCTATTATTATGTTTAACTTTCCCTTCGCACCAAAATTCATCCAATTCGAAATCGGTGCGGTCAACTCATTGGTTGATTTCATATGTTTTTACCCAAGTGTAGATCTATTTAGTTTGATTAAATGGTTTACATGGACACACAGATGGACGGACAGAAATTGCTAAAGCGACTGAGCATTAGGATGAGTATCAGTATTTAAATATTTTTTTCAAAACGTTAATCCCTTAAGCTTTCTAAACCTTCCAAGAGGAACCAAGATCACGATATGAAAAATGATAAACGCAGTTTTACTTTATTAGGTCTCTTATCTCAAATTTTTTTCATCTCATTCATGAGTGGCGATTTTTATTTTTTTTTTTTTTTTTGCAGGAACGAGTTAAAAAAAACAATTAACGCAAAATTATTTTCGGAAATTTATAAAACATTTAAAAATTTCTTGGAAGTAAGCTTAATAAAACTGAACTGTAACTAAATATTTTTTCTTTTAAAATGTATTCATAAAAGACAATAAATTTTTTCTTCAATTGAAATTAGCACACTTTCTTTACCAAGTTTTGGTAACACTCGGCTCTTTTTTCAATTCCGCGTACTCTACAATACAATGGATTAAAGTATATGTTTTCAGTATAAATTTCTTTAATATACTGGCAATAAAATATTTATTTCCGTAATATAATTCAAAAGTACATTATAGCTCTAAGTGTTTATTATATGGAAGATGTATTACTTGTTTAAAAGAAAATCAAAATTCAAGTACATATTAAGGAAGAGTATTGCTTTCATACTTGAGTGTAAACTTCTATACACATGTCCTGAAACTAAACCCTAAAATGCCTAATTTACATGTTTGCCATGACTAAAGTATTTTAAATATCATCAACTCTTTTTTGAGAGCATATATCTCAAGTCGTTTAAATATTCAGGGTCAGTTGTGCAAGGTTAAGTAGCCAACTAAAAGGTTTAAAGTGCTTAACTTAATTTATAACAAAAACGTGATAAAAACTTCATATTCAATACTTTTATTTACATGTATGGAAAGAAAGGTTGGGAACAGATACTAAAAAAAGATATTTTCTGTTTTGGTAATACGAACGAAGAAAATAAAATTATACTATTATAATATTATGGTAACAGAAAAAAACACACTTCGAAAAACACCTAATCAACACGTTAGAAAATTATACATGAACTGGGCTAGTCACAAGAGAAAGGTATCCCATTAATTTTTTTTTTTTTTTTTAAATCAATAAGGTGTTTTAAGAAAAAGCACAAGATTATTCAGGATTACGGACAGATGGACAAACAGACCTTTATAAACAAAAGGTCCTGTTTTAATGAAATATACTTTTTTAAGAAAAGTTACTATTTCAAGCAAATTTACTTTTTTTAAGGAGAGGTACTTTTTTAAGAAGTGGGACTACATTAAGAACAGGCACCTTTTACGAAAAAGGAATTTTTAAGAAATGGTAGTTTATAAGAAAATGTACTCTCTAAAGAAATTACACTTTTTTAAGAATAGGTATCTTTTTAAGTAAATTTACGTTTTTAAGAAGAGATACTTTTTCAAGAAAGGGTATTTTTTCAAGAAAATTTACTTTTTAATAAAAAATTTTTTTAGGAATAAATACTTCTCTAAGAAAAGGTATTATCAAGAATCATATATAAATGAGGATGTGCAAACTGCAATTGGTTTATGAAAGCAAGAGTGGCAGATCTCAGAATATTCAGAAATTTATGATCATGCATGTATGATATAAAAATTTGTATAAAGAATTTTAAGATCCAAGTTTTTACTTTGCACAACACACACACATACATTGGTACGCAAAATATGTTCACATTGCTAATAAGCAAGATCATTCTTCACTTGACAAAACGCACACATTGTTATGAAGAAAGAACATAAAAACCCAGTTAGCATTTAAGGAAATTATTATACAGTTTAATGACTCGATCTTCATATGAGATTGTTAAAACAAGCTTCCAAATGCTGACTGGGTATACACACATAGTATGTTGTGAGAAACAACAAACACATACACATAGTTAATATAAGAAAACAAAACAAATTCTAAAAGCGAAAAAGTTGAAAAGTTTAAATTTTTGAACAGTTTCAATTTTATCAAGTAAAGTTAATTTGAAAAATTCCATAAGACATTTGTTTTATGTGAAATGAAATTTGTCAAACATGGTTGAAAAAATATTTGAAATTGAAAACAAATCTAAAATCCAAATAAGGAAAAATGTAAAATTTAATTTTATAAAAAAGAAGCAAAGTATATTTAAAATATAAACAAAAAAACTTCAAAAAACAAAGAAATTAAAAATTTTAAAATAAAAACAAAACAATTCACAAACTTAATTAGAAATGTAAATAAAAAAATTTAAAAAAAAGTTTCAGATTGATTGGATGAGGGGAAATCCGTTTTAAATCTATCCGTGACTGTACGTGACAATGAGTGACTTAGTCCAACTTAATGTTTTCTTCACAGCAAGTGCATGGATCAAGTTTCAGATCGATCGAATGAGGGGAAATGACATTTAGATCACTCCGTGGCTGTGCGTGATTATGCGTGACTGTGCGCAACTACCCCAAAATTAATCTGCAGTCAAACAAGACTATGGGCCAAGTTTCAGATCAATTGGATAAGTGGGAATGGAGTTGCCCCACGACAGATAGACAGACAGACAGACAGAGAGTATGAGTTAAAAGAAAGAGTTTAAAAATTTTTTTAAAAAATTAACTTTTATTAAAAAACCTTTTTTTTAAGTACTTTTTTTTGTTAAAAAATAACCTTTTCTTAAGAAGTGCCTTTTCTTTAAAAAATACCTTTTGTTAAAAAAGTAACTTTTGTTAAAATAGGTTATAAAGGCATATTTTCGTTAAAAAGTACCTTTTATTAAAAAAGTACCTTTTCTTAAAGAATCTTTAATTAAAAAGTATATTTTCTTAAACTAATGCCGTTTTCTTTTCAGACAAAAAATGTCGCCCTTTTTTGCCCTGGTTTCGAAAAGTGTATTTTTTTAATTAAGAGCAACCTTATCTTATATATCAATCGAAAGGTCTCAAAGTCGAGCCCTCGTAAATCACAAAAACTTTGAGCCATTTAATTCTTTCAGGTCATAGTGGGAGAATATTTCCCCATTGTTCCCCTTTTTTTTTGAATATTTTCACCCTATGACTTCCAAGAGAATAATAATCAAATTTATTTTGTATTTATGAACACAGCACATTGAGACCTTTCGATTGGTATATAATACAAGGTTGCTCTTAATTAATTCAGAATTTATAAAAAATACATTCTTCCAAAAAAGGGCAACATTTTTTGTCAGAAAAGAAAACGGCATAAGTATATATTCTTAAAAAAAATGTCCAAAAAAATTTATTTTCTTAAAACGTATTTTTTTTAAAGCACCTTTTCTTAAAAAATTACATTTTCTAAAAAAAAGTATCTTTTCTTAAATAAAATACCTTTTCTTTAAAAAAATACAATATCTTAAAAAAGCATGTTAAAAAATAGCTTTTCTTAAAAAAGTATATTTTCTTTAAAAAAAAACGTATATTTTGTTTAAAAAAGTAGTATTTTGTTTAAAAAAAATATATTTTATTAAAAAAGTACCTTTTGATATGAAAGTACCTTTTCTTAAAAAGTATATTATATATAGTACTTTTTCTTAATAAGTATCTTTTTTTAAAAAAGTTCGTTTTTAAAAAAAATGTACCATTTCTTAAAAAGTAAATTTTTTTTATAAAGGTGATTTTCTTAAAAACACATTTTCTTAAAAAATATATTTTGTGAAAAAAGTATTTTTTAAACTACCTTTTCTTAGAAAAATATCTCTGTTATTTATTTATTTATATTAATTACAATACAAAGTAAATTGGTATTCTAATTTGGGTCCAGGGATAGTCGGGTGACAAAGAACATTTGGCTGGTTTTTGAAGCGACAGGCTAAAGCCTCTGGTGGGAATCGAACCCACAACCCCCGCATGATAGGCGAGCACGCTACCTATTCACCTACCGGGGCGCTTTTACCTTTGTTAAAAACGAAGGTTTTCTTAGAATAGTACCTTTTCTTAAAAAAAAAAGTTAAATTTCTTAAAAAATTTAGTTTACCACAAAATTACAAATAGGTTTTGGAAAGAAAAAAAAAAAAAAAAGAAATATAGCGCGATTATTTTGTAATCTTATTAATAAAAATTAAGTTTTCTTTTTTTCATTATTCAGCTCTTTGGGATAACCATGCTATGATGGAAGGTACAAAAGCTCGCCGTTGCTGCTACGTTGCGAAATTCAACATATAAAAGGGCCAAAAAAAATATAAAAATATAAAAAGGGCCTTTTCAGGGCTACAAAACTTAAAAAAGGCCCTTTTCAGGGCCACTACATAGATTCAAAGAGATTTTTTTGTTACTGCTTCTTTTTTTTTAATAAAATAAAGGCAATGATTATGATGATGAATTAATTTAAAAGCAAAAAGTTACTAAATATAAATCAAAAACTTTGTGTACTCTTAAAAAAAATTTAGTTCTTTTTTTCCAAATTATAATACATAATATATTGCATACATAATATATTTTTTCGATATTACGTTTTTAAACTCTTTTTAGTAAATATTCGTCAACCCTGAAAATGTCTGCTTATCGCAACTCTTCTTCTTCATATGCCAAATGAACATCATGATATCTGCCAATCTTGTTCATAAATGTGATCCATCTTCAAAAGAACATTCTGAGACATGCCACTCTTGCATAATCAGTTCATGATGAACAAATTGCAGTTTGCACATCCTCATTTATATATGATTCTTGGTATTATTTTAAGAAAATTTTCTTTTTCAAGAAAACCTATTTTTTTAAGAAATGGTACAATTTTAAGGAAAGTTACTTTTAAAGAAAATGATCATTTTAAGAAAATGTACTTAGGTAATAAAAGATAATGTTTAACAAAAGCTTGTTTTTTTTAAGTAAAAGTACTTTTGTAAGAAAAAGTACTGTTGTAAGAAAAATGTACTTTTGTAAGAAAAAATAATTTTTTAAGAAAGGGCACATATTTCAGAAAATAACTTTTTAAGAACACATCTTTTTTAATAAATTTAATCTTAAAAAAAAATAAATTTTCAAGGAGAGGGGCCTCTTTAAGAAAATATTTTTTTTTAAGAAAATGTACTTTTTAATAAAAAATTCTTTTAAGAATAAATACTTCTCTAAGAAAAGGTATTATTTTAAGAAAATGTTCTTTTTCAAGAAAATCTATTTTTTTAAGAAACGATACAATTTTAAAAAAGGTACTTTTTTAAGAAAAGATACTTTTTAAAAAAATGTACTTTGTTAATAAGAAAAAGTGCTTTTGTAAGAAAAAGTAATTTTGTAAGAAAAAGTAGTTTTTTAAGAAAGGGTACAATTTTAAGAAAATAACTTCTTTTTTTTTTTTTTTTAAGCCTAGTTCCGCGAAGCCGATGGCTTGTCTGCATATTCAAATTTTTGGCTAATTTTTTTTTTTTTTTTTTTGCAGCGACACACCAAAGCCTCTATTGGGAATCGAACCCACGACCCCGGCATGATAGACGAGCACGCTACCTACTCACCTACCGGGGCGCTTGTTTAAGAACACAACTTTTTTGAGAGCACATCTTTTTTAATAAAATGTAATTTAAAAAAAATAAATTTTCAAGGAGAGGGGCCTCCTTAAGAAATTATTTTTTTAAGAAAAGGTACTTTTCAGGAAAGGTACTTTTCAGGAAAAGGTACTTTTTTAAAATAAATTATTTTTTTTAAGAAGTACATTTTAAAGGAAATTTACCTTTTAAAGAAAATGTTCTCTTTAAAAAAAACGTACCTTTTAAATAGGAGGTAATTTTTAATACTCTTTTTGAAGAAAATTTACTTTTTTAGAAAAGAGACATTTATAGGATATGGCACTTTTATAAGAAAATTTACTTTTTTGAAGAACATTCCCTGCTTTTAGAAATAGTACGTTTATAAGAGAAGGTACTTTTTAACCAAATGTACGTTTTTAACAAAAGTACCTTTTTAATAAAAGGGTAGTTACATTAAAAAAAAAACTTTTTTAAGAAAAACTACTTTTTTAAGGAAAAGGTACTTTAAAAAAAAATATTTTTTTCAAAAAGGATTTTTTTTAAGAAAAAAGGACTACTTAAGAAAAGCACTTTTAAAGAAAATTCACTTTTTTATAAAAGGTACATGTGGGCATTTCCATCGGAAGGTCCACCGACCCCATAAAATAAAACGTTATTGAAAACAATGTGTTGTATCATATTTTAATAGAATAACAACCAAATTTAACTAATGTAAACGAATTTTACATATATTCATTACCCACTTCGAAATATTCCAACGCAAAGTCGAGCTAGCGCAATTTTTCTCATTGGGATGTTTCTATTGCAAGTTTTGTTTGGATAAAAGTTCTTAAATAGAGACACTATACAGTGACTTTTGATCTCTTAAATACTTCCAAGAGTACAAAGAGTTAAAAAAGCATGCATAAGAAATCATAGGAGGCTATGCAATTGAAAAAAAATGTAACGGGATATTGCATATTTTGATGGTCCGTGTGACACTAAAAAAACAACAGTTTTTATTAGTGCGTCGAAAGCAAAAGCAGCAAGTAAACAAAAAATTGTTTCCAAACAAAGTTTATTTAAACAATTAAGTTAAAAAAAAAATTGGCAAAATATTACAAGATTTGTGATCTTGGTCATAATATAAAGTTTGTCCCGTGCGACACCGTAAGTGTGAAATATCAAAATTTGATTTATTTATGTACTCACATATTTTTAAAATATTTTAATGTAGATGAGCAAAAAAGACGTTTATAATAACAAAGAGAAATGCAAACGATGGAGAGAAAATTTGAGGGAAGATCAAATGAAATTACAAAACCATAAATTTAAGAACAAGGAAAGAATGCGGAACGCTAGGCAAAAATGGAAAGATGAAGGTAGTGATGAATTGATTGAAGAGAGAAGGCGGTATGAACGCATACGTAAGAGACAAAGCCGGGAAAAGCTAAAAGAAATGCGACATGCACAACAAAACCTCAGCGAGCCGTATAAATGTAAGCAAACGTTGGCAAAAGCTGCAAAAAAAGTAGAGGATGCGTTGCCAAAAGACTTGCAGAAAAAAATAAAGGTACTTGAAGTTTTGAATAGAAAATATAAGCTACCTTTACCAACGGAACGCAACAAAAAAAATTCCAGCAATACACTGCCAGAAAATGTAGTTACTGCTATCAAAGAGTTTTATATGACCGATAACGTTAGTGTGCAAGCAGCGGGAAAGAAGGACACAGTTTTGTTTGAAGGAGAACTAATTGCTAAACGCTTTATGATAATGACAGTGGGTGAAGCATATGAGTTGTATAAAGAGGATTATCCAAACGAACCAGTTGGCAAATCAGTGTTTTTTAGTATGCGGCCACGCCATGTGAAATTAGTATCTAAAATGCCACACAATATGTGTGTCTGCATGTACCACGCTAATTTTGGCTATTTCTTGGAAAGCTGCGCGAAAATTATACCTTCATTTCCAAAGAACTGCGAGAGCTTTCTTAAATCAGTTTGCTGCAATATTCACAATGAAAATTGCATGACAAGCAATTGCAAGAAGTGCTTAACGGATTTGAAATATCAATTTATTCCTTTGGCATATTTTGCAAATATGGATGATGAAGTCAACTGGAAACAATGGCGGAAAATAGATAATCGCATAGCTCTTACCAATACCGTTGCAACTTTTTCTGAACTAGTACTCGATGTGGAAAGAAAATTACCGTTATTTAAAACTCATTTTTTTGTGAAAAGAGCTCAGCAACAGTATTTTGAGGAAACCAAAAACAACTTACAGCCTACTGAATTAGCCATTCAAATAGATTTTGCAGAGAACTATAGGCTAACAAACCAAAATGAGGTCCAAAGTGCTCATTTTAGCTATAGCCAGGTATCTATTTTCACTTGTGTAGCTTGGTTGGCAGGAGCTACAAAGTCTTTTGCTCTTATAAGTGATAAGTTAACGCATAACAAGCATGACGTTTTTATATTTTTGTTAAATCTATTACGTGAAATGAACAAATCGAATGGATGTTTTTCAAAAATATTTATTTTTTCTGATGGCAGCTCTGCTCAATTTAAAAATAAATTTATACTACGAAGCCCAGTTGACTTTAGAAAACAATTGGGCTGTACCTCAGTGGAATGGAATTTTTTTGCAAGCTCACATGGAAAGGGGGCCGTCGATGGAGTCGGAGCAGTTCTCAAAAGGAAAGTTTGGCAGCTAACGAAATCGAAAAACCTTCTTATACCCGATGCATTGTCATTTTATAATTGTGCACAAAATAACGTAAATGCGGTTAAAATATATTTTATGTCATCTGATGAGGTTAACAAGCATTCCGTATTGTATAATTTAGACGAAAAATGGAAAGATGTAGAAAGCATTCCAGGTATATCCAAGTTGCACTACTTTTGTTGTAATGATCAAGAAGTAACAGCAGCTAGAACTGCATATTCCGAAAAAGAAACAGTTTGATTTTTATTTAAATTTACTTTTTTTTATTCATTATATTTGATACTGAACAATATCCATGTAAATATTTTTAATTTGTTTTTTTTTTTTAAATACCAAAATAAATACATTGAATTTTCCTATTGCTTTTAAAACATTTATACAAAGCCTTTTTTATATTAGCCAAAATAAACACAAAAACTATATAAATGTCATCATGGAAAACAATGTCCCGTGCGACATGTCCCGTGCGACCAAGCTTAATATTAAATTAAAAAAAAAGCGTTAATTATTTTTGGGTAAAACAAAAACAATTTGTAAGAAACATTAATGCACAACATTCATAAATTAAACTCTTTGAAATATTCCCTCAGGATTCGCTGATTTCGCAGTTTCAGTTGTTGGCCCCGAAAACCACTTCCGTTTTTTGTCCCGTGCGACACCCGTTGTTTTTTGCGTTTATTTTGAAAATTAAAAATTACCCAAAAACAACCTTAGCACGACTTATACGGCTTATTAAGAGTTATAAGTTAAGACCATTATCAAAATATAAATCCGTTTTATTAGGCCTTTTTTTTCACTTTAAATGCGTACGACTGTCCCGTGCGACACCATGGAAATGTATAAGAAAAGGCACTTTTTTAAGAAAAATTTACTCCTTTTAGCAAAGGCACTTTTTTAAGAAAAAGTATTTTTTTAAGAGGAGGCGCTTTTTGAAAAAAACCTACTTCTTGAAGAAAATTTACCCTATTAAGAAGAGGTACTTTTTCAAGAAAACTGTTTTACGAGAATTTACTTTTTTATGAAAAAATTTAATTTTTTTAGAAAAGAGACTTTTTAAGAAAAAGGGACTTTTTAGGAAAAGGCGTTTTTAAAAAAATATGTAAATTTTAAGAAAAGGTACTGTTGTAAGAAAGGGTCTTGTTTTAAGAAAAGGTACTTTTTTGAAAAAATTTACTTTCTTAAGAATAGGTACTATTTCAAAAAATTTACTGTTTTAAAAAAAAAGTACTTTGTAAGAAAAAACACTATTTTAGGAAAAAGTTTTTTTTTCAGAAAAGGTACTGTTTTAAGACAAGGTACTTTTTTGAGAAAATTAATTTTTTTAGGAAAAATATTTTTTTTTTTAAAGGTACATTTTTAAGCACATTTTTTTAAAGGTATTTTCCAAGATTCAGAAAATACACACATCAAATACACAATTTTCTGTTCTAAAGCAGCCAACGCATATTTTTATTTTCATATCAATTATGTGTGTTTCTAAATTTTGTACGGTGCCGAACACAATCATGACTGTGTTTTGTTTTAATATTTCTTTATCTACACGAACATGTTTCCATCACGTATTTTTTGTTTGGAACATATATAAACCACACAGATTCGAGTGTAGCTTTATTTTAAGTTCGACTTCTTGCACGTGTACTGGTAAAAAACAGAACATGTTCTTGAAGGCGTACATCTAAAAATTAAAACATTATTCAATCGCCTGTTTTAATGAAATATACTTTTTTAAGAAAAGTTATTATTTGAAGAAAATGTACTTTTTATAAGGAAAGGTAATTTTTGAAGAAAATGTACTTTCATAGAAAATTTACTTTTTTCAGAATAAGGACTTCATTAAGAACATGCACCTTCTACGAAATGGGACTTTTTAAGAAAAGATACTTTATAAGAAAATGTACTCTCTAAAGAAATTACACTTTTTTAGGAATAGGTATCTTTCTAAGTAAATTTGCATTTTTAAGAAGAGATACTTTTTCAAGAAAGGGTACTTTTTTTAAGAAAATTTACTTTTTTAATTAAAAATTCTTTTAGGAATAAATACTTCTCTAAGAAAGGGTATTATTTTAAGAAAACTTTATTTTTTAAGAAAACCTATTTTTTAAGAAATGGTATAGTTTTAAGAAAAGTTACTTTTTAAAGAAAAGGTACATTTAAAGGAAATGTACTTAGGTAATAAAATATAATGTTTAACAAAAGCTAGTTTTTTTAAGTAAATGTGCTTTTCTAAGAAAAGTACTTTTTGTAAGAAAAAGTACTTTTTTAAAAAAGGGTACAATTTCAGAAAATAACTTTTTTAAGAACACAACTTTTTTAATAAAAGCTATCTTAAAAAAATTAAATTTTCAAGGAGAGGGGCCTCCTTAAGAAAATATTTTTTTTTAAGAAAATGCACTTTTTAATAAAAAATTATTTTAAGAAAAAATACTTCTCTAAGAAAAGGTACCATTTTAAGAAAATGGTTTTTTTCCGGAAAATCTATTTTTTTAAGAAACGGTACAATTTTAAAAAGGTACTTTTTTAAGAAAAGGTACTTTTAAAGAAAATGCACTTTGTTAATAAAAGATACTGTTTAAGAAAAGCAAGTTTTTTTAAGAAAAAGTACTTTTGTAAGAAAAAAAACACTTTTTTAAGAAAGAGTACATTTTTCAGAAAATAACTTTTTTAAGAGCACAACTTTTTTAAGAACACAACTTTTTTAATAAAATATAATTTAAAAATAAATAAATTTCCATGGACAGGGGCCTCCTTCAGAAAATATTTTTTTAAGAAATGGTACCTTTTAGAAAAGGTACTTTTTAGGAAAGGTACTTTTTAAAATAAATTATTTTTTTTAAGAAGTACATTTTAAAGGAAATTTACATTTTAATGAAAAGGTTCTCTTTAAAGAAAACGTACTTTTTAGATTTTTAAGAAAACAGACATTTATAAGATATGGAACTTTTATAAGGAAATTTACCTTTTTGAAGGACATTCTCTCCTTTTAGAAATAGTACGTTTTTAAGAGAATGTAGTTTTTAACCAAATGTACTTCTTTAACAAAAGATACTTTGTTAAGAAAAGGCACTTTTTTAAGAAAAGTACCTTCAAAACAAAAAGTCCTTTTTTAAGAAATGTACCTTTTTTAAGAAAAGGTACTTTTTTAACAATATTAAGAAAAGGGACCTTTTTTAGGAAATGTGTTGTTCAGAGAAGATACTTTTTTAAAAAAAAACTTATTTTTTTAAGAAAATGTACTTTTTTAAAAAAAAATAATTTGTTTCAAAAAGTATTTTTTTTTTACGAAATTTACTTTTTAAGAAACCGAACTTTTCAAAGAAAAAGGAATATTTAAGCAAAGCCACTTTTTAAGTAAAAAATCATTTTTTTATAAAAGGTACATTTATAAGAAAATGCACTTTTTTAAGAAACATTTACTCCTTTTAGCAAAGGCACTTTTTAAGAAAAAGCATTTTTTTAAGAGAAGGCGCGTTTTGAAAAAATCTTACTTTTTGAAGAAAATGTACCCTTTTAAGAAGAGGTACTTTTTCAAGAAAATGCATTTTCAAAGAAAAATGTGCTTTCTTAAGATAAAGTACTCTTTTACGAAAATTTACTTTTTTATGAAAAAATTTACTTTTTTAAGAAAATAGTTTTTTTAAGAAAAGGGACTTTTAAGGAAAAGGTGTTTTTTTTTTTAAGAAAATGTAAATTTTTAAGAAAAGGTACTTTTCTAAGAAAGGGTCTTGTTTTAAGATAATTGACTTTTTTGAGAAAATTTACTTTCTTAAGAATAGGTACTATTTCAAAAAATTTACTGTTTTAAGAAAAAGTACCTTGTAAGAAAGAACACTATTTTAGGAAAAAGTTTTTTTTTCAGAAAAGTACTGTTTTAAGACAAGGCACTTTTTCAGAAAATTAATTTTTTTAGGAAAAATATTTTTTTTTTTTTTAAGGTACATTTTTAAGCACATTTTTTAAATGTAGTTTCCAAGGTTCAGAAAATAAACACATCACACACACAATGTTCTGTTCTAAAGCAGCCAAAACATATTTTTATTTTCATATCAATTATGTGTTTTTCTAATTTTTGTACGGTGCCGAACACAATCATGACTGTGTCTTGTTTTAATATTTCGTTATCTACACGAACATGTTACTATCACGTATTTTTCGTTTCGAACACACATAAACCACATAGATTCGAGTGTAGCTTTATTTTATTTTCGTCTTCTTGCACGCGTACTGCTAAAAAAAAAAACACATAACATGCTCTTGAACACGTACATCTAAAAATTAAAACATTATTCGCTCGCGATCGGAAACAAAAACGAAATTAAATCATAAACCACATACAAAATTTCTCCGTTGTCTATTTTATTACTATCTTTTTATTTTTATATATTTTTTATTTTTATTACTATCTTTCTATTTTTGTTTTTTATAACTGCTAATGAATTATTGTAGATTATTTAAATAAATTTGGTTGAAACAATTGCTGTCGTTATTATAGGGGTGTTTCAGATTTTTTCCGATCTCGAGTGGATAATGTTTTAACTTTTAGATGTACGCGTTCAAAAATATTTTCTGTTATTTTAGCAGTACACGTGCAAGAAAACGAACCTAAAATTAAGGTACACTGGAATCAGTGTGGTTAATGTGTGTTCGAAACAAAAAATACGTGATAGAAAAATTTTCGTGTAGATAACGAAATACTAAAACGAAACACAGTCATTATTGTGTTCGGCACCGTGCAAAATTTGGAAACACACATAATTGATATGAAAATAAAAATATGAGTTTGTTAGTCCGAGCTATGTTTGTTTACATAAGCATATGTACAAATTTTTTATTCAATCTGTTTTTATTTTCTAAACTCTGGTAGTTTCTAAAGAAAAGTGACTTTTGTTAGAAAAAGTGATTTTAAAAAAAAAGTACTTTGTTAGAAAAGAACATTTTTTTTTAAAGAAAAATAACTTTTTTAAGAAAAAGTATTGTTGTAGGAAACTGTACTTTTTAACAAAAGGCACATTTTAAAGAATACATCTTTTTAAGAAAAGGCATTCTTTCGAAAAGGTGCGTTTTAAGAACAGGTACTTTTGAAGAAAAGTTAAATTTAAACAAAAGATTTTTAAGAAAAAGTGCTTTTTTAAAAAAAAGTATTTTTTTATGAAAAAGTTTTTTTTTAGGAAAACCGACTTTTTAAGATAAGGTAAATTTTTAAGAAAACGCACTTTTTTACGAGAATGTACTTTTTTGAGACAGGGGATTTTTTAAGAAGAGATATTTTTTTAAGGAGAGGGGCTTTTTTTTTGATAAGGTTTTTTTAAAGAAAATTAACTTTTTAAAAAAAAGTACTTTTAAAAAAATGTTCTGTTTTAAGAAATGGCCTTGTTTTAAGAAAATATACGTTTAAAAAAATACTTTCTTACTTAGAGGTACTTTTGTAAACAAATGTACTTCTCAAAAAAATTTAATTTTATAAGAAAAGTACCTTTTAAGAAAATGTGCTTTTTTAGGAAAAGGGGCCTTTTTAAGAAAAAGTACTTTAAAAAAAAATGGACTTTTTAGCAAAAAGTTAGTTTTAATGAAAAAGTATTTTTTACGAATAGGGATTTCTAAAGAAAAGGTACTTTTTTAAAAAATGCAAATTTTTAAGAAAAGGTATTTTTTGAGAAAAATGATTTTTTTTAAGAAAATGACTACTTTCAGAAACGATCCTGTTTTAAAAAAAATTTACTTTTTGGAAATATTGTATTTTATTAAGAAAATGTACTTTTTAAGAAAAGGGATTTTTTAAAGAGATGTACTTTTTCAAGAAGATGTATTTCTAAAAAAAATGGTACTGTTTCAAGAAAATTTACTTTTTATGAAAAGGTTTTGTTTTAAGATAACGTAGTTTTTAAGAAGAGGTCCTGTTTTAAGGAAATGTACTTTTTTAGGAAAAGCTACTTTTTTAGAAAAGTTACTTTTTAATAAAAATCGCATTTTAAGGGACACGAGTATCGAATTCCATGCAGTAACCCCTAACACTGTTCCTCTCATCGTCTTGGAGTCTACCATGTACACTTATCTCAGTGCTTCTGCAACTAGCGCTCATGCCAGAGTGAAAAATATGGTTTTTAGCAGTAAACCGATTTTTTCTTAATTAATAATTACATTAAATTATTTTTTATTTTAGTTATTTATTTTATTTTATTATTTTTTTTTTTTTTTTTTTTGTTAAACCAGTAAATCTTTATTTAATTAGGCGCATGTAATATTTCATATTTATTTCTGAGAAAACAAACAATTCATTGACACAAAATGTTGACTTTTGTAATTGATTGCATTCATATATGAACATGAAGACACTAAATAAATTTATATTAAAATAGCTAATCATTTCACAGAACAGAAAATAAAATAAAAAAAAACTTGTAATTTACAAAGCACTTGGCAACACCTTTACAGGACAGACAAGAATATCACGAAAGAAATAAAATAAAAATAAAAATAAAATAAATATTAACCATCAAAGTATGACGTAAAATGTATTTATTATTAATATAGTTTAATGACTAACTAAACACATTCATTTACAAATACACGCGTGCACATACTCCGTGAGGAAAAAAAATGGAAACACACGTACAGTTTAATATTTATAAATACATATTTATGGTTAATGGTTGATATATTAAATAAAGAGCTTTAAAGGATTTCCTTGATTATTTTTCGTAATAGTATTTGATCTTTGTTAGACAATAGAATTCTTGTATAAAAGTAAATTAAAACAAATTCTGAAATTTATTTACATCTTTTACTTAAATCTCAATCTTTTCCGCGCTCCCACTAGAATTTTGAAAAGTGTGCCTAAACTATTCAAATTATAAAAAAATATTCCATTTTGTCAGATTCTAATGAGATTGTAGGAACTTTAAATTGATACCAGAACAATTATATGTACTGTAGTAATATCTACTGTACCTTTTTCAATTTTAATAATTTTAAAATAACAAAGTAACATTTCATAAAATGTAAAATACTTTTGATGAAAGTTCAATTAATTTTAGTTTTACAATTTTAACTGTTTAATTTGTGTTTTCTATCAAATAAATTAATATAATAAATTTTAATTTTTATGTAAAAAAATTGTGTAAATAATTTATAAGATAATTAATATCATATTTTTGCATTAAAAGGAATTATGGTAACTAGCAGATTCCAGCCCTCAAAATTCGAGTGCAAATTCTAGGAAATTTTATTTTTTCATTAAATAAAGATCCTAAAGGTATGCTAATCAATTATAGCCAACTCACAAATCAACACAAATATAGATATAATTAATCACCCTAAATTTTTTTCATAAAAAAGTTATCTATAGAAAAATTTTACATCGCCCCTTAGATCATGAATTCATTCTCTTAATAATGCTCTACCATTCAATACTTTGGCCCAATACATCCTGTACAAGAACTACAATTATAGTTTGAAGGTGTGTGCATATGCACAATTGCTGATGTCAACTGAAGGCAAATCCCAAAAAAAAAAAAAACATGACAATGATCTATTATTACGTGTGTATTATATTAAACGCTCATTGTTATAGGCCCTCACACACACATTCGTACACCTACATAAATTGACGTCAAGTTAATAAAAATTAGTATTGATGTCATAATTTCGAACCTTCAAAACGTTATTTTCTCCATAGAATTTTATGGAATATATGAGAGAAAAATTCCTTGAAATCAAATAAAGCCAACAACATAGCAAAAAGCTAATAAACAACAATATAAGCAAATTATTTCCTTATTCGATTGTAATAAAAGAATACAACCCGTACAAAGCCTACATCAAAAATCATCATAAATTAAGTTTGTTTTTTCTTCAAAGAAAACATTTCTCACGTTCTTTTCTCATATCTACGGTTGTTCATATTTATTTTTGGCAATTATTACTAACGTGAAAATTTACAAGGCCCATCCATTCATATTGTCTGGCTACAAGAGAAAATGCTTTAAAATATGAAATAACATAACACACAATAAATTTGTAACCGGGCTTTACCCTCTTTTCTTTGCCATGTCCGTCCATGTCGTTACATCTGTTGAAAGGTATTATTAATAAAACATACTTTTAGGAAGCCGGTAATAATAATTTACGTGCTTAGACACGAAAAAGTTACCAATTCTAACACACTGCACACTTTTCGATATACACACACATACGCACACAAACATACCATACCTTTGAAGCAAACCTACCCATCAACAACGATAGTTTAAGGTGTGTTTTATGCGTTACGTTTACCTTTAATGTTTAAAGTTGTTAACTAGACCGAATACAAGCAAGTAACCACACATACGTACATACAAAAAAATATAATAACTAGAGGCAAGTTTGATAAAAAACAATTTTTGTAATCATGATATACACATTACACCAGCTTTCATACGCTATAAAACAAGATGCCGGATTTTTAAGCAAAAGAAAATTTATGTGTTAAATAGAAAATTATAGTTTTAAGTTTTAGGCCGGCCACCCTTTGAAAACTATATAAACTAAGCTTCCAAATGCAATATATATATATATATATATATTAGGATACACCTTATAAATACAAATAAATTATTCCCAAAATATGCTACTTTTTAAATTTATGTCATATCCACTGTAGGCCATAAAAATGGGAACATAAAATTTAATTTTTTATACCTTTCAGTGTTGTACATTTTTAAAGAAGTCCTTTTTTAAAGAAAGTATATTCTTCAGCAGAAAGTACGTTTTCAAGAAAATTTACTTTTTGAAATGAAAGCAGTTTTTCTGGAAGAAAGTACAATTTTAAATATAAAGTAAGGACAGTACTTCTTAAAGAGCAAAAATCCTTTTTTCAAAAAAGTTATTTTCTTAATAGCAAATACTTAAAAAAAAAAGTAGTAAGTAAATAAAAAAAATAAATAAAAAAAAGAAAGTAGTTTTTCAAAAAGAAAACTAACTTTTTGTCAAGCGTAATACATTTCTTCAATAAAAGTACTATTTCCACCAGTAAGAAATTTTACAAAATAAGTAATTTTTTCACAAGAGAATAAATTAGGAAAAGAAGATATTTTTTCTAAAAAATTTGCCTTTTCAAAAGAAAGAACTTTTCTTGAATGAATGTACTTTTTCGAATAAAAGTACCTTCTTAAAATAAAAGTACTTTTTTAAATAATAGCACCTTTTAATATAAAGTTTCCTTCTTCAAATAAAAGTTGCTTTTTAAAATAAAAGTACCTTTCCCGTACAAAAGTACATTTTTCAAATAAAAGTACCTTTTTAAAGGAAATTACCTTTTTAATAAAAGTGCCTTTTTTACATAAAAGTTTCTTTTTAAATAAAAGGCCCTTTTTAAATAAAATAACCTTTTTAAATAAGTGTACCTTTTCAAACAAATGGCCTTTTTATATAACATGTCCTTTATAAATAAAAGTACATTTTGAAATAAAAGTACCTTTTTAAATAGAAGTACCTTTTTAAATAAAAGTAAATTTTTAAATAAAAGTACGTTTTTATATATAAAAGTACCTTTTTAAATATAAGTACCTTTTTAAATAAAAGTACTATCTTTATATAAAAGTATCTTTTTAAGTAAAAGTACTTTTTAAATAAAAGTACGTTTTTAAAATAAAAGTTCCTATTTAAATAAAAGTACATTTTTAAATAAAAGTACCCTTTTAAATAAAAACACCTTTTTAAATAAAAGTAAGTTTTTAAACAAAAGTACCTTTTTAAATAAAAGTACCTTTTTAAATATAAGTACCTTTTTAAATAAAAGTACTATCTTTATATAAAAGTATCTTTTTAAATAAAAGTACTTTTTAAATAAAAGTACGTTTTTAAAATAAAAGTTCCTATTTAAATAAAAGTAAATTTTTGAATAAAAGTACCCTTTTAAATAAAAGCACCTTTTTAAATAAAAGTAAGTTTTTAAACTAAAGTACCTTTTTAAATAAAAGTACCTTTTTAAATAAAAATACATTTTAAATAAAAGGCCCTTTTTAAATAAAAGAACCTTTTTAAATAAGAGTACCTTTTTAAATAAAAGGGCCTTTTCAAATAACATGCCCTTTATAAATAAAAGTAAATTTTGAAATAGAAGTACCTTTTTAAATAAAAGCAACTTTTTAAATAAAAGTACCTTTTTAAATAAAAAGCCCTTTTTAAACAAAAGGCCCATTATAAATAAAAGTACATTTTGAAATAAAAGTACCTTTTTAAATGAAAGTACTTTTTTAAACAATATTGCCTTTTTAAATAAAAGTGCCTGTTTAAATAAAAGTACCAATTTAAGTAAAAGTACCTTTTTAAAAGAAACACCTTTTTAAATAAAATTACGTTTTAAAATAAAAGTACCTTTTTTAATAAAAGAACATTTTTAAATAAAATTTTAAATAAAACACCTTTTTAAATACAACTACCTTTTTAACTAACGGAACCATTTTAAATAAAAGTACCTTTTAAATAAAATGCCCTTATTAAATAAAATAACCTTTTTAATAAGAGTACCTTTTTAAATAAAAGGGCATTTTTACGTAACATGCCCTTTATAAATAGAAGTACATTTTTAAATAAAAGTACCTTTTTAAATAAAAGTACCTTTTAAAATAAAAGTACTTTTTTTAATAAAATTACCTTTTTAAATAAAAATACCTGCTTAAATAAAAGTACCTTTTTAAGTAAAAGTACCTTTTTAAGTAAAAGTACCTTATTAAGGAAAAGTACCTTTTTAAAGAAAATTACCTTTTTAAAGAAAAGTACCTTTTTAAAGAAAAGTACCTGTTTAAATGAAACACATTTTTAAATAAAAGAATCTTTTTAATTAAAAGGCCTTTTTATATAAAAGTACCTTTTTAGATACAAGTACCTTTTTAAATAAAAGAACATTTTTAAATAAAAGTACTTTTTTTAATAAAAATACATTTTCAAATAAAAGTTCCTTTTTAAATAAAAGTTCCTTTTTAAATAAAAGTACCTTATTAACTAGAAGTTCCTTTTTAAATAAAAGTACCTATTTAAGTAAAAGTATTTTTGAAATAAAAGACACTTTTTAAATAAAAGAACCTTTTTAAATAAGAGTACCTTTTAAATAAAAGTACCTTTTAGATAAAAGGTCCTATTTAAATAAAATAACCTTTTTAAATAAGAGTAACTTTTTAAATAAAGGGGCCTTTTTAAGTAACATGCCCTTTATAAATAAAAGTACATTTCGAAATAAAAGTACGTTTTTAAATAAAAGTGCCTTTTTAAATAAGAGTACCATTTTAATTAAAAAGCCCTTTTGAAATAAAAGGCTTTTTATAAATATAAGTACTTTTTTAAATAAAAATACATTTTCAAATAAAAGTCCCTTTATAAATAAAAGTTCCTTTTTAAATAAAGTACCTTTTTAACTAGAAGTTCCTTTTTAAATAAAAGTACCTATTTAAATAAAAGTATTTTTGAAATAAAAGGCACTTTTTAAATAAAAAAACCTTTTTAAATAAGAGTACCTTTTAAATAAAAGTACATTTTAAATAAAAGGTCATATTTAAATAAAATAACCTTTTTAAATAAGAGTAACTTTTTAAATAAAGGGGCCTTTTTAAGTAACATGCCCTTTATAAATAAAAGTACATTTCGAAATAAAAGTACGTTTTTAAATAAAAGTGCCTTTTTAAATAAGAGTACCATTTTAATTAAAAAGCCCTTTTTAAATAAAAGGCTTTTTATAAATATAAGTACATTTTGAAATAAAAGAACATTTTGAAATAAAACACCTTTTTAAATAAAATAAGCTTGCTAAATAAAAGTACCTTTATAAATAAAAGTACCTTTTAAACTAATAGAACCTTTTTAAATAAAAGGCCCTTTTTAAATAAAAGGCCCTTTTTAAATAAAAGAACATTTTTAAATAAAAGAACATTTTTAAATAAGGGTACCTTTTTAAATAAAAGGGCCCCTTCAAATAACATGCCCTTTATAAATTAAATTAGATTTTGAAATAAAAGTACATTTTTAAATAAAAATACCTTTTTAAATAAAACACCTGTTTGAAAAAACTTCCTAACAAACAGAACCTTTTAAATAAAAGTTCCCTTTTTTAAAAAGGTGCATTTTCTTTAAAAAAAAAATGCTTGTCATAATGAAAAACTTCCTTAGCAAAAACCTATTTTCTTAAGAAAGTAAACTTTTTTAAATATAGCTCTCTTATAAAATTACCTTAACTTGGAAAGGTACATTTCCATAAAATCTGCTCTCTCTTGAAAATTAATAATTTTTTTTATGTATATATTCTTAAAAAAGTACTTCTCTGAAACGCTTACTTTCTTTTGATAAAAACTTAAAAAAACATTTCTCTTAAAAAAAATTCCTTATATTAAAAGGTACATTTTCTCAAAAAAGTAGCTTTTCTTAAAATTGCACCATTTCTTAAAAAAGTTCTTATCAATTTACATTTTCTTAAAAAAATACCTTATCTTAAAAAATTTCCTGTGTAAAAAAGTACCATTTCTTGTTAAAATAAATTTTATGAAAAAAATAACTTTTCTTATAAATGTGGCTTATTTTAAATACCTTTTTTAAAACGTACCTTTTCTTACAAAAACATATTTTCTAAAAAAGTACCTTGTTTAAAAAAGACACCTTTTTTTCAAGTAGTACCTTTTCTTCAGAAGTACCTTTTCCTAAAAATTTACATTTTCTTAAAAAGTGTTTTTTCTTTAAATAGAACCTTTTCCTACAAAAGTAAATTATCTTAAAAAAGTACCTTGTTTAAAAAAGACTCTTTTTTTGAAAGTACTTTTTCTTAAAAAAGCACATTTTATTCAACAAAACATACCTTTTCTTCAAACAGTACCTTTTATTCAAAAGTGCCTTTTCCTAAAAATTTACATTTTCTTAAAATGTTTTTTCTTTAAATAGAACCTTTTGTTACAAAAGTAAATTTTCTTAAATAGTACGTTTTCTTAAAAAAAAATACCACTTCTTATAAAAGTACATTATCTTGAAAAAGCAACTTTTCTGAAAAAAGTACCTATTCTTAAAAAGTACTTTTTCTTAAAAAAGTGCCTATTCTTAAAAAATAACTTTTTCTTAAAAAGTACCTTTTCTTTATAAGTACAAAAAGTTCCTTTTCTTAAAGTAGTACTTTTTCTTATAAAAATACCTTTAAAAAAAACAACTTTTCTTATAAAGGCACCTATTAAAAAAAATAACTTTTTTTAAAAAAGTACCTTTTCTTACAAAAATATATTTTCTAAAAAAGTACCTCGTTTAAAAAAGAGTCTTTTTTTGAAAGTACCTCCTCTTAAAAAAGTACATTTTATTCAAAAAGTACATTTTCTTCAAGCAGTACCTTTCTTTAAAAGTACCATCTCCTAAAAACTTACATATCCTAAAAAGTGTTTTTTCTTTAGAACCCTTTCTTGGAAAAGTAACTTTTCTAAAAAAATTAAATTTTCTTAAAAAAGTACCTTTTCTTAAAAAAGTTCCTTTTCTTAAAAAGTACCTATTCTTAAAAAAGTACTTTTTCTTTAAAAAGCACATTTTCTTAAAAAGTACCCTTTTTTAAAGTAGTACCTTTTCTTATAAAAATACCTTTTTTAAAAAAATAACTTTTTTTTTTTTAAAAGTACCTATTCTTACAAAAACATATTTTCTATAAAGGTATCTCGTTTAAAAACTCCTTTTTAAGTACCCCCTCTTTCAATAATTATATTTTCTTCAATAGTACCTTTTCTTAAAAAAATTCCTTTTCCTTTACATTTTCGAAAAAAAAGTATATATTCTTAATATAGTGACTTTTCTTAAAAAATTAAATTTTCCTAAAAAAACGTACCTTGTCTTTGAAGATTACTTTTTCGTAAAAAAGTGCCTTTTCTTAAAAAAGCACCTTTTCTTTAAAAAATACATTTTCTCTAAAAAGTACTTCTCTTTAAGTACTTTTCTTTAAAAAGTACTACAGTTTATTAAAAAGATCCATTTCTTAAAAATTTTTTTTTTAAGGTACTTTTTGTAAAAAGTTTATTCTCTTAAAAAAAGTAAATTTTCTTTAAAAAATACTTTTTCATAAAATAGTATATTTTCTTAAAAACTGTGTGTTTTTAAAAAAGTAACCTTTACAAAAACTATATTTGGTTTAAAACAAAAATTAGTTTAAAAAAAAAAAACTGAATTTTCATGAAAAAGTACCATTTCATAAAAACTGTATTTCCCAAAAAGTATCTTTTTCTTAAAAAATCATATTTTCTTAAAAAAAAATAACTTTTCTTAAAAAAGCACTTTATGTTAAAAAATTGCTTTTTCTAAAAAAAGTATATTTCCGTAAAAAAAATAAATTTTTTTTAAAAAAAGATTTTTATTATTTTTCAACGGTCGACTTGTGCACCTTACAACTAACTAGTTATTCTATAGCTCTTAAGATTCGTCGTTTGAAAGTATTAAATTTTAATTTTTTCTGACCCTGGTTGGCCTTACTCGGAGAGATGATATAAAAAAAGCTTTTCTAAGTAAAATCCTTGATAATGCCACCACTAGCCCACATAAAATATACAAGAATTAGCAAAATGTTACCGCTAATCGATATATTAATACATGAAGGTAAATGTTTGACCAAATTTTAAGCAAAATGCGCGGACGCAGGAGTGGGAAATTAGGCCTAGGTTTAGATCATATGCAGGAGAAGTTCCGAATAATAAGATTTATGTATAATATGTGTTAAAAATATGTTAAATTAAACAAAATAAAATATTTATAATAAATAATTTTATAAGAGCCCAAAGGTATACTAATCAATTTTAGCCAATTCACAGTTCATCGCCTGTGCATTTATTATTGATGGTTTCAAAAAAGAATACATTTTAATCGGCCTGTGTTGAATTGTGAATTGCCTAAAATGGATTAGCATACCTTTAGGCTCTTATAAAATTATTTATTAATAATCCCATTTATATTTCTTCTATGTGTTCATCAAATATTTATAATAAAATTTAATGAATTTTATTTTAAAATTCACAATTTAATGAATTTTATTTAAATATTCATAAATTTTTTTAATATAGATTAAAAAATATTGAAAGAAAAAAATTTTATGAAAAAAAAAATTTCCTAAAATTTGCACCCGAATCTCGAGTGCTGGACTATGCTAAAGTTATTTAATCGCTCATATATATTTTAAGCTTAACAAAAGTTAATTAAATTTCAAATTTATTCATTAATTCAATAACTAATATTTTGATTCCATCAGCAATTCAATGAACCCACACAAATTTAAACATAAATCAATACCATATCAGCATCAATGTTTTTGAAAATAGATTGTGTGTAAAATTGCCAGTAGAATGACCAACATGAAAATAAAAATAATAACAAACAACCACATTAATTGTATAGAAAGCCAACAATTGGAAAAAATAATATATATACGAAGAGTAAAACAAATATTTGTGCATATTGCTGGAAATGCAATAAATAAATGATCGAATCATATTCATATGGATTATTATAAATGTAAACATGTTTTGATAACATCCAAAAAAGAGAATTACACTATTTATGGCCACATAAAAATAAAAAAATGTGCCATTAAGTTTGTGATGAATAAGTTATATGATATGAAAAAAATATATAAAATTATCTATGATAGTAGACAGTTCTAAATCTATTTTAAATTGAAATCCAAATGAAATTGCATGGAAATTATTATGATCGTTTAAAAAAAAAAACTATTAACTTATTTATGTTGTTCAACCAAATAAAATACTTGTATTCATATTTACTTATGAATATTAATAGGTTTGGTAAAGTATTTTTAGAAACATTCAGTCAATTGGTCAGTCATTTGGTTGGTAAGTGATTAATCAAGTTTTTTTTTTTTTGTTCGTTATTTTTCACTCCTTCATTTAAACACCAAAAATACTAATGGTCGTCATTTTGTTACGGAAATAGCAGTTACCATGCTATATATTGCTGTCTTTAAAGCCAAAAATTGTAAATTCAATCATACTCACACACACACAGTACAACTAATATTTGTAAGTATCTGCATGTATTAGGTGGGCCAGGAAACAACGGCTATGTTACATGTTTATTAACATAACTATGAGGGCAATAACTAGGCGAGTAAATGAGTATTTAAATTTAAACACGTGTCCGGTGCTTTTTTCTTTCTTTTGTTCTGGTTTCCAATGAATAACAAAAGTGAAAAACCCCAATTTAATAATATCATAAGAAAAACTTCCAGTGAGGAATTTTATACAAAAAACAAACATGACAAATCAAATATTTCATTGGAAATATTGTGGAATTTTTTCATTTCACAGTTCAGCCTTCCTGATAGGTGGTTGAAAACTATTTAGTTGTATATTCCACTTACTTGGATTTAACAAGTCCAAATTTTATTAATTCAAAAAAATCTATATGACTCTGGAACAACGCATGAATAACATTTAATTCCATAAAATTATCACTCATACGTTATGACTATTAATAAAACGTATATAAACAAATATATACCCTACTAGCATAATCCAGCACTCGAAATTCGAGCGCAAATTCTAGGAAATTTTATTTCTTCATTTAATAAAGACCCTAAAGTATGCTTTATACTCTTTAAACTCAGCACATTAACAAATTTAATAAATACAGACATAGCATTGTATAATTTTATGTATTTGCTAGTATCAACTTTAAACGATTATAACTCCCAAAAAATATTCCAGACTATAAAAATCTGTAAATCTGGGTAACAGCTAAAAAGAAATACCTTTCAAATGATAAATTTTTTGTCGAAATCGGGGTAAAACTGTGAAACTTACATCGGTCACAAAAAATCGCCTTGCCTATTAATACACTATGTGGTCACTATGTGTTCAGGGTATAATAACTTTGCGCTGATGTCTGTAGGTATAAAAAATATTTGACCTAGACCATCTTTTATTATACCAGACAGTGATTCTCAGCCGATTTAGCGATGTCCGTCCGTCCGTCTGTCTATGTGTCCACGTAAACCTTGTAATGAAATTTGGTGAAATTTGTTATGTAAGCTTCTATCGGCCATAGCACGAGCGGTATTAAAAATGGATAAAATCGGCGCATGTTCTGACCCAGTCCCCATAAGAGATCGATTTAAATTGCCATAATATCCAAATTATCATATAGATCTCGGTCAGCTTGGATTTGTGTATGTCTATTACATCCATTTATCAGTAGTTAAAAAATAAACCCTATAGAACAATTCTTAGTTATAGTAATGACCATATATAATGAGGATGTGCAAACTGAATATTTGGGGCATGAAAACTGATAATGCAAGATACAATAAGCGTATATACATGCACCTGAAAATTGAAACAGAGGAGCGTGTTGTTGGAACAAAATCTAGTTCCATAAATGCGGTCATTTTGTCTTGCCCGCAAAGTTACGACCAAAAATTCACGATATTTGAAATTTATGTTATGCACACACAACAACACATTAAAACTCATTCATTCTCATAATTGCCTTCACTCACTGCTTGCTAGTAGAAAAAAGCTGATTAACAAAGAAACAAAAAATTAAAATTCGTTTTATGAACTGTTAATATATAATTGCAGGTAAAAGAGATAGTTAACATAAAAATTTTTGTTATTGGCTTAAAAAAATAAAATATTTGTAAAAAAGCAGTAAGAAAAAAATTTCTTTTGAATTTATTTTTCCGGCCCTGAGAAGCGCCCTTTGAATTTGATTTAATAATTTTAATACAGTAGTTAACATTAAAAATTTTGTCATTATGTTTAAAAAATATACCCATAAAAAATATAAAGTTAATAATAAATAAAAATAAAAAAAATAAAAATTTCATTAACAAATAGTTAAATTACAATTTCTCTATTATTATCTTCTATTATTATTTTTCTATTATCTATAATAGTAATAGGGTAGCCGATTTCTTTTGCCCGATGTTTTGTTCCACCGTTTTGTCCCGATTTTGACCAAGCGTATATTATTTGAAAGGTATTTCTTTTTAGCCGTTTTGCAGATTTACAGATTTTTGAATTTTTGCCTTTATTTTGAGTAAATTACATTTAAAGTTGCTACTAACACATACACAAAATTATATAATGCTATGTGTGTGTTTATTAAATTTGTTAATGGGTTTGTAATAAAAATGAGTTTGGTTTTATACCCTCCACACCTCAGTGGCAGAGGGTATATATAGGTTTGTCATTCCGTTTGTAACGCATCGAAAAACTAATATACGACCCCATAAAGTACATATATTCTTGATCCTTATCACAGCTCGAGTCGATATGGCGATGTCCGTCTGTCCGTCACCCTCATTCACAAAAAAACCATGTAACTGGGTAAGATTACAACAATATCATTTGCCATAATTCCCAGCAGGTAGATTTTGAAATGGGGCTAAATCGGGCATCATTGTGCTCAGATATGAACAAAAATATGTAGATACCGCTAAAAAAAAAACATAAAACCTAGTGTGTTTGTTGTAATATTTTAGTGGTTGAACATAATCATTGTACAATAACAATAACAGTTAAAAAAGCCACAAAAAAAATGACGCAATCATACCAACAACACAACTACCATGAGCTATGTTAGCAGTATTGCCACATATTTCTTTATATTTACCGCGTTATAATAAAAAAAGATCGCCAATATGAAAGAAAATATGAAAACGAAAAATGGGAAAATGGGAAATGAAAAACGAAAACTGGAAAATGGAAAATGAAAAATGGAAAATGAAAATTGAAATTTAGAAAATTAAAAATGGGGAGGGAAAATGGAAAATGGAATATGGAAAATGAAAAATGAAAACTGGAAAATGGGAAATGAAAAATGGAAAATGAAAAATTAAAAATTAAAAAGTAAAAATTAAAAATTAAAAATTTAAAATTAAAAATTAAAAATTAAAAATTAAAAATTAAAAATTAAAAATTAAAAATTAAAAATTAAAAATTAAAAATTAAAAATTAAAAATTAAAAATTAAAAATTAAAAATTAAAAATTAAAAATTAAAAATTAAAAATTAAAAATTAAAAATTAAAAATTAAAAATTAAAAATTAAAAATTAAAAATTAAAAATTAAAAATTAAAAATTAAAAATTAAAAATTAAAAATTAAAAATTAAAAATTAAAAATTAAAAATTAAAAATTAAAAATTAAAAATTAAAAATTAAAAATTAAAAATTAAAAATTAAAAATTAAAAATTAAAAATTAAAAATTAAAAATTAAAAATTAAAAATTAAAAATTAAAAATTAAAAATTAAAAATTAAAAATTAAAAATTAAAAATTAAAAATTAAAAATTAAAAATTAAAAATTAAAAATTAAAAATTAAAAACTAAAAATTAAAAATTAAAAATTAAAAATTAAAAATTAAAAATTAAAAATAAAAATTAAAAATTAAAAATTAAAAATTAAAAATTAAAAATTAAAAAATAAAAATTAAAAATTAAAAATTAAAAATTAAAAATTAAAAATTAAAAATTAAAAATTAAAAATTAAAAATTAAAAATTAAAAATTGAAAATTGAAAATTAAAAATTAAAAATTAAAAATTAAAAATTAAAAATTAAAAATTAAAAATTAAAAATTAAAAATTAAAAATTAAAAATTAAAAATTAAAAATTAAAAATTAAAAATTAAAAATTAAAAATTAAACACTAAAAATTAAAAACTAAAAATTAAAAATTAAAAATTAAAAATTAAAAATTAAAAATTAAAAATTAAAAATTAAAAATTAAAAATTAAAAATTAAAAATTAAAAATTAAAAATTAAAAATTAAAAATTAAAAATTAAAAATTAAAAATTAAAAATTAAAAATTAAAAATTAAAAATTAAAAATTAAAAATTAAAAATTAAAAATTAAAAATTAAAAATTAAAAATTAAAAATTAAAAATTAAAAATTAAAAATTAAAAATTAAAAATTAAAAATTAAAAATTAAAAATAAAAATTAAAAATTAAAAATTAAAAATTAAAAATTAAAAATTAATAATTAAAAATTAAAAATTAAAAATTAAAAATTAAAAATTAAAAATTTAAAATTAAAAATTAAAAATTAAAAATTAAAAATTAAAAATTAAAAATTTAAAATTAAAAATTAAAAATTAAAAATTAAAAATTAAAAATTAAAAATTAAAAATTAAAAATTAAAAATTAAAAATTAAAAATTAAAAATTAAAAATTAAAAATTAAAAATTAAAAATTAAAAATTAAAAATTAAAAATTAAAAATTAAAAATTAAAAATTAAAAATTAAAAATTAAAAATTAAAAATTAAAAATTAAAAATTAAAAATTAAAAATTAAAAATTAAAAATTAAAAATTAAAAATTAAAAATTAAAAATTAAAAATTAAAAATTAAAAATTAAAAATTAAAAATTAAAAATTAAAAATTAAAAATTAAAAATTAAAAATTAAAAATTAAAAATTAAAAATTAAAAATTAAAAATTAAAAATTAAAAATTAAAAATTAAAAATTAAAAATTAAAAATCAAAAATTATAAATTAAAAATATATTAAATAAAATTTCCTTTTTTAATATTAATAATTTGTAGCCAAGAATCATACAATTTTTTTTTTATTATCGTATGATTTCTAAAGTCTCAAAACAGGCTTACAAGGATCAAACTTTGGGTATTATTATGATGCCGGCTGCGATAAATAAATTTCATTGGTATTCTACTCTAAAGAAAAATTATGAAATTTTTCGAATAGTAATTCTTTTTAAGGATCATTGTTTTTATAATAGAAATTGGCCAACAGAACCCCACTTACATAACTTTAAATATACATGGTGTTCGGATTTAATGTTTCAGTATCGGCAACAGTTTCAAAGTGGTAGCCAATATTGGGTAGAGGTTATCAAAAATTCGGCACAGCCGAACTTAACACTCTTACTTGTTATACCCTATACTACTATGTGGTTTGGGTATAATGACTTTGTGCTGCTGTTTGTAACAACCAAAAATATTTGACCCAGACCCATCTTTAATTATACCGATCGAATCAGAATCACTTTTTGAGTTGATTTAACAATGTCCGTCCGTCCGTCCGTCCGTCTGTGTGTCCATGTAAACTTTGTAATCAAACTGCAGGTCGCAAATATAAATAATTTCGATGAAATTTGGTATATGAGCTTTTATTGGCCATGGGATGAACGCTGTTGAAATTGGTGAGAATCGGTCCATGTTCAGACCTAGCCCCCATTCAAATTACCCTTATGAAATCGACATAAATTGCCATAGGATCCAAATTGTCATATAGATCTTACTCAAATTGGGTTTGTATGCGTTCATTACATCCACTAATTAGTAGTCCAAAAATGCTCCCTTTGGCCCCATATAGAGCTGCTTCCCGATATTCACTTAAATCTATTAAAAAACAGAAATATTGCACTGATTCTTCTCAAATTTTGTTTGTATATGTTTTTGCAAAATACAAGAGACGTTACCAACCATGGTCAGGATCGGTCCATTTTTGGACCTAGTCCCCATATACATAGATATAGCATCCGATATGAACTTTTTCAAAATTTTTTCAAATTTGGTTTTTGCTTATTTTCTATGTCCAGTTAGTTGTGCCTAAGAGATAGGGTTTCTAAACGCATGGTATAGGGTATCGTATAGTCGGTCTAGACCGACTATAATTTTCTTACTTGTTTTTGTATTAATTCTTTAGTGATTGGTAATTTGATAATTTAAAAAATTAAATATTAATCTCGACACGTTACAAAGTCAACGATATGCGTAGCAATATCTGGGGATTTGAGAATATAAATGCAGCATAAATTCAGTTGTTTTCACTACTCAATGGTTTACCAGCTCTTACATAAATTACAAATTTCAAAGTATCTTTTGAGTACTGCTCAGCAACTTAATTACTTTTATATAATTAATAATTAAATTTTGGAAAAGTTTTAACATAACATTTTTTTATAATTTTTCAACACATAACTTTATACTACAACTTTTCTCCTTCCCAAAAAAAAAGAAATATAAATAAAAACCCAAAAACGTAGGAAGTAGAACGTAATACGATAAACGGGCCAAAAAGCAAAAAAAAAAACAAGCAAGGCTAAACGAAACGGAAGGAAACATGCGACTTTACGAGTGACCGCTAAAAAAAAGTCAAACAAATTGTAGCAAAAATACGTTTTACAAAGTGAACCAAAAATAAAACTATTAGTTACCAACATAAATGCATTACAACGAACATATGGATGAGCTTGGTAATGGAATTACAACTGGACATTTACCACGTTGTTGGATAGCAAAATGATTAAAAGTTTAGGTGGGCTTGGTTTTCATTAAGTTCCTTTGTAGTAGTATAACACCAAAATTAAATTAAGTTCATACTAAATAAAAACCCAACAACCAACAAATACTGACAAAGTGTAACAATGTAAAACAAAATCCTTAAAAATAAACTCGTAGTTGAGTTTTCAAAAAAAAAAAACATTTACACGAACTATAACAAAACAAATGCTAAATGTAACCATCTCTTTTCTGAGGGGCCAGCTCTAAATATATGGTGGTATATAATTTATGAGCTTGTAAAATTGAAAAATATAACCCGATTTAGAAATTATTAGATTATCTAAGTATATTGCCCTCGAAAATTGTCGAGAGGATGAAGACTTTGATGCAAATGCACATTTCTGGTGTTTTTGAGTTTTAACAAAAATTATGTTAAATTTAAATATTAAAAATTCTTTTTTAAGGTATTTAAAGAAAAAAATGATTTACTATTATTATGCTCATCACTGACACACTGTAACTTGACATTTATAATGTATGAAGGAATTTTCTAATATTATCAATTTATGGGCATAAAAATATTCGATAATTTGATCATTTTGTTTACTATTGACAAAAGCAACTAAAAATATAAAATTCGGCATGTAGATTGCAACAGAGACATGAACATTAGCCGATATTGTTTTGTTTTTTTTTTTTTTTTATTCTAATATTATACGGGAAATAAGGTACTATTTGTATTTCCCTATCCAATTAATCCATGAATGAGAAATTTGGAACGCATTACCAGTGCGACATACATCGGCTAAGCAATAATGTGTTTTAAGTCAAAAAGTGTATAAATAAAAAAACTACGAGTTATAATAAAGGAATTTCTAAAAAAATGTCCTTGTCTTAAAACAGTAAAAAGTAAATTATTTAAGAAGTACTAATTTTTAAAAAATACCTTTTCAAAATATATGCTTCTCTTAGAACTACTCTTTCTCGAAAAAGTACCTTGGTTTGAGAAAATATCTTGCTCTAAAAAGGTAACTTAGTTGAATAAGCACATTTTTGAAACGCACTTTTTTTTTTAAAAAAATCAGCTTTTCTTCAAAAATACCTTTTCAAAAAGAGACCGTTTCTTAAAAAATTAATTTTTTTTAAAAAACTAAATTTGTTGAAAAAATTACAATTATAAATTTAGTTTCCGCGAAAATCTACCTTTTCTTAAAAGGTAGAAAAGAACCTTTTATTAAAAAAGTACCTTCTGTTAAAAACATAGCATTCTTGAAAAAAAAGGTTTTCTTGAAAAATTAAGAAAGTGCCTTGTCTTAAAAAGTAAGTAGGTACATTTTCTTAAGTATATTTATATTTCTTATATATATACATATTCTTGTAATAGTACCTTCTCTTAAAAAATAACCTTATCTAATAAAGTACCTTTTCTACAAATGGTAACTCTTCTTCAAAAAGTACTTTTTTCTTAAAAAAGTATCTTCTGAAAATTATTATATTTATTCATAAAAAGATTGGGTTTTCTTCAAAAATTAACTTTTCTTAAAAAGTACTCTTTTTATAAAAACTACATTTTCTTAAAAGAGTGCCTAATTTTTAAAATGTGCCTTTTCTTTAAAAAAAAAGTGTCTTTTCTTAAAAAGTAGGTTTTCTTAAAAAGGACTTTTCCTTAAGAAAAAAAGTTCCTTTTCTTAAAAAAGTGCCTTTTTAAAAAAGTACCTGTTCTTAAAAAAGTACCATTTCCTACAAAAGTACCTTTTATTAAAAGCATATTTTCTTTTAAAAGAATGCCTTTTTATCATTATTATTTATTAAGGTTTTTATTTATTTCTTTTTTTAAAGTACCTTTTCTTAAAAATGTACCCTTTCTTACAAAAGGGCCATTTTGAGAAATTTCCCTTCCATGAAAAAGTACCTTTTCCTAAAAAACAATACACTTTCTTAAATTTTCTTAAAAAGTACTTTCTTAAAAAAGTAGCTTTTCTTAAAAAAATATTTTTTTTAAGTAACTTTTCTTATTAAACGTACCTGTTCTTAAAAAAATACTTTCCTTAATAACTACCTTTGCTAAGTACTTTTACTTAAAAGTAATTTTTATTAAAAAGAGACCTTTTCATAAAAATTCCCCTTTCCTTAAAAATTACCATTCCTTAAGAAAGTACTTTTCTTAAAAAATTACCTTTTCCTTTAAAAAAAAAACCCCTGTCCTCAAAAAAGTACATTTTCTTAAAAAAGTTGCTTTTCTTCAAAAGTAGCTTATCTTAAAAACTTAGCTTTTCTTAAAAAACTACCCTTTCTTAAAAAAGTAGCTTTTCTTAGAAAAAAAAAAGTAGCTTCTCTTAAGAAAGTACCTATCCTGAAAAAATACATTTCCTTTAAAAAGTATCTTTTCTAAAAGAGAAAATTTTCCTAAAGTGTTTTTTTCTTTAAAAAAAGTATATTTTCTTAAAAAGTACCTTTTCTTAAAAAAGTAGCTTTTCTTTAAAAGTAGTTTACTAAAAAAAAGTACATTTTCTTACAGAAGTAGATTAGATTAGATTAAGAAGGCTCTACGCATTGCGACCAATTTGATCTTTTGTGCAGAAGTACCTTTCCTTAAAATATAACCTATTCTTAACAAAGTAGCTTTTCTTAAAAAAGCAACATATCTTAAAAACGTAGCTTTTCTGAAAAGAGTAAATTTTTTTTAAAAATAACCTTTCCTCTAAAAAGTACCCTTTCCTAAAGTGTTCCTTCTCTAAATCCTACGTTTTCTTAAAAAAAACCTCTTCTTAAAAACCTAAAGAAATTAGCTTTAAAAAGTACCTTTTCTTAAAAAAGTGCCTTTTCTTAAAAAAGTACCGTTTCTTAAAGAAGTACCTTTAATTAAACAAATATTTTTTTAAAGTAGATTTTCTTAAAAAATTACCTTTTCTTAAAAAGTACATGTTCTCACAAAAGTACCTTTTCTTAAAAAAGTACATTTATTTAAAAATTAACTTTTCTTAAAAAAATACATTTCTTAAAAAAGTACATGTTCTCACAAAAGTACCTTTTCTTAAAAAAGTACATTTTCTTAAAAATTAGCTTTTCTTAAAAAAATACATTTTCTTACAAAAGTATCTTTCCTTAACAAGGTACATTTTCTTTAAAAGCGGCTTTTCTTAAAAAAGTACTTTGTCTTAATATAGTGCCTTTTCGAAAAAAGTACCTTTTCTTAAAAAAGTACTTTCAGTTAAAAAAATATTTTTTAAAATAAATTTTCTTAAAAAATTACCTTTTATCAAAAAGTACCATTTCTCACAAAAGTATCTTTTCTCAAAAAAGTAAATTTTCTTAAAAATTAACTTTTCTTAAATAATAAATTTTCTTAGAAAAGTGCCTTCCTTTTACAATAATAGTGCCTTTTCGTAAAAAGTACCTTTTCTTAAAAAAGTACCTTTTTCAAAATGGTAGGTTTTCATATAAAAGTAGTTTTTTTAGGAAAGTACTTTCGCTTTAAAGAGTACATTTTCTTTAAAAAGTACCTTTTTTAAAAAGATTTTTTTCTTAAAAATTAAAAAGTCCTTTTTGTTAAAAAAAGTATTTTTTTAAAAAGTACCTTTTTAAAAAAGTACATTTCTTAAAAAAATTAACTATTTTTAAATAGATACTTTTTCTTAAAAAAGTACTTTTCCGCTTATATTTATTGTTTTGTTATTGTTATTTCTAAACTATTTTTAGAGTGTGAGAAATGTCCTAAATATTCTTAAAAAAAAATTCATTTACAGCTAAAGTTGGTCACGTCTAAGCGCTATAATTTCTACCAACAACTTCAATCAGTGTTTCGTTTGTCCTATGTGTTCTGAAACAAGATTATTTTTATAAAATAGAACATTTGCAGGTTGTAAGAGTAGCTACACACTGTTTATTTTTTCTTTTACATACATACATATTTTTTTTGGCAATATTTCAGCAAACATTTTTATATTTTAAACTATATTGTTTGAAAGTACAACAGCACTAACTATAACGTCAACACCAGCAAAAACAACAAGGGCTCTATACGAACCAGAGAACAACAAAAAAGAAAGGAAGTTCAAACGCATCATGTCATGGTATACTTAAAAATAACATTCATGCGGTTGTAAAAGGTTTACGTTGGCATCAAGTGAACAATGAGTTTTGAATTTCTACCACAACCACGCAGAATTCTGTCGTAACATACATACATAAATGTGCTTAAACAATTTGCTAACGTAGTTTTTCAACATGATTTCGTTTTAATATCAAAATGTTTTATATCTCCCCACTCTCTCTCTATCTCCAGCCTCCTGGCTAAGTTTAGTTATTTTATAATACCATTTTCTACGTAGCTCCTACTTTAGCTTTCTTTTATGGAGTTTAAGTTAAGAAAAATATACATAAATACTAGTAATTTAAATTAAAGGAGGGGGTAGGATTGGTAAATGTTACAGTTTCTATTTCTATCTTTAGGGTATGGTTTTTTTTTTCCATATTCTTCAGTTGGTAACAGTGTCATAAGTAAACAAATCGTGTTATTGTAAAGAAATCAACTGGCTTTACTCCAAATCTGGTTTACTTAATCTTTAACTTTACATGAAAGGAAGGAAGTCTGAAGAAAGTGCATGATTTTTGTCTATTGATACTAAAAGACGTTAGAAAATGAAAACAATTCATTTAGATTCTTTCAGTTCGTTACATTTTCGTTATATTCACATATTTTGTCTTCAGTAATTTACTAGACTGGTGTCTTAGGCAACCTTCTCTGTTGGTTAGGTGCTAAATCGAAAGAGCTGACAACTCCAAATGTAGTTTTCGTAATCTAAAATTAGACTTATTTTTATGTAAGTAGAAAGTAATTTTGTTTAAAAGATTGTGATGTTTGTCATAAAGAAACAACAACAATTTATGTTGAAATTTATATTAATTAGGTTAGGTTAGAAATTGCTGCCAATATTATACATTAGCATATATAGACTCAGTGGAATACCAATGGATAAGTAGCTGTTTACCTCAATCCTCATTTTGAGCTTCTCAAGAGCTCAGATAGTAGCATGGTTCCCAGTAAAAATAATCGAAATTTCGTAAGCTTCAGGTAGTAGGAGTGAAACTGTTTTTTATAATCAGGTGTGTTGATTTAATGTGCCATCCATCTGGCAGCATACGGATTCCGCATGGAAAGAACACTTCTTCTATACAGGTTATCCGCTAATCGATCCAATTTCTGATAACTTCATATGTTGTGGAGTGCTAATCAAACAGGTCATGGGTCCGCGACCGAAACAATTGGCAATCTTAACAAGTGGAAATCTTCGGGAGAAATGTCTGTTGAATGCGGCAGGTGGGGTAAAATTTCCCAATTGACCAACTCTTTGGTGTCTTCATATGTTGTGAAGTACTAATCAGACAGGCCATGGGTCAGCGATAGAAACAAATGGGAGTCAGAACGAACAATGTCTGGTGAATACGGCGGGTGAGGTAAATCTTTCCATTTGAGATTTTCCAATAGCTTTTTATCGGCGCCGCGTTATCACTAAACGAGCATTATCATGCAGAAGAATAACTTTATTGTGTCTGGAGTGTTTGACTCAATCTTATATCAACTGTATTCGGTAGACAGCCCCTATAATGGTTTTGCTCGGATTGAGCGATTTATAATACACGACCCCTAGCTTATTCCACCTAAAAACACACAAAGAGATTTTATCTATGAATATTTGGCTTAGCTATAGATGTCGAAGCTTATGGGATCCACTTTTCACCACGTGTGACGAATATACAGAGAAGTAAATCATTTCGTTTATGTGTGGCAAACAGCATTTCATATGTTGAAAAATTGGCGTTCAAAGTTTCTCGTTCAATTTCACATGTGGAAAATTAGCGTTCAACGTTTCTCGGCTTCAGTTCATATGGAATCCCATTTCTGGATAAAATAATGTTTCCAATTCCACGTCTTCCGACCTTCCGCTACTTGGTCTGTCTTCGGTCACAAATTCACCGTTCTTGTACCTTTGTAATTCTTCAAAATGAAAAAGATTCCGTGTACAAATTCGGTAATATTTCAATCTTATGTTATTGCCAGATGTCCAAGTTGCAGATAAGGATATTTTTCATCTTTAGGTTAATTCGTTAGGCCATCCTTGATTATATTTTCCAGCAGAGTAAAGTCGAGATAAAAGCTTGCATGTTTGCAATTCCTTAGAGTACCTCTGGACACTGTAACTCAGAGGCCATTTCATTTGGGCAGTTGAGTTCTGTTCTTGTTTCTGTTCTTGTTTTCTCTTCCGTAGCAAGGGTGTTTCAATACATTCCAGTTCCGTTGCAATCTGCTTATCGGTTTTACAATTCGTTGGAAAACCTGTGCCGTGTGATCCACATGAATCCCATATCAGACTTCATTTAATATCGAACTTCTACATTATTAAGGGATACGTGGCAGTTGACGGCAGACTTCGTGTCCATGAATCTTATCGCGAATTGAAGATCGTGCTATATATTACCTAAGGACCTTTTAGCCCCAGCCAATTAGTTATTTCCATAACTGTCATCACTTCTGACTGACAATACACAGCAGAGTTGTAGAAACCTTCAGCGAGGCTTATTATTACGTCCTTTGGTTACATTCCGCAACTATCTGGTTGGGTACTTTCAATCGCTCATGAAGCGTCAGTATAAAAATTTCAATAAACGCCTGTTACCTGGGTCCTTTCAGTCCAATATTCCTCTGACCATGACAACAACGATGAAAATGCGCGAAATATGATATCAGCATTACAAAGGTTGACATTCTTAAGAGATGGTTGGTTGGTATAAGTGGCAGGTTACGTCCTACGGGCATCAACTAGAATCAAGTGACACCATTTTGGATAGCATTCTAAATTCAGCCTGAAAGATTTAGATAACGTTTAAAATTACCTAGTTCTAAGACTTATATCCCAGATAGATCATACGATCATACTACGAGGATAGTTTGAGCAACTCCGTGGCTGTTGCTGTTGTTTGTGTTCTCGCATACGACATTATGGACAAGAAGAATATTCTAAAAACTACATGCAAGCAACTTCAGCATGCGTTGCTTTTCATATTAGCAATACCTCCTTATCTGCTGTCTATTGTCCGCCAGGATTTTCAATAGCATCAGCTCAATTTAGCGAATTCTTCGATACGCTGGGCGAGAAATTCCTAGCCGTCGCCTATTAAAAATGCCATACTGGGGCCTTCGTCTCATAAGCCCTAGAGGAATGCAACTCTATAATGTCATAATGCAACAACTGGATCTCGACTTTATCTCACCAGGACAACATACACACTGGCCTACAGATTTAAAGAAAAAGCCAGATCTCATAGATTTTGGTATAACAAAGCATATTAGGAGAAATCTGATATCGGGGGAGTCAAGTTCAGATCTCTCCTCGGACCATTCTCCTGTCATATTCTGCTTTCGAGAGGATTCCATTTATAATCCTCAGGATTATAAACTAACCTTATCGAAAACATATTGGTTAAAGTTTCACAAATATATGTATATCCAGTCACATTGACTCAACTCTTCCCTAAAGAATGAAAGGGACACTAGCGTTGACTTTAAATTGCACATGTTTAATTCAACGATAACAACTGCGGCGGAGGCTGCCACTCCTACTTATAGTCTAGCCCCAAATTGCCGACATACGATAAGCAACAGCCAAATAGAAGAATTAGTGACCACTAAGAGACGCTTTAGAAGAGGACGGAATCCCATCGATTCCCTGCAGCCTCGAATCAATTTAAGTGTAAAATAAAATTAAGAGAAGCATTGAGATAAGTCGAAAGAAGAAATCTAGACTCTTATCTAGAAAACCTTTCTCTTGGCTGTTCGAAACCTCATTCTGTATGAAAAGCAACAAAAATTTTAAACCGCCAATTATAAGCGAATTTCCGCTTAGGCTATCTAGAGGTAACTGGGCACGTAGTGACAAACATAAAGCTGAAATATTTGCTGAGCTATTTAAGTCTGATTTTTTAGCTAAATCCATGCACCAATGGCTATCAAATTCCTGTACATATTGAAAATAATCAGACCACAGTAAGCCCAATCACGCTCACCTCCGATAAGTTGTGCAATATTATCAAAAATGAATTGAAATATTATAAATATAATTAGATAATAAAAAAAATGCCAGGGTGTGACCCAATTTGACCAAAAATCATTAAAGAACTACCTATGATAATAATAGTATATCTTACGTCCTTATTCAACGAAATGCTTCGGAATGGCTACTTTACGAACTCTTGGAAATCCTCAGAGATTATTATGGTCCACAAAACTGCTTTATCCTATAAAACTATAAGTCCTCTTCCGTGTCTATCTAAACTATTCGAAAAATTGCTCTTGGCAAAAATTATTCCTTAACTTACCGAAAATGATGTGATACCAACACATCAGTTTGGCTTCCGTAAAGAACATGGCACAATTGAACAGGTAAATCGCATAAGGGATTGGATAAGATGATCATTTGAAGATAGGAAGTACTGTTCGACTATCTTCCTAAACGTTGCCCAAGGATTCGATAAGGTATGACAAAAGCGTCTGCTATATTAAATACGAAATAAGTTTCCATCAAATTGTTACAGGATTCTGAAATCATTTCTAATTAATAGAAGTTTTCGAGCAAAGTGGAAAGTCACACCACCTATGACTTTAAAATCAAAGCAGGTGTTCCTCAAGGAAGTATCCTAGGTCCTATTTTGTATATAGTGTTTACATCAGATATACCAACTGACCTGCAATAACAATGTGAACTTTGGCAGATGATATAGCCATTCTTAGCATTCACAAGATCCCTGGCATTGCATCTATGTACCTAAGTGAACACCTACGTGATGTCGATGTCTCCAGGTAGGGAGCCACCTGGAGAATGCAACAAACATGTACCATTCAGCTTACGATCCGAAATCTGTCCCTCAGTTTCTCTGACAAACGTTGTAATCTCAAACACCAACGATATCGTTTACCTTGACATTCATTTGGATCGATGCCTTACATGGCGTAAACACATTGAAGCTAAGAAAACCCAAATAAAATTGAAAGCTTCTTGTCTACATTGGCTAATAAACCACCGATCGAAATTGACCCTTGAATACAAAGTTCTGTTGCATAACAGTATTATAAGGCCAATATGGGCATATTGTGTCCAACTTTGGGGAAACGTATCTAAAGCCAACATCGATGTTATACAGAAATCTTAATCCAAGATATTTCGAATAACTCCAAGAGCTCCTTGATACATAAGGAATAAAATATTTACAAAGACTTCAATATTCCTCTAGTGGTGGACGAAGTCCCCCATCTGCAAACAAATTATTAGAAGAAATTGGAAACTCATCCGAATCCACTAGCGAGAAATCTCAAAAACACTGCAGGCATAACACGTCTTCGAAGAAACGACCTGCCTACAATACCATAGGATCCCGCTGATTATTGGGAGTACTGTTTCCTAACGAGATTTTAACTGTTGAAAATACCTTTGTTGAATAAATAAAGTTTTTGTATTCTTAATATTTAATTTTTTAAGATTTGTATCTATAACATCAATAGGCTAGGCGATTTCTTGTGACTGATGTTTTATTTACCGTTTTATACCGATTTTGACCAAACGTATATTATTTGAAAGGTATTTCTTTTAAGCCGTTTTGCAGATTTACAGATTTTTAAACTTTTTCCTTTATTTTGAGTAAATTGCATTTAAAGTTGCTACTAACACATACATAAAATTATATAATGCTATGTGTGTGATTATTACTTTTGTTAATGTGTTTGTAATAAAAATGAGTTTGTTTTTTGTGCTGATTTGTGAATTGGCTATATTTGTTTAGCATACCTTTAGGGTCTTTATTTAATGAAAAAATAAAATTTCCTAGAATATGCGCTCGAATTTCGAGGGCTGGAATCTGCTAGTACTTATTGTTAGGCTTACCACATAGTAGATCCAATAAATAAAAGAAGCATAAATAGAAAAAAACTTATCAACCGCTTTCACTCGGTTATGCGCTGTAATTCAGTTGAAATTTCACCAAAAAATGTTTTTCGGTACTGAGAACTCCTTAAAGTCTCTCAAATTCTTTCTAAAACGTAAAATTTGTTCCTAAAAAATAATTTTTTTTAAAGGAAAATAAGTTTTGAGACGAAAAAAATTTTGACCGCGAAAATAGCTTAAATGCCAAAATCAAATTTAATAGAAGAAATTTTTTTTTAATTATCAATATTTTATCTTCAGTATGTAAACACACACAGAACATGCACTTAAATGTTCGTACACCTCTGAAATTTAAATTGATGATGCTCCTGATCGCACATTAGCGATTTTCATTACAAGACGACAGGTTCTCTTCTCCAAATTTTGTTTCCTTATCAAAACTTTTGATTTCATTTCTAATCGCATTTGAAAATTCGAATTTACTATTTTGCCCAGAAAGCAATTTGGTATATTTCTTAAAAAAAAAATTTTTGGTTCCTCAAAAGCCACAAATAATTAAAATCAAACTAAATTTTTTAATAAGCAGCACTGCTTGGCTGGAATCAAATTACAAAACCAAACCCACTGCCGCACAACGATACAAAGCATGAGTAGCTAACATCCTCTGAGAGTTCTTCTATAGGACTTAAAATTAAACAAACAATCCACCACTATTGTTCACTTAACCATAAATATTTAAAAACCAAAAGTTTACCAACATATCAATTGAAAATGTATCAACAGAATCATCATCATCATCAGCATGTGCAAACATTTCTTCATTGCTTTTGTCAATATTTATTTATAAATAATGTTTTTTTTTCTATATCCTGCAATGTTTTCGCCTCGTCAACAATATGCCATATGTGCAGACAGACAGGCATAACTTTTTTTTACCACCAACACCTTTAGCAATTGATATCTACCATTATTTATTTAAAAAATAAAAATAAAAGTTTATGTAAAGTCAACAAAACTTGTGGATTATAATCCCATCATAATGATCATTGATGGCGGATTTGTGTGGTTTTGAAACGTTTGTATTGAAACCAAAAATTAATAAAAGAACAGATTGTTTTTGTATTGCAATATAAATATTTGTAAATTAGTACAAAGTGCCATTGATGTCCTCAATTATGAGAATTTCATAGCTCATGTTTACTTTTAGCTAAAAATAAAAGATATTTCAAACATTTGTTTAAAATAATGTCTGTATTTGTTCGAAGTGTATTAACTGTTTGGTTTAGAAAATTACGTAGACTTCATAAATCGCATTTTTTTTTTTAATTTATAATAAGAGAAGTTGATTAAACGATAACTGTCCATTTATCTGTGGGAATCACGATCCTTTTTACACTATATCGTTTATTGACATCCTGATTGAGTAGCTATTTAAAATCATCAAAATCGGATCAACCGGTCACGACGTATGAAAGAAAATGTGAAAAAACTCTTGAAATAATCTAACCCATAAGAACAAAATTTTTATTAAAACTCTTTCTTTCCTTATGCATATCAATTTTGAATATCTCCGTGACTGTGCGTGACTGCGTGTGACTATCTTAAAATGAATCTTTGGCAACAACAAGTCTATGGACAAAGTTTCAGATCCATCGGATGAGGGGAAGTGGGATTTTAATCTCTCCGTGACTTTACGTGACTATACGTGACTGTGCGTGACTATGTCAAAGTTAATATTTTTTCACAGCAAGTCTATCGACCAAGTTTTAGAACGATCGGGTAAGGGAAAATGAGTTTTAAATCACTCCGTGACTGTGCGTGACTATGCGTGACTGCGCGTGACTATGTCGAATTTAATCTTTCTTTACAGCAAGTCTATCGACCAAGTTTCTGATCGATCAGATGACGGGAAATGACATTTAGATCACTCCGTGACTGTGCGTGACCATGCGTGACTGCGCGTGACTAAGTCAAAGTTAATCTTTTTTCATAGCAAGTGTATGGACCAAGATTGGTATCGATCGGAGGAGGAGAAATGACATTTAAATCACTCCGTGACAGTGCGTGACCATGCGTGACTGTGCGTGACTACACCAAAATTAATGTGTAGTCACGACAAGACTATGGGCCATGTTTGGGATCAATTGGATAAGGGGTAATGGAGTCCACCCATGGCAGACAGACAGACAGACAGAGAGTATGAGTTAAAAGAGTGAGTTTAAAAATAAAAAAGTTCAATATGTTTTTTGTTTATATTGTGTTATTGTTTTTATTGCTATAATCATTGTATTTGTAGCATTTGCTTCCTGAGTGTGTGTGCACGGTTATACATCACATGTTACATTAGCCTAAGGAAGTATACCACACATTTGTTATGGTTATCTCAATATAATAAAGACATCACCAAGCTGAAAAAGTACCAGTTCTTAAAGAAGTACCCCTTAAACAAGTAAATTTTTTTTTTTAAATAACCTTTATAAAAAAAATTTTATCTCTTTTGAAAAAGGACCTATTTTCAAAAGTACCTATTTTTTAAAAATAAAATTTTCTTAAAAAAGTACCTTTTGTTTTTAAGATCACCTTTTTTTAAATAGTAGTTTTTATAAAGAGTACCCTTTAAAAAAAAACACCTGTTTTAAAAAACTGGTTTTTCTAAAGTAACCTTTCTTAAATAATTACTTTGTCTAAAAAATTAACTTTTCTTATATATATCAACAATTACCTTTTTTTAAGAAAGTATATTTTCTTCAAAAAAAAAGTACCTTTTTAAAAAATAAAGTAAATACTATTAAAATAGTAACTTTTTTAAAAAAGTAACCTTTTTGAAACAAGCATATTTTCTTAAACAATTACGTCTTCTTAAAAAAGACTCTTGTTTAAAACAGAATATTTCTTAAAAAAATAGATGTTCATAAAAAAGTACCTTTTCTTGAAAAAAAACTACCTTTTCCTAAAAAAAATTTTTTTTTTTTAAAGAGGTACTCTTTAAAGAAAATTAACTTTTTTTAAGAAAAGTTACTTTTTTAAAAAAAAACCTTTCCTAAAAAATTTATTTACGTAAAGGAGTACATTTTCTTCAAAAAGAATCTTTAAAAAAACACATTTACTTAAAAAAGTACATTTTCTTAAAAAAGTACCTTTACCTAAAAAAGGCACATTTGTTTAAAAAAAATAGTACTTTTTCTAAGACAGAAACGTTTCTTGAAAACATTATTTTTTTTGAAGTTCTTTTTTGTAAAAAAAAAACCGTTTTAAACAAGTACCTTTTCTTGAAAAATAGCCTTTCTTAAAAAATGGCCTTTTAAAATAAGTAAATTCTTTAAAAAAAAAAAACCTTTTCGAAAAAAGTACCTTTTTTGAAACCAGTACCTTTTCTAAACATTTCACGTTTTCTTAAAAAATCCCTTTTTAAAAAATAAGCTTTATTAAAAAGTACGTTTTCGAAAAAAGTGCAATTTCTTAAATCAGCTTTACTTTAAAAAGTACATTTTGTTAAAAAGTACATTTTCTTAAAAAAGAAAATTTCTTTGAAAAAGTAGTACCTTTAAAAAAAAAAGAACTTTTACTTAACCTTTTCTTAAAAAAGTACATTTTTAAAAAAGTGCCTTTTTCTAAACAGTAACTTTTCATAAAACCATCTTTTCTTTAAGAAGTTTCTTATCTTAAAAAATTGCCTTTCTTAAACAAGTATATTATCTTAAAGTAAATTTTCTTCAAAACGTAAATTTTCTTAAAAAGGCAATTTTCTTAACATAGTACAATTTCTTATAAATTTACATTTTCTTAAAAAAGTGCATGTATTCAAAAAAGTTCATTTCCTTAAAAAAGTAGTTCTTCTCAAAAAAGTAACTTTTCTTAAAAAATTAGCATCTTTTAAAAAAGTACCTTTTCATCAAAAAGCAAATCTTAGTAAAAAAGTAAATTTTCTTAACATAGTACATTTTCTTATAAATTAATATTTTCTTAAAAAGCTACCTGCCTGTTCTCGAAAAAGTTAATTTTCTTAAAAAAGCTGCTCTTCTGAAAAATGTACCTTTTCTCAAAAGATTATTTTTTCTCAAAAAAGTATATTTTTTTTTTAAAGTACATTTTCTTAGAAAGAAATCTTTTCATAATTTTGCACCAATTGTATTAGATATTAATAATTAGTGGAATTAATATTTCAAGATATCAATAAAACTTTGTTAATTTTGGTAATTTTCGCAAGAAGAACTCTAAAATTGATTTTTATAGAAGAATTTACATATTAGAAGCTTTTCACTTGAAAGCATCTAAACATTTTTTAATATAGTTTTTTCTATATATGTAACTAAATGTAACCCGATGCGCTTCGCTAACCCCATCGTAATGAAATAAAAAGATGCGAATGCATTTTGTAGAAAACTATTTTATTTATTTTTGGCGATTTTTGAATTTTTTAGCTTTTTTGCAACTTTCGCTTTTGGTCATTTTTGATTTTGGTGTTTTGTTTCTAACAATATTTTCTATTCGCGAATTTTGACTTTGGCAATTTTTGATTTAGGCGATTTTTGACTTTGGCGATTTTGATATTCGCGATTCTCGGTTTCAGCGTTTTTTTTTTTTTTTTGCTATTTTTGACTTTGGCGATTTTTGATGTTGGCAATTTTTGGCTTCAGCGATTTTTTGTTCTTTGCGATTTTTGATATTAGCTATTTTTGTTTTTGGCGATTTTTTGCTTGCAATTTTTGTTATTCGCAATTTTCGATACTGACAATTTTTGACTCACGGGATTTTTGACTTGGCGAATTTTGTTTTTTGCAATTTTTGTTACTCGCGATTTTAGGTTTTGGCGATTTTGGACTTTGAAGATTTTTGTTTTTTGTGATTTTTGATTTTGCCGATTTCTGATTTTGGTGTTTTGTTTTTTTTGTGATTTTTCTTATTCGCGATTTTGACTTTGGCAACTTTTGATTTGGGTGATTTTTGAACTTGAAGACTTTGGTATTCGCGATTCTCGGTTTTGGCGATTTTGGTTTTTTTTTCTATTTTTGATTATAGTGATTTTTGATTCTGGCGATTTTTGGCTTCAGCAATTTTTTGTTCCTTGCGATTTTTGATATTAGCTATTTTTTTTTAGCGATTTTTTTTATTTGCAATTGTTGTTATTCGCAATTTTCATTTCTGGCAATTTTTGAATTAGGCGATTTTTAACTTTAGCGATTTTGGTGTTCTCTATTTTGGCGATTTTTGACTTTGGCGATTTTGGTTTTTTTTTAATAATTTTGATATATTGCTATTATTGATTTTGGCGAATTTTGGCTTCAGCAATATTTTGTTTTTCAAAATTTTTGATATGGGCGATTTTTGATTTTGGCGATTTTTGTTATTCGCGATTTTCGATTCTGGCAATTTTTGTTTTTGGCGATTTTTCTTATTTGCGATTTTGGACTTGACGATTATTGAATTTTTTGAGATTTTAGATTTTGGCGATATTTGTTTTTCGCGATTTTCGGTTTTAGGGATTTGTGATTTTGACGATTTTGATTTTCCACGACTAATCACATTGGTACTTAATCTACTTGCAAAATGTTCTACCCATTTTTTGTCCGACTACTCACATTAATATTACTCACATTAATAATTAAGTTGCAAGGCTTTCTCTATCGTAGTACTCCAATTATATGACCTTAAATATATACTTTGTATGGGAACTGCCACGCCCACTGATCTGATTCCGTTAATTTTTTCCGAGTAGCATCGTTAATAACTTATGAACTCACACGCAGTCCCAAGGCTCTTTTTCAAATTTTAAAAAAAATTTTTAAACAAAACTTAAAAAAATGGATCTGGCACTTTAAAGTTTTATTAAATACATGTCAGAGATAAACTGTGTGAATTTTTAATGGGTTAACGTTTTCGGATTTATCCCAAATTTTAGGAACAGAATACATACATTTTTGGTTATAATATTTTAAGTAACGCTTTTAAAAATTCAACAGCATTTACAAAATATGTGAATTTTTTGAATAAATTGTCTTTTATTAGCTTGGGGTTATATGTGACCCCAATTCCAAAAGAGTTAATGGGGTCATATTAATTTTTTCCGAAACCCTAGGCTATTAAGAACAAATATAGCATTTAAAAGAAGAGAACTGATTGATTTTTGATATAAAGAATTAAGAATATACAGAATATTTCACAAAAATCTCATTTTTCTCGAAATCCGCAAAAATAAAATCCTTGTCAAAAAAATTCTGGCATAGGGCTTTACCTAAAAATTCACACAGTTAATCTCATGCATTCAATAAATCCTTATAGTGTCAGATTCCATTTTTTTAAGTTTTGTTTCAGAAAATTTTTTAAAATTTGAAAAAGGAGTTTTCAATATTTTATCAAAAAAATTTCCCAATTCCGGTCTCAATGCGCAATAGGTTAACAACGTGATAATAAAACAATACTTCATATCTGACTACTTTATAAGTATAGAGACAAAAACATTATGACTTTAATCAATTTCTCAAAGTTGAAAAATGTGCTATCAAATTTCATGAACTAGTTTTTTTTTTTGGCACAAAAGTGGTCTGGGGCATTTGCTATTTCTCGGCGAATTTTTATTCGATTTTGAATTTTTATAGCGTTTTGAAAAGACAATTTAATACTGATCCCGATTCTTATAACAACTTGTCGGAAAAATTAAACTATAGTACGAAATTTTCGTAAAATCTCAAAAAAAAGTCATATATTCAAAACGATTGGTCCAGTGGTGTAGTCTGCTATAAACCACAAATAAACATGCAAAACTCCATTTTTATATAAAAGGTTTATCATGTTTTGATGAATTTATGATATTTTTTCATTTATTTGAGAAAATTTCATGTTAAAAAAATGCTGCTACAAATTCAATACAATTAAATTAAAATATAGAAAAATAACACTCACCTTTTATACTGCATAATAATATTTCAATTGCCTTTATAATTTTATTATTTTTAACGCACGAACCGATTATAACCGATTATTATATGTTTAATAAAAATATTTTACTGCAACCTTAAAAATTAGTCAGAATACCTATATTTATAAAAATTGATTAACACTTCTCACTTATTTATTTATTTATTTATTTTTTATTGCTTGAATCTAAAATTTAAAATAAAAAAAACCACACACATTTCCAAACGGGTAATTTTTTCCATTCGTGCTTTTTACTATAACTCCTTGTTGTTGTTCTTTTTTTTTTTTTTAATCAAAACAATATAACAAATATCTCAATTTTCATTGATATTTGCTTAATATTATCAAAGAGAGAGAGAGAGAGAAAGGGAGAGAGAGAGTTTTCTATTCCTCTTTTTTCACATACTTGCACTCTGTTATTTATCAATGAAGCAAACAAAAAGCAAATGATGAAAAGAACTTTAAAAAACAACAACAACTTTAATGATTCATCATTTATTTGCAAAATTTTACACTTCTTTTGTAAATTTTATTAATTATAACTTATTTTTTATATTATTTTATTAGAATATAACACTATTTTGATTTTTAACAAACTTTTACGGCTTTTAACACTCACTTTCACTAGATTTTACATACGACTTGTTAAACCACGACCGACTCCAGCTAATATTAAAATAAAACTAAATTTAAGACGAATCATTGAAGGGAATTTAAGAAAAGGGATAAAAAAAAACAATGTTGCCTACATAACAATTTAATAAAAGACGAGTTTAAATTTTAATAAATTATTAATGAATTATTTTTAATGTTACTTAATATTGTACAGTCCATAAATTTATTGTTCTCAATTTTTGAAATTTGTTTTACATAAAATATTAAATATTATAACTTCAAAAAAGCACTAAACTACATACAGTGAGGTGCAATACAATGGAAACTTTTAACAAAATGTATTTTTGGCAACTTGAACGGCCAATATCAAAAAATTAGATCATAAAATAAAAACTCTAGCAAGGACCAGTAAGCTCGTTACAAATATAATCATCATAATTTGGTCTCTGGTCATCAAAAAATTCTAAAAAACTCTTATAATTATAAAAGTATTTATTGTGTACGTGTACGTACTAAGATTTTATATTTTTAATTGAATTCATATTTTCATTTATTGAAATTACAAACAAATCCATATTGATTTATAAACAAAAACAGAATAATAATTTTAAGTATAAAAATCAAAGTAATTTTTAAGCAAAGTAAATTAAAAATTATACTAACAGCTCGGCCCAACTAACAATGATCGACCTCGATCAAAAAAATAAAACTAATTTTTATAAATAACTTAAGTACTCTCGGCCAAACTGACAAATAATCGACCTCGATATAGTAAATGCTAACATTGATAAAGTATTGCCTGATTAAACAGTTATAGCCTTTTCACCACACCATTTCCTCATCGTGATAGCCTCAATTACTCCATCATAAGGCTGACTCAGTTGCCTGACAGTTTTCAATATCACGTATTACACACAGAAAAAGGATTGGTTGGAATTATGTTACCATTAAAAAAATTTATTTGGGAAATAAGAATTTACATTATAATTTATAAATATTATAAAATGTACTACATTTTCTTTAATATCTACCGTACGAATATAGTTCTCATAATTTTAATGCTCCTTTAATAGAAAAATAAGTCCCATCTACTGATCAAAGATTTTATAGAACTTATTAAACCAATTCGATTGAGAGAACTAAGTTAAATACATCATAATATGCTACAATACTAAATATTGATGATTGCAACAACAGTTTCGATTATAACAACATATATTAAATCAAAAAAATTTTAACAGATATTACAACAAATTGTTGGTATATAAGATGCAAACAAATTTGTTTATAGAATTATTTTTCAGTTATAACAAACGAAAAATTAAATTTTTACTGCTTTTGGTGTATTTAACCGAATGATATATAAGTGAAACAAATACTGGTGTTAATGTAAGAAATATATAAATTTATTAGTAACCCAATCGAATGTTTGGATTTAATGTCATTGTTGAAAAATTCAAATCTGAAAAAAATATAATATAAAACTTTATATCATAAAATTTATTGTTAAATAATTGTGTGAAAAATAATAATTATTAATTAAAAAAAAATTGTGTTGAAAAAAATGGACATCAAGATTTGTACTACGGATAAACACGAACGGTAAGTTAAAAATAAATATATGTGAAGTTATTCATTAAGAGTTATCCGTAAAATTTTATGTGGAACGTGCGTGTAAAAAGACTTAGACATATTTTTTTTAATTGATAAAAAAATATATATTAATATAAAATATTATGAAAAGAAACATCTGTAGCGATTCAAAGCAGTTTTGCATAAATTAAAAACAACATAAATAAATATAATACCAAACTACGGAAGTACGAGTGTACTGTAGAGTTCTGTATTTAAAATTCATTTTTCTAAGTTCTCCCGATGTTTTGAAAAATAAAAAATATAATATTGGACAATACATAAGCCCGTGAACAAATTGAACATTTATCCTGAGGTCCTACAATAAGCATTTGTATGCAAACTATAAAATAACATTATGTTATATTTGCTAAAATTTCTGAATCTCCCCTGATGATTTGGGAAAGAAACTACATACTAATAGATCCCTCATGAACCCTCGAACAAATATTGTTCGTCCTATGGCCGATAAAAGCTTATATATCAAATTACTGCTAAATATATTAATACTCGCGCCATGTAGTTTGATTTCAAGGTTTACATGGACACACAGGCGGACGGGCAGACGGACGGACATAGCTAAACAGACTTAGATAGTGATTCTGATTCCATAATAAAAGACTGGTTTTGGTCAAACATTTTTGATAGTGACAAACATTAGCATTCGTATTGGTATTACTTTCATGGGGATGTGAAGATTGCAGAGTATCAGCAGTTATGACGAATCTTCACGTATTATATGCTAAAAGGTGGGGTAATCTGAATTTAAACACGTTCTGCATCATCATATCTTTATTTTATGAACTAAATTTGAACTAAAGATTTTAATTCTTATTTTCTTACAATTTAGCTTCAAAAAGTCAGTTGCTTTTCTTTTACTACCTTATTTGTTCCCATCTGTCTACAATTCGAAAAGGCCAGAAGACAAAAACTTTCAAAGCTTCGAAAACTGAGATCCAGGAAAAATTTGTGGTACATCATGATGTGAGTAGATTTTTTGTAATATTGGTTATTTTTTTGAATTATTACACGATCGATTCAATTATCTTCTGCTTAATAGACTTTTCAACAAGCTTGTGTTATGAAAGACTTTCAATAGAAGAAAAAGTTAATTTGCAGCCTAAAATAATATTTGTGGGAAAATTGGATGAATTGAAAGCACTCTGTAACACTCTGCGATAAGACATATTTTTTGTGAAAATTTTTTGGAAGCACTGAAAGCCTGTTTCTGCATTTTTATGGGGCTTAAGTTACTGTACCCAATGGAAAGCAAGCTTTTATGGAATTTTGTACAAAGGTACATTTTTAAAATTTTCACCCAATCAGATTTATATAATACAAGTATTAAGAATATTTTTTATAAACTATTATATTTAATTTTCATCTAATTAACTTATTCAATAGTTGTTTAATTAACTTTATTGGCTATTTTAAACAAAAAAAAATATCTTAAATTTAATGATAAATAATTGCATTACTTATTTTAACAATGAATTGTATTTGCTGTAACAGATATTTTGATTCTTATAATTTTTACCCAATAGACTTTAGAACTACTCATCGAAGTAAAGTTAGATTCAAATGTAACAATAATAGCTGTACGAGTACATTTTCATATTCATATGAATACATACATACCTACATACCTACAACATGTTAGAAACTATCATTTTATTCAAACTTGTACCCAAAATCGATTTAATGAAAACAATGATAGTACCAACTCCAGTTGAAGTGCTGACAATATAGTTAACAAGGAAATTTAAAAATAATTTTAGAAATTTTGACTGAAGAGAGTGATGACGTTCCACTGCAGTTAAAACATTAAATAAACTGTTTTAATATTATGATATTCGTATAAATAATATTGTAAATAGTAAACAATGTAATATGGAAGAAAATCAGGAACTTATTAAATCTGAATATTTGCTTTTAAAGTAGCTACACCTGCAGAATGTTTTAATAAAATTTGAAATGATCGATTCACGAAAACAATTTCATTTTTCATATAAAAATGATAACAAAATTGCTAAAAGTATAAATCATTTTTTTTTTCATAATTGTAGATCCCCAACAACTTTTTCAAAATCTTTTTCCCCAAACAAATTTATTTAAATAAATTTAAAATTATATGAAATGCATAAATTCAGCATCTTCTTTTTGCAATATTATTCAAAACCGCCTATTTTGGTAACAAAAAATTAAAAATATCAACCCATAATGAAATATTAATACCCATAATGATCTATTTCGATGATTTTGAAATTTGGAATCCATTGGGTTCCCATAGTGGGCAACAAAAAATTAGAGGCATATATATACAATTTTTAGTTCTTCTAGAGCATTAAAATTCCAAATTATCATTAATTTTTGGGAATGCTTTTTTTTACGGATGACCAAAAAAAAATTGGAAATAGAAATATATTCAAAAAATTTTTAAAAACAACATTTTACAAATACAAGGAATTTCTGTAAATGGTCCATCTATAAAGTTAATTTCATGTACAGTTGGAGGAGACAATTTAGTAATAAGTTCTATTCTCGGATTTGTTGAATCTTTTAATTCTTAATTTTTCTGTCGATTTTGTAAATGTAGCTCACAAGAATCAAAAGCTTTATGCGTTGATGATACCTAAAAGCTAAAAAGCAAAGTTTTTAAGTCTTCAAAATTTTAACAAGGTTATAAATAACAGTGTTGATATCATGTACGATATCTTAGAGGAGATATGGCATTATGATCTAATAACAATTTTAGAAACGTTAAAAAATATTATTCACATTAGAATTACCAAATAAAATCTGTTGATCTTGTTTGATTTTGGGCCAAACAGCGTAAAACCACCACTTTTTGATTTTGATTTTGTTTAAATAAAAATAAATTTAAATTGACTGCATATGAGATGCTTTTAATAATTCAATATATACCTTTGTTAATTGGAGATTTAGTGATTGAATGTCTTGAATGGGAATTATTATTGAAACTTCGGGAAATCGTTCATATATTGTATAAAAAATCAATATCATTTAAAATGCATAAATATTTAGAGTCTCTGATTGTAACTCATAATCAGTTATATATACAAATTTCAGGTGAACCTTTAAAACCAAAATTTCTATTTTGATTCATTATCCTAACTTAATTGAAAAAATTGGTCCTCTTATAAATGTTAACTCCATACGCTTTGAAGGAGAACATAAAATTTTTAAAAAATCCGCACACATTTCAAATAACGGAATCAATATCTAAAAATAATTAAATATAAAAAATCAAACGAAAACAGCCAGATTACTTTTAGATAATGATTTCGATCTAAAAAATTCACTGGTTCTACTTGCAAAGTTAGTATAAAAAATTACAAGTTTTGTTTCAATGTAAAGGAAATAAACTGGCCTAATGTTTATAAATTACTTTTAAAAAAATCTATTGTAGTTTGTGCACATACATGTCAAAAATTTGAACCGTTGTTTGGCTTAATCGAGCATATTATTATAGATGATAATGCGTTTTATTTATGTGTAAAAATATTAGAATCCTGGTACTTCGATAATATTTTTTTCGGTATAGAGTAAACAGCTTAACAAATATATATAACATTGTAAAATAAATAAAAAATAAAGCTAAGTATGTATCACACATTTCTCTTACAACCGTTGGTGAAAAATATGTAATGTGGGACTATTAATTGTAAGAATTTCTGTATTATAAGTTTTATATTGTAAATATTTGTAAACGGTATAATTAATTTTTCAAAAATAAATACACTATAGAAAAAGCTTTAATATTGTTTTTTTTTTATATAATTAGATATATATACAAACCCGACAAATGGCAGATACAACCAATATATATAACACTTTGGTTGGGCATACCATTTTATCTATTAGCATGCAAGATTTTATTTTAATTATATCAATGGTGGCAACAGATATTTGAAGTAAACATAACTGAAACTTTATTCTGTATTTATTGCTTAAACCTAAATTCTATTGTATCAACTTCAATGTCACAATTCACACAATCGAATTCATTTATAAAATCGATTGCCTTTAAGATCATGAGGAAGTATGTAACAAATAATTCGGTAATCATAACAGTAAAATGTGATAGTACATAGGACTACCAAAATTCGGTTGGCAACAAATTCGATTGCCACAACGAATCCGTTTTCTGTGTGTACATACCGATCATTTCCTAAAACCTTATGGACTACATACGGCCCTTTATACTTGGGTACAAACTTTTTATTTGTTCCAATTATATTATCGATATTTCGAATAACAACAAAGTCGCCAATACTGAACTCTTTGGCAGCTGTACTGTGTTTCAAAAAATGTACTAAATTGTATTCTTGAGATTTATTTATTGATTTTTCCGCGCTCATTTGGTCTTTTTGCAAATCTCGATTTAAATTTAAACCATTCTTTTCTTGTAAATATTCTGAAAACTTATCCACTACATCACCTCTTTGCTCAACACCAAATAGAAGCATACTTGGAGTATTTTTAGTAGTGCTATGGATTGAATTATTTATTGCAGTCCGCATGATTTATTGGACAACTTAACTTTCCTAGCATTGTTTTTATAACCCGATTGACTCTCTCTACTTGACCATTTCCTTGCGGGGAGGCGACGGCCACCTTAACATGTAAAATGTTTCGTTTCAATAAAAAATCTTCAAATTCTAATGATGTGAAACACGATGCTCTGTCAGTTATAATTCGTCTTGGACGACTATAATAACTAAAGTAGTTATCAATAGAAGCATTAACTTCTTGCGTACTTGTCGAATTTGTCGGATATAATTTAACAAATTTAGTGAAAGCGTCAACAATAATTAAAATATGTTTTCTTTTGGAATTTAGGGATGGCAGTGGACCAAAATGATCAATATGAAGTGTATCAAAAGGTATAGGTTTTTTAGGAATATTATATAAATTTCTTTCACGTGCTCTAACCTGCATAGCATACATTATACACTTTATACAATTTGCAATAAATTCATCCACCTTTTGCCGCATGTTTGGAAACCAATAATACATTTATATTTTATCACAACATTTTTCAGAAGCCTGATGTCCTATCTTTTCATGCATTACTCGAATTACGTTTTCTTCCATCTCTCTAGGCACATAAAATTTTCGTCCATCTTTTTTTGTTCTGTTAACAAGTCCGTCTGTTAATTCAAAATCTTTTACTTCATCAGTTTCCATGCGAATACGCAAATCTTTAATGAGTTTATCACGTTCTTGTGCAATCTGAATTCTTAAATCTACATCATTCGCATCTAAGATTGTTGCAATTTGACATCTGCTCAAAGCATCTACATGTTCCATAGACACGCCGTTCCGATGCTGTATTGTATAATTATAATTTTCGAGTTCCAGAGCCCATCTAGCTATTCTCGGGTTCAATTGTTTCTTTCCTAAAGTCATTGCTAATGAATTGCAATCAGTAATTATTTTAAAATAAATTCCTTCCAAATAAACTCTGAATCTTATTATAATTTACAAATCTATTAACAAATAATAATAATAAAATATTTACGTTTTTAATCAAATTACTGTGATTGGTTCATATTGACCCAAAAGGTCGCAAGAGGGGTACATTTGCAAAGAATGCACATGTATTAAATTCTTTGAATTCGGAAAGTATTTGGTAAACAATGTTTTCATCTTTTTTTTTCCTTAATTGCAATAATTTTTATTTATTTATTTTTTTTGATTAAAATAACGATAATTTAAAAAAAAAAATCATTAGCATTTAATGGTACTGAGATTTTTTGGCATTACCATTATTTACACCTAATGCTATTGAAATTTAAATGCCATAGAATAATTTCCATAACCACTTTCAATGTAAAACTTATTTTATGACAAGTTTAGATATTCCTTCAATGCCTGGAATGGCCTTTTCCTAACGTATCTTTATGTTTATGACACTTTCTGCATTAAAATGTGGTTTGCACTAGAAATTTCCAGTTCAAATGTTAAGAAGTCATAAGAAGCCATAAACAAAACCAACAAAAGGCACTTGAAAACTACAAAATACTGATTAGATGTTTCATATATTTCCGTTTCCTATAAAATATTTAAAACAACAGTAAATAAACATTAAAAAAAAACAAAACTTTTTTCAGGCACATCAAAAGCCAGTAGGTAAATATTGCTCATTTCAAAAATTTTAATTAAAAGTTTTTATCTATTTTCATTTTCAAAGTCAGTTTTTCTTACAAATACAAACAAACATACACACACAGCACGAGTATTGCTGACATTTTACACATAACTACAATACATGTAATTCATAAGTATTTGTTACATTCAAACAAAAGTACTTATGTATATATGACCTTTTTAAATGAATTGTTAGATGAACTTTAAAATGACATCTACTCATATGCACACATTTATAATTTGGCATATTATCCGTGTGCAAAATCTTACATACTCTTATACTTTGATATATTTTAATACAATCACATTGTTTCTGTGTATGTTCTATTTATGTTACATATGAGTATGTATGTATGTATTTAGTTGTTTTTAATAAATACAAAAGTATGTGTATTCTAAATGCTTTTCTCCATTTATGCTTCAAATATTCCTTTTCATAGTTTCATATATATCTTAATGAAAATATATTTACATTGTACTCATGTAAAATTCTTATGTTTATATAGACATAAAATTGTCTTGAAATTATTTTCATTTAATGTCGTTACATTTGGTAGATTACCCGGCAGTAATTTTTGCTGCTAGTTGCAACCTTTAGGCTTTAAAAATATATTAAGAATTTTTCTCATGTGCTTTATATATATATTCATTTTTTAATTAAATTATTTTCTTAACCCAGCCTTAACCTCAAATTAAAATCATATAACCAGATTAAAGCGTCGAACAAAATATTTTATTTTTTTATTATGTATAGTTATACGCAGACTGGCGTTTCAAAATATTTCATGTAAAAAGATGCGAAATAAAAAATACATAAAAACAAGTTAGGGTGTTAAATTCGGCTGTGCCGAATCTTTGATACCCTCCACCTCGGTTTGAGTATTGATAATAAATGTAAACAAAATATTTGAAAAAGTAAACAATTTGTTAAACTTAATACGAAATTATTTCAGCAAATTATTTGGTTTGATCTGGATTTTTGTTTATTCCAAGAGTTGGTATATAGAGCTCTCTCACATTAGCAATTCGCGCTCCAGAGAGGAAAGATCGTTTTCGTCTTTTCTTTAGTAATTATAAACAATTTTTAAAAATTGTATGTAATCGCAATCAGATATTGGGTAAAGGTAAATCAAAATAATTATTTTATATATCTATGTAGAACTGTTTTGAAAGCAAAAAAAACTCATTGATGAACGCGGTAAATCTATTTTGTAAACACAAGAAACAGTTAATATGCCAAACTTATGGTCATATTTGTAAAATAATAATGGAAAAACGTATGAAATAAAAGACCAGCCCTGTGTATACTCTTAACATTGTTGTGTTTGATATCTAATTGAAAATGTTAACATTCATGTTAAAATAGAAATAACGATTGCAAAGCTAATTAGAACAAAAATTGCGGCGCCATCTACTGTGGCATAGCAACACTGAGCAAAATAAAGTGACACACTGTTTGTTAATGCAAAAGAAATGTATTTTCCGTAAAACAAAATACATGTTATATCTAACATGCGGTTATTATCGATATACATGTATAGAATCTATAATATTAATAGGCTAGGCGATTTCTTGTGACCGATGTTTTGTTCTACCGTTTTATCCCGATTTTGACCAAACGTATACTATTTGAAAGGTATTGCTTTTTAGCCGATTTGCAGATTAACAGATTTTTAAAATTTTTCCTTTATTTTGAGTAAATTGCATTTAAAGTTGCTACTAACACATACATAAAATTATAAAATGCTATGTGTGTGTTTATTAAATTTTGTAATGTGTTTGTTATAAAAATGAGTCTGTTTTTTGTGTTGATTTGTAAATTTAAAGAAAAAACAAAATTTCCTAGAATTTGCACTCAAATTTCGAGGGCTGGAATCTGCTAGTATATGTATATTATTTTGTTATTTAATATATGTATGTACATTAGGGCGGTTCATAAAATAATAAATTGGATTTTGTAATGGGCCAACCGGAATTTATATTGACCACCGTGAAAAAATAACACATAATTTTTTTCAAAATTTTTAAGAAAGATTTAGGGGTCGCTACCGGATCCAAAACATTGGAATTTTTGATAAAAATCGTCGCCTCTATTCCTTTTTTCATATGTATGTATAAAATAAATATATATATAGTTATATATTTTTATGATCACTTTTATTGAATGATATTTGTAAAACAGAACGTATAAAATTTTTTTCTGAATCGTTTTCTGAAACGATTTAGCAATTCTTGTCCGTCCGTCCGTCTGTTCTAACAGGAAACTTGATGAAAATTTTAAAATATTGAATACTAAGATATCTGTTTACATTTGTCTTTTAAATTAAGAAAATTATTTTAAAAAGAATGCCACAAACGCATCCCCTTCCCAATCCCCTCCCCAACCCTCCTTTAAGTTTTGTATATATGTTTTTCGGTCTCTATTTATACAATGGTACTAAAACCCCTCGAATAAAAGTTTAGAAAACCTATATTCAAAATCTTAAGTTGTATTTATTCATTACAAATGTATAAGGAAAGTAAAAACAAATATTAATTAAAAAAAGTTTTTAATTAAAAAAAAAAAAATGCAATCAATTTATGAAACTTATTCTGATAGACATAAAATATTTATATATTGCCTTTAAATATTAAGCATATTAAGCTATTTAAAATAATTATTTGAGACAAAGTTGATTTATTTGAGTCTGGGTAATTCTGTCCATACTTTTTCACCAATAACAATAAATACTGCTTTTGCTCTTCATTGTTGGTATGTAGTTTATTATATTCTTCTATCAGTGCCACTCCTCGTTCTGCTATATCGTTAACAACTCTCATGGAACGAGCTACGCGTCTACCATTTATGTAATCCTCATCCTCTTCCCACGCTTCAACGTTTTTCGTTATGAAATTGGTTGAAATGCCGGATTTGCTAAAAAATATTAAAGTATTTTTGGAAACAAAGTCTTCTAGTTGTTTCTTATTTATTAGATTGGCGTCTAATGTTATTCTTTTCGACGGGTTCACAGACCTCCAGGTGCTCTGAAAGAAATTCCATTGTCGGGAACACCTCCTAGAAATATTAAAGTTAGCTTCAATTGCTCTTTATAGTCGTCTCGAGGCTGAAACTGTTTTAACTGAATTTGAACGAAAGAAATTATCTCATCTGTAATATATGTCACTTGTTTTAAAACAAAGAGATCAGAAATTCCCGATTGAAAGTTTTTCCGATTAATTTTGCTCCAGGCCAACTTAAATTTTTAAAGATCATTGTTTCAGGCCCGGTTGAAGTACCAAGTGCCTGGCGAAACACAGCTTCAAGCATTATTTCCAGAATGTGATGACGACATGCCAGCCAAAGCATATCTTTATTCATCTTTTGTTCTAACAAAAAGCATGCACCATTTCTTCTTCCAGTATTTGTTGCAGATGTGTCAAAGCTCATGCATTTGATTTTTTTGCTTATGTTCCATTCTAGTAAGGTGTCAAAAACTGCCGACGCAGCTGCAACACCTGTTCCAGCAGATAATTTTGGGACTGCAAGCAGCTTCTCAATTCCCATTCCAGATACCAGGATTGGAAGACGTTCAACGATTTTATTTCCGCTGATATTTTCTATCATTTTTCCATCCCAGTGAATTGTGAATGGAACGTCAGGGTTAAACTTACTTTTTAATGACTCGGCCATGATTTCTCGGAAGTCAATTCGCTGTCGACGAATAGAAGAAGTGCTTATATTATAGTTTGAAGGATCGCCACCAATGTGTTTAACTGTTTCTGTCAAAACTATAGCTGCCTTTCGGTTACTTAGCTTTGCAACGTCAAGACTCACAGCTAAATTTTCATTTAAAATTTTCTTTCTGCCTCTGCATATCTTTTGATTTTCCGCTGGTTCAGAAGCTTTTAAAGTAGATAAAGTTTGGTCATCAGCACTTGACGAAAACAATAGTTCAATTCGACACCTCTTATGAATACGATCGATTGACTTTCTCTCACACTCCAGCATTTTTTTTGGGAATCTCTTTTATATGGGACCATTTTTCGTATTTAGCATTCTTTCTTAAAAGTGTTGAGTCTACATTACCTATTTTTCCATGCCGACAGACCTTTCGCTGAGCATTTAAAAAAATTTTATCCTCATGTATTACAATCATGTTTAAGGCATTAGCGCGAGCAATATCGAAAAGACCTTCCAAACTAGTTGACCAGTCTGGTTCTTTTTTGTTCAAGCCTCCTGAGCGCTTTGCTTTATTTTCCTTATTTTTCTTTAAGTTTTGCCAAGAATAATGTTTCATTCAATATCAATTTTATCTATTACGCGCTTTTTTGTTTGTGTCGGTATTGCGGCCATTTCCCAAATTGCTAAGACATCGTTTGCAGTTGAAGAGCAACAGCCTCTTACGGTTAATTTGACATATATTTTGTAGTAAAAATACACTTAATACCTTTTTTTTTGTCCGGCTTATCGGTCAGGTTCTATTGCGCGTAGCCGATGCTGTTCAACTTGAAGCCATTATAAAAAATTATCCACAAGCTGGTCTAATAAAGTAGAAGTATATGTTGTTACACTATTTTATATATTGTTTTAAATATATGTTTTTTTATAACTCACCTGCTTAGGATTAAAATCAATTGTAAGATTCGTTAAACCAACTTATTTGTGTCACCGATTTAAAAAATATTATATATATAATGTACCTATTTAAACTTATTACAATGCACATAACATAATGCTTATTTCACAACACTCCATTAAAAACGATTTTATCGAACAGCGTACAATATTTTAATGGTAAACTATAACCGTGTATAGACAAAATGTTTGAAGACACAATCACTATTTGTAACGATCCACGTGCTGCAGCGTTTGGAAGCTGCGTATTTAACATTAAAAAACAAACTGTAATGGAAAATTGCATGCTTGATGTATTAGTCAAATAAAAAACTTTTGGTATTGGTTTTAAATGATGAATTATTAAATATATATTTTTATATCAAATTTGGTTTTAGAAAAAGAACATTACAAACAATTTCGTGACAAGGGCTAAAAACAGCTATTAATGGTCTGGGATCTAAAATATTTACTACTTGCGGAAAATTATATGGGGTTATTTCTTGCGTGATCTTGAATAAAATTATTATTTTAAAATTTATTGTATAAAAATTATATCTTTTCTTAAATTTGAATTTAAATTTACAAAGGGAAGGACGGACGACAAAAGTTTCTAAATCGTCTTAGAAAAAGATTCTGAAAACAAATTGTGCTCTATTTATTTAAAATGTCTTATGCAATAACGATGTACATATTATCTTAATTTATCTCAAAACCACTGAAGTTTGGGGTCCGGTAGCGACCCCTAAACATTGATGAAAAAAATTTAAAAAAATCATGTGCTCTTTTTTCACTGTGCTTAATATATATTCGGGTTGGCCGACAAAAAAAATCGACAAAACAAAAAAAAGTGTCATATATGAACTAGCCTAATGTACATACATACATATGTAAATATTATCTGAAACTTTGTAGGCAGGCTCGTGGTGATGACAGAAATGATCTAACAGATTTTTTTTTGTGATGCCAAAACAATGGAAACTTTAAAATTTTTCTACCACAGTTGATAAAAAAAATTTACAAAGGGTTAGTTTTTATAATATTATTACCACAATGACCACAAAAACAACAAGTCCAGCTATGACAACATTTAGAACAACAATAAAAACAATATAGAAACATCATATATTTCATTTTTTTTTTTTACTTTTTCAGATATTGCCCTGGAGCTGTTCCACCGATTCTAATGATTTTTGAAATAGAAAACTTTCCATGATCTTGGTGAATCATTCTCAATAAAAATGATCACCCTAACTGTTCTATTGAGGCTGTGATGGTGACAAGAAAAACATAGAAAATCACATTTTTTCAAGACTTTTTTAGTTCTTCATTCAGAATTCGGGCCCTATTCAACAGATTTGGACGATTTTAAACAGCAATCTTCTCAGAAAGTCAGTAAATCATTTCTATGCAAATGAGCACCCTAGCTGCCCGATTGAAGTTGTCATCGTGATTTCCACAGACGGACAGACGGACAGACGGAATTCGCTATATCAACTCCACTTATTATAAGGATCACAAATGTATATATTTTATGGGGTCCAGAATTTTTTTCTAATTATTACAAACTGAATGACAATTTTATATATGCCCTCTGCACACTGGCGTGGAGGGTATAATAATATGGAGAGTGTACAAGTGTTCGAATAAAAGAACAGTAAATGTTTAAAGCTGGAAAATTTTTGAGCTGAAAAAACTTTAAAGTAAATAAAGAACAAAGTTTCTTTAAAAGGGAAAAATTTTAATTCATTGCCCTTTATGAGGTAGGTAAAAACTATGAGCTGACTTACAATTTTGAGATGAAATATTTTATATGGTGGAATTTTTTTTATTAATTATTTCTTATTTTATTTATTTCATAGATATTCATAATATATATTTTCAATCTAAAAGAGTAAATAACAATTATTATAGTTATTTATATTTGGCATAACTTGATAGTTGTAGGCCAGATTGGCATTTGAAAAAGTACTTTTTATAAAAAAGATACTCTAAAAAATTAAAACACCTTTAATAACAAAGTACATTTTATAAAAAAAATTATGTTATATAAAAAAAGTACCTTTAACAAAGTAGTATCCTTTATTATAAAAGAAGTGTTTTCATAAAGAAATACCTTTTCTTAAACAAGTATTTTTTCTTAAAAAAGTAACTTTAAAAAAAAGTAAGAAAAGTACCTTTTCCTAAAAAATATTTTTCTTAAAAAGTGCTATTTCTAAAAAAAGTGCCTTTTTTAAAGAAGAACATTCTCTTAAAAAATATATTTCCTTTAAAAAATACACTTTCATAAAAAACCACCTTTTCTTGAAAAACTACTTCTTCTTAAAAAAAAGTACCCTTCCTTGAAAAATATTTCTTTTCTAATAAGAACAACAGTTTCTTAAAAAAAGTGCACTTTCTTCAAAAACTACCCATTCTTCAAAAACTACCTTTTCTTAAACCAACTTTCTTTAAATCAAGCACTTTTTCAAAAAAAATACTTTTTCTTTAAGCTACTTTTTTCCTTAAAAAGATAACTCTTCTTATAAAATCACCAAGCATTTGCACATAAAAGTACTACTATATTAAAAACAAGTACATTTCATAAAAAAGTACTGTTTTATTTAAAAAAAAAAAGTACGTTAAAAAAAGTACTGTTTTTAAAGTACCTTCTTTATAAAAAAAAATTAACTTTTATAAAAAAGTACCTTATATAAAAAAGTAGTTTTATCAAATAGAACATTTTATTAAAAAGTACATTTTATAAAATAGTACCTTTTACTAAAAAGTACATTTTGTAATTAAGTACCTTTTAGAAACATTACCTTTAAAAAAAGTGGGTTTTATTTAAAAAAAAACCCTTTTTTAAAAAAGTACTTTCTCTATAAAAAGTAACATTTCTTCAAAAAGTATTGTATCTTAAAAAAGTACTTTTTTCCTAAAAACATACGTTTTTTAAAAAACCTACCGTTTCCTAAAAATTAACTTTTTTTTAAATAAATACAATTTCTTTAAAAAGTTAAATTTTCTTTTTATATACAAAAAAGATCTAGATCTATCTAGACCGAATATACGATACCCTCTGCCATGAATTTAGAGACCCTATATCATAGGACCAACTAATTTGATATAGTAAGTGAGACATACTCGAGGAAATAAACATTGTTATTAATATTTTTTGTCTTCGGATATGAAAAAGTTCATATCTGATGTTATTTTTATATGGGGACTAGGTCAAAAAATGGACCGATCCTGACCATATTTGGTAAGGTCACTTATTTTTTGCAAAAAATTATACAAACCAAATTTGATAAAAATGTGTTTTTTGATAGAATTAGTCAGGATCGGGAATCAGCTTCAAATGAGGGCTATGACTAAAAATTTTCCTATATGATTTATTTCTTGAACAATTTGGCCGAAATCTATGTGATAATTTCAATATTAAGGCAATTTATATCGATCTCATAGGGGCCATTTTTATGGGGACTAGGCCACACAGACGGATGGACGGACATCGCTAAATCGACTCAGAAAGTGATTCTGAATCGATCGGCTTAATAAAAGGTGGGTCTAGGTCTATTTTTGGTAGTTACAAACATCAGCACAAAGTCATTATACCCTGACCACATAGTGGTATAGTTATAAAAAAAATACCCTATCTTAAAAATGTACCTTTTCTTAAAAAACAACCTTTTCTTAAAAAAAAACATTTCTTAAAAAGTACCTTCTCATAATAACACGAATTTTCTTTAAAAAAGGGCCTTAAATAAATATGTACATTTTATGTGAAGTACTTTATAAAAAGTACCTTTTATAAAAAAGTACCTTTTATAAAAAAGTACCTTTTATAAAAAAGTACCTTTTATAAAAAAGTACCTTTTATAAAAAAGTACCTTTTATAAAAAGGTACCTTTTATAAAAAAGTACATTTTATAAAAAAGTACCATTTATAAAAAAGTACCTTTTTTAAAAACATAACTTTTTATATCAAAGTAACTTTTCTTCAAATAGTATATCTCTTCTTAGGAAGTACCTTTTCTGAAAAAGAAGTTTTTTTAAATGTATTTTTATCTAAAAAAAAAAGTAGCTCTTCTCAAAAAAGTATTTTTCCTAAAAAAAATATATTTTTAAAAAAAAGTATTTTTCCTAAAAAAATATATATTTTAAAAAAAAGTACCTTTTCTCAAAAAAGTATTTTTTCTAAATAATAATTTTTTCTAAAGAAAAGTACTTATTCTTATAAAAGCATTTTTTCAAATAAAATATTTTACTAAAAAAATACCTCTTATAAAAAAAGTACCTTTTCTTAAAAAAATATATTTTCTTACAAAAGTGCCTTCTCTTAAAAAAGTACGTTTTCATAAAAGTTGTCTTTCCTTAAAAAAGTACCTTATTTAAAAGTGTATTTTAAGAAAAAGTCCCTTACAAAAAATAACTTTTATAACAAAAGTACCTTTCAGAAATATCTTTTCATTAAGAACTAAAAAAGTAACTTTTATAAAACTTGCATTTAATAAAAGCATTTTTTTATAAAAGTGCATTTTAAACAAGTAAGAAAATTATAGTCGGTCTAGACCGACTATATGGTACCCTATACCATGCCCTATCTCTTAGGCCCAACTAACTGGACATAGAAAATAAGCAAAAACCAAATTTGAGTCAGATTTTTATTAATTTTTTTGGGTGCAGATATGAAAAATTTATATCGGATGCTATATCTATATGGAGACTAGGTCCAAAAATGGACCGATCCTGATCATGTTTGGTAAAGTCTCTTGTATTTTGCAAAAATATATACAAACAAAATCTGAGAAGAATCAGTGCAATATTTTTGTTTTTTAATAGATTTAAGTGAAGATCGGGAAGCAGCTTTATATGGGGCCAAAAGGATCATTTTTGGACTACCCATTAATGGACGTAAAGAACGCATATAAAACCCAATGTGAGTAAGATCTATATGACAATTTGGATCTTATGGCAATTTATGTCGATTTCATAGGGGTAATTTGTATGGGGGCTAGGTCCGAACATGGACCGATTCTCACCAATTTCAATAGCGTTCATCCCATGGCCGATAAAAGCTTATATACCAAATTTCATCAAAATATATTCATATTTGCGACCTGCAGTTTGATTACAAGCTTTACATGGACACACAAACGGACGGACGGACGGACGGACGGACGGACGGACGGACGGACATTGTTAAATCAACTCAGAAAGTGATTCTGATTCGATCGGTATAATTAAAGATGGGTCTAGGTCAAATATTTTTGGTTGTTACAAACAGCAGCACAAAGTGATTATACCCAAACCACATAGTGGTATAGGGTATAAAAAAGTATGTACATTTTTTTTAGAGATAATGCATTTACTTAAAAATGTATAATTTCTCAAAAACGTATAATTTCTTACAACAGTACCTGGCCTTAAAAAGTAACTTCTCTTTAAAAACGTTCCTTTCATTAAAAAGTAAAATATACCTTTTATTACAAAAGCAGCTCTTATTAAAAAAGTACCATTTCTTAAGTACCTTTTTTGATGAAATATCGTACCTTTTCTCAAAAAATACCTTTTCTTCAAAAAAAAAAATCTTAGAATGTGTATTTAAAAAAAATTCTTAAAAAGTGCATTTTATTAAAAAAAAAAATATTCACCTTTTCATAAAAAAGCACCTTTTCTTAAAAAAGTTTTTGTTTTCTCTAAAAAAGTATTTTTTTTTTTCTAATAAATTACCATTTCTTAGAAACGTAGCTTTTCTTCAAAAATACCTCTTCTTAAAAAATACATTTTCTTAAAAAAATACATTTTCTTAAAAAAATAACTTTTCTTAGAAAAGTGACTTTTCTTAAAAAGATCCCTTTCCTAAAAAAATACATTTCTTGGAAATTACCTTTTCTTAAAAAATTACCTTTTCTTAGAAAAGTAATTTTTCTTAAAAAGTACCTTTTCTTAAAAGAAATATCTTTTCTTAAAAAGTACCGTTTCTTAGCAAAGTAACTTTTCTTAACAAAGACCTTTTCTTGAAAGATCCCTTTCCTAAAAAAATACATTTTTTGGAATATTACCTTTTCTTAAGCAAGTATCTTTTCTTAAAAAAGCTCCCTCTCAGTCGGTAGGAGTATGCAAGTAATTGGCGTGGGAAGTTTGAAAAGATAACCTTTTTATAAAAAAAGATAATTTTCATGTTTCTACTAGCGACTTAGGTTCCTTACAACTAAGTATATACACTTCTAAAGAATACAAATATATGTATACAAGTATATGTATGTAGTATTTATGCCATAAACCTACTCCAAAAAGTGAGGGTCTAGTTTTTAACATTTTAGGACATACTCGTACATATAAAATTATTAAAAGGTTATTATTTTACAACAAAAGCAACACCCCATCATAAAAGTTATTTAGATTTAAATTCACAAAAGAAGAATTATTTTTTGTTGCTTAAAATAGAATTTAAATAAACAAATAATGTTGTACAAAGGTTGCTAAAATCAAAGAGAAGTTGGAGCCAAGTTAAAGTTATAAAAGCCCTGTCGAAGTATAAGGCAATTAAAAACATTTAATTATAGACGATCTAAATTTATTTTTAACAGTAACACATTTCGATAAAAAATCATATTGCGTTATCTTTCCTGATTCTATTTTTACAAAGGCCAAATATAAAAGTGGAAAAAAGTGAAATTCTTAAACAATTACAAAGTTATTACTTGAATTACTTAAATTTTTATTACAATACAAAAATTAAAATAAATCCAGAAATTTCTATTAATAGATCTCGAACATACTAAATTTAATAAATAAATTGTTTTAAATAGAAATACAATTTTTACGGCGGTTTTCTTTAACGAAAAATTATTATTTTACAAATTCATTTTGTGGTGACTGTAATTTTGATGGACATACAAGAAGTTTTCTACAACATTCTGAGCAAAATATTTGTTTTTGTAAAAAAAATGATTAAGCTTGAAATGTTTTTTTGTCTCTATTGACGATCTTTGTATATGTTAAAAATCGGAAAATCATAAAATGAAAAATGCAAAAAAGTAACAAAACCATACAAGAAAGAGTAAAAAATACAAAAGGCAAATAAATAAAAATCTTCACAAAAAAAAACCTAAACGTAAAAATGGAAAATCGCGAAATCGAAACAACCAAAAACGTAAAATCGTAAAACTGCAAATATGCAAAAACGCAAGAACACAAAATCATACACACGCAAAACCGCAAATAGGCAAAAATCATCTCTAGGAAACATCGCAAATGTACGCAGACAAAGCTAAAATGGTTATGAATCCTAGTGAGCTGCTACAGAAAGAGTATTATGCCAATGACGTTTCTAAACAGAATCCTTTTGGTAAAAAATAGCTTTATTCAGACCCGGAACCGTACGAAGATATACTTAACACTGAAGGTGGCCTATCTGAAACGGCAAATGAAGAATATGACGTTGCAGAAAATAACGCCTTAAGCGAAGGAGCTGCAAAATGTATTATCTGCAGTGATTTGCCGCCAACACAGCATTGTTTCCTTGCAACCATTTGAAATGTTGCAGTGAATGCAAGGGGAAAGGGTTGAGCTCTTATCACTACCCATATCTCTTCAATTATTTGTTTAACTGTATCTATAACATTAATAGGCAAGGCGATTTCTTGTGACCGATGTAAGTTTCACAGTTTTACCCCAATTTTGACAAAAAATTTATCATTTGAAAGGTATTTCTTTTTAGCTGTTACCCAGATTTACAGATTTTTATCGTCTGGATTTATGATCGATCGTTTAACGTTACTACTAACACATACATAAAATTATACAATGCTATGTGTGTGTTTATTAAATTTGTTAATGTGTTGAGTTTGGTTTCTTCATTTAAAATGTGCTGAATTGTGAAGCATTCCTTTAGGATCTTTATTAAGTAAAAAAATAAAATTTCCTATAATTTGCACTCGAATTTCGAGTGCTGGAATCTGCTAGTCTGTATGAATACATTACATAAACAAAAGCAATTCGTTATATAATTTTATGGGCTATTTTTCCGTAATAAAAAATAAACTTCTATAGTTTTTTTCAAACATTTTTCATCTTTTTGATGTGAAAACATCTATACGCATAAGAGGCAAAAATCTACGTCACAATACAATATGATGTAAGACGTAAGACAAAATCGGTGTGACTTATGATTGTATTGGTGAAAAAATAATGATATGTAATAATCTTTTTGTCGCTGTTTTTTGCATCATTTTTCGTCACTTTTTATAAACATTATTAATTAATTTCCTCAATCATTTAAAAGTATTCTTAACTTTATAATTTATTCCATATAAATAACACAACTATCCCTGCATTTAATATTAATGTCAATCAAACATAAATAAAATGAAGCCACAATTCATTGGGAAGTGTTTGGAAACAAAATGAAGGCATTTTCTCATTAGGAGGTGTGTGGAGAAGAAATCAGGGTGCGAAGAGTGTAATAAAAGCGTTCTGAAAAATGAAAACTTAAAAATGAAATTTAAAAAAATAAAAATGAAAAATGAAAAATTAAAATGAAAAATTAAAAAAAATAAAAAATTAAAAATTAAAAATTAAATATTAAATATTAAAAATTAAAAATTAAAAATTAAAAATTAAAAATTAAAAATTAAAAATTAAAAATTAAAAACTAAAAATTAAAAATTAAAAATTAAGAATTAAAAATTAAAAATTAAAAATTAAAAATTAAAAATTAAAAATTAAAAATTAAAAATTAAAAATTAAAAATTAAAAATTAAAAATTGAAAATTAAAAATTAAAAATTAAAAATTAAAAATTAAAAATTAAAAATTAAAAATTAAAAATTAAAAATTAAAAATTAAAAATTAAAAATTAAAAATTAAAACTTAAAAATTAAAAATTAAAAATTAAAAATTAAAAATTAAAAATTAAAAATTAAAAATTAAAAATTAAAAATTAAAAATTAAAAATTAAAAATTAAAAATTAAAAATTAAAAATTAAAAATTAAAAATTAAAAATTCAAAATTAAAAATTAAAAATTAAAAATTTAAATATTAAAAATTAAAAATTAAAAATAAAAATTAAAAATTAAAAATTAAAAATTAAAAATTAAAAATTAAAAATTAAAAATTAAAAATTAAAAATTAAAAATTAAAAATTAAAAATTAAAAATTAAAAATTAAAAATTAAAAATTAAAAATTAAAAATTAAAAATTAAAAATTAAAAATTAAAAATTAAAAATTAAAAATTAAAAATTAAAAATTAAAAATTAAAAATTAAAAATTAAAAATTAAAAATTAAAAATTAAAAATTAAAAATTAAAAACTAAAAATTGAAAATTAAAAATTAAAAATTAAAAATTAAAAATTAAAAATTAAAAGTAAAAAATTAAAAATTAAAAATTAAAAATTAAAAATTAAAAATTAAAAATTAAAAATTAAAAATTAAAAATTAAAAATTAAAAATTAAAAATTAAAAATTAAAAATTAAAAATTAAAAATTAAAAATTAAAAATTAAAAATTAAAAATTAAAAATTAAAAATTAAAAATTAAAAATTAAAAATTAAAAATTAAAAATTAAAAATTAAAAATTAAAAATTAAAAATTAAAAATTAAAAATTAAAAATTAAAAATTAAAAATTAAAAATTAAAAATTAAAAATTAAAAATTAAAAATTAAAAATTAAAAATTAAAAATTAAAAATTAAAAATTAAAAATTAAAAATTAAAAATTAAAAATTAAAAATTAAAAATTAAAAATTAAAAATTAAAAATTAAAAATTAAGAATAAAAAATGAAAAATTACGAATGAAAAACGAAAAATGCAAAATGAAAAACGAAAAATGCAAAATGAAAAATGAAAAAAAAAATTAAAAATTAACCAGTGAAATAATAAATAGTAATAAATATTTTTATATTAGCAGAGTCCCTGCAGTTATTTGCTATAAGTGATACATAGATGACGCTTTCTGTTTCATTTTAAAAAAAGTGCCATAAAAAATCGTTATTATTAGATGTTTCCACATCTCCCCTGTGGTCGACCTCACATGATTTTTTTGGTTATATCTAACATTTTATTTTTTTTTTTTTGGCGTTTTTCCATTGTTCAAATTTTTGGGCAAAATTTTATTTTTTTTTTTTTGACGTTTTTTAATTTTTTCTGGATTTTAAATTTTTTTTACCGATTTTTATTGGGCGATATTTCAAAATCTCAAAAATACGATTAAACATAAATTTTGAGATGAATATAAATCTTTGAGATGGAAGCTAATTTTAAAGGTTAAATTTAAAAAAAAAATTGGTGTGAATGCAAGATTTAGAGCTGAAAAAAAAAATTTTTTTTCATGTGAACAATTTTTTCTCTCTCTAAAATTCATTTTTAAGGTTCATCAATTTTCTGAGTAAAATATTTTTATTTGTCAAAAGTGCGAATTCATTTTTAAGAAAAAAAAAGCTTTAAATCGCAAAATCGAAAAAAATTCCAAAACGCAAAAATGCCAAAATGCAAAATCGAAAAAGCAGGTAAAAATCAGCTCACAAAAAGGCAAAAATACAAAAACGAATAATATCAAAAGCGGAGAAAAAGCAAAACCGAAAAAGTGCTAAATCGTAAACTCCCAAAAACCTTTAATCGGGATCTCGCAAAATTGGAAAATTGCAAAATTGCAATAATGTAAAGGTGCAAAAAATACAAAAATGCAAAAAATACAAAAATTTAAAAAAACGCCAAATCCCAAAAATGTGAAATACAAAAATGGAAAATACCAAAAGCGGGAAAAAGCTAAAATCGAAAAACGGCTATGATTCAGGGTGCCAAAAGCCTTTTCAAAGTCCATAAACGTTAGGTACAAAGGCGATCTACAGACTGCTCTATGATCACTCTTTGACTATTAATATGATCGAAGGAAGTTGATATTCTTTTATTTATTATGTGTGCAATCACCTTGTTGATCATCCTCAAAAGCGTAATATCTCTCCAATTTATACGGGCTGTTAGATCTCCTTTTTTTGGTAAAGACATTAACACAACCTAAATTACAATTTTTTCTAACCCAGTCATCCCATCAGTCATCTTAACAAGAAGAGATGAAGTAGTGTAACCTCTCCTATATGCATACTGTCTACTACTTATCAAATTATTATCATCAAGAACGAGCAACATTTTAGTTTTAAGTATGTGTTCAACGACCTTAGAGAATACAGGAAGAATACATATCGGTCTGAAATTTTCAACATTGGACTTAGAATCAGCTTTAGGAATAGGAACAACTTTTGACACTTTCCAAGCAGAGGGATATGAAGAAGTAATAATTATGCTATTGATCACATGTAAAAAGTGTCTAAAAATACGACAAAATATTAAACTTACAAAATATTAACGAAATTCCATCCACACCAACCGAATTTGATTTTACCTTCATCATTGCATCCAAAAGTTCGTACTCTGTTACATTATCAAACGAAAAGGAAGAGTTTGTCGTATCATCCAAATAATTTAAATCAGAATGGTATGCATTACTATTAATATTAAAGATAAAGTAATTATTAACAACATCTACATCCTGATTACATACTGAATATCCAGCACTGTGCAAAGTTTTCCAAACATCCGCCTTACCTCCTCTTTTAAATAATTTAGTCGAGTTTTGCCTCCTGAACTTTCTAATAATTGTCTTAGCCTTATTTCGGTATCTGAAATAAGTACGCCTATTGCCATAATTCGGATCCTCAATAAAACCTCTGTACGCAAGATCTCTTAAAGACACTGCATTTAAAATTTTCGGGAGGCGGGGATTTCATCCAGCAATCTTTCCTGGTCTTTGGCTTATAACGAGATATAGGTAGATACGAATAAGCTTCATTCAAAAAACTATTCAATAAATTAACTTGATCGTTCACATTATTAGTATTATAAATTGTAGAGAAGTCATAATCATAGTAGAAAACATCCAGACCATCCCAGTATCTTTAATAGAAATCTCTATACTCATAAACTTGAACATTTCTAATTACATTTCTAGATATTGATATGTATATAAAGGCATTGAAATTGTCCAGAGAAATTGACTATTTCTTCACTTCCAAGCATAAAATAATCTAAGAGCGAAGAAGAATGATGATTAACATCAAAATGAGTTGGTGCAATGTTGTGGCGATAGTTAGGCCATTTTGAGCACAAAAATTTCTAGCATAGTTCGCCTTAATTGATTATAATAGATAATAAGATAATTATTATTATCACCAACAACGATTATGCTATTATACTCAAGAAAAAGATGTTGGTGTAGTTCTCCGAAAATATCGAAAAAGTTCCTATTTCCCTTAGGGAAATATACCACTCCAATAAATGACCTAATGTTATCAGACATTACCTCAACTCGCTCACACCATATTGTTAGTTCTAAATATAACACGACTTCTTATTTTGTTTGAAATATATATGCCTACACCACCTCCTCCACCGCTCTCAGTCGGACGGTCATTTCTAAAAAATGAGTAGCCCGAAATTGATACAGCAGCATTAGAGATGTATGATTTAAGCCAAGTTTCTGTGACACCAAAAACGTCGAAGTAGCAACCTTCCATTAAATTACGCAATTCACTTAATTTAGAGCCATTTGAGGGGCAAATAACACGACAGTTCATGAAAAAAAAAAAAAATCCTTTAATTTGCATTCGAATTTCGAGTGCTGGAATCTGCTAGTATATATATAATAAGATAAAAAAGAAGAAAAAAAAATATAGAAAAAGAACCTTCATGGAAGTCAGAGATAAATAAACAAACCAGTAATCTCTAATCATTCCTCCATCAGCATTAAACATTCCTCATAATTATTTATGACCTCAGTATCGTCGCACTGTGGCTGAAATTTTGATTTCATTGGCCAAAAGTCCATTTTTTTGTCACCGAGATTTTAAATTTTAACCCCATTTTGTAGCTAATATATTCAAATTAATGTAGCCAAAAAACTAGGTTAAACTATTGCTAACTGTGGGCATGGCATGCTGTCAAACTCAACTGTTGTGATTTTTGTTTGTTTTTTTATCAAAAATAAATGTTGACTACTCGCAAGTTATCGTCGATAATGACCTGTGGTCTTCTTTGCAATGTTGGTAGGATTGCAGCCTTTAGTTGTTGTAAGCGGTCACAACCCTACCGTTTATTATTAGGGGTGTTCTGAAATATTTATTAAGAGGGGACATGACATTCGCGGCAGAGAAAACAGACCTTTTTTCAAAAATTCATAACTCAGTTAACATTTTCCCAAAATTTTTTTATTATTGTAGAGAATTACAAATTACAAGAAAAAAAATTTAAAAAAATATATTTTTTACTACAACATGGTTTTATAGAGCTCCAAACTGGAGGCAGAGAAAAAAACGGGGCCTCGTGGTTGCAGCGCTGGGAGTCGCAAAAATTTTCCGATCTGGAAAAAAATTACTTTTTTAAATCTTAACAAAATTCGATATCGTATGATACGAGCTTTTTTTTAAATTTTTTTTTAATTTGTGGTAATTTTCCAAATTTAAAAGTGTTTTTTCGAAAAAAAATATTGATTTTAAAAATTCATAAAAACTCGAAAAAAAAAATTAAAAAAAGCTCGTGTCATACGATAGCGAATCAAGTTTAAAAAACTACAAAAAAAAAAAATTCGTCAAAAAATGAACCCGCTAGTGCCGCAACCAGTACGAAAAACATGGTTTCGAGATAAACGCGTTCAAAGTTTGTGAACAAAGAAAAAAAAAGGTTACCTTAAATCTGTCATGCCTGCTTCGTACTGTATGCCTTCGTTATCTTGTGTTGTGCTGTTTCTTACAGTTTCTTGCAATCGTTTAGCAATTCGGGCTTCTTTTGAAGAAATTCAAAAACACAAAAAAAAAACACCCTTCAAGTAGGTACGAAATAACAACCATCAACCGTCCGTAGGTAGCGCGAAAATTAAAAATGCGCACTCACTAATCCGGCTGTAACTTTTGAATCCGTAGGAATTTTTCCATGAAACTTATTTTCTTAGAATCCTAAGAATATTTACTAAAATACAAAATTATAAAAAAAGTCAATTTCAAAAAAACGCCAATGTCATGTCCCCCCTTAAACTACATACTACATTTGTGTCAAATTTCAACTTTAGAGGAATAGAACTTCTGGGGAACAAATGGGAACAAGAAACGTATACAACCCTGATAAATGCGAAAGTGTCCTTTTTGACCATATATATATTTTTGCACCCGGCACGACCCACCGGTAGAACACTTTTTTCATTTTAATGAAATTACTCAAAAAAATTTCAAATTACTTACAACGGTGTGTTAAATTTGTGCTTTAGGTATTTCATAGCTTATAATAGTCATTATTTGTTCTATTACCAGTAATGATATCTGCTTACAAAATACACCACTATTTTCATATATTTGCAAGTAAGAAAGTCAACACACAGACGATTTAATTCATTAGTAACCTGGGTTTTTTTATTATCATACCTTTTTATACATTTTTATTTTACCTAACGACGCACTAATGCAAGTAGTAAAGAAAACACACACAGTAAATTCATTTGTGTAGTGGGTTTGTTACATATTATTTTATGTAGTAATGCACTAATGCCATTTTCTTACCTTTTTATTTTACCTAGAGACATCGTATGATAGTATGATGGCTTATGAAAAGGCTTATAAGAAAGTGACATTTGAATACAAACTCAAATGCTATAATATATTTCAGCGATAACAGTCGCAAATAAAAATATTCAAAAAAATATGGAGAGCTTCAGTTATAGAGTATTTTAAGAACAAAAACCAGGTAGATGTTCTTAGTTACGTTAAAATAAAATTAAACATAAATTTGTGTAGCATCAAAATACAAAAGCAATTATCCAATTTCGTCAAAGCACTAACAAAACGCTACAAAGAAGTTAGCTACAGTAAACAAAATTTTTATATAAAAAGAGCAAACTGGTTAGAAGGCCAACTTACTGTTGCTGCAGAAATACCAAAGCAAGATAAGGCTGGAAGACCACGCAGATCATTGGACAACTGCAGCGATAGATCTAAGAGGCGGAAACTTGAAGATGTTAGCGATGAAATTGGATGTATAAATATAAAAGAATCTTTCCTACATCAATTACGATCACAGAAACAATTAACAAAAGAGGATATCATTGAAAAAGTTTTTAAAGCTAGTCCAGTGATAACAAAACAGATTCTTAAAAGTATACCAACTCCGAGCAACAACTTCGCGACTTTCAAAAGGTACCTATCAAAGCTGTATAGACCATGGAAAATTATGATAAACTGCGTCATTACTTTTTCGCTGACGTTAAAAAAGTTCCCGCCACCAACGCGATGAAGTTTGTGGTTTATACTTTTTTATTATTTAGAATTATATATTAAACTTAGACCAAAATAACTCAATTTTTATACGCCAGGAGCGCAAAAATGTAACAGTATTAGTGCTTATTTTTAAAGTCGATAATTGAGGTAGTTCTTAAGATGCAGGGATCTAAAGATAAAGACTACAAATCATACATAATAAATTAAAAAAAAAAATTTTTTTCAAAATTTTAAATTATTATTTTTTTAATAAAAATCTAATTGAAGGAGGCCCTGTAATTAACGACAGTTATTAATTTATATAATTAATATTTTTTTTTTAAAGTTTTTGATTTCGTTTGTGTTATTTTTCGCCCTTCATAAAATGTCTAATAAAAATAGCTTTTTAAGTACTCAAAAAAATGTCATAACGTGGACTAAGTCATTAAAAACACTTGAAAGTAAAAACAATAAGTTTGCGATAATAAAAAGCGTTGACAAATCTTTGTCCGAGTTAAAAAGAATGACTACAGAAAAAGTAATTATTGGTCGATTTAATGCCTTACTTAAATAAGAAAAGTGCAAAACAAAAAGATACGATATTATATCGAAAGAATTAATTAATTTGTGTAACAAAAACTGTGTGCCAGCATTTGCATTAAGATCTATAAAAAGAAAAGTAAAAAAATTGAAACAAAACTATCAAAAATTTTTAAAACATTCAAAAAGCCGCGATTTTAATAAAATGTTTACTATAACGTCCAAAATAGGCGATCACGAATTTAGGGATAGCAATGCCGACATGAAAAAAACCAGTACCGAAATAGATTATGAGCTTAATAGCAGTAGTGACTCTAATTTTGAATCTGGTATAGAATATGACTCAGTTAGTGATGATGACAATTACACACCTCCAGGAAGAGAAAAAAATGTGAAGAAATCTTTAAATCCAGCTGTTAACCTAGTAACTCAAGTACATGTAAGCACAAAAAAAGCTGCCAAAATTTGTAAGCATCTAGCAGAATCAGGAGTTAATATATCAACACTATCCCAAGCCGGTATATATAAAGCTGTGATGAAATCCGCTGAACGACAAGAAATTTTTTATTTAGAAACTTTGAAAAATGAATTTTGGTGTATTCACTTTGATGGAAAAAAAAATACATGATAAAGAAATTCAGGTGATAGTTTTAAAAAATGAATGCAAAGAAATAAAATTAGCCGTACTTGTTTTGGACAATGGTAAAGCCTTAACCTTATTTAATGGTATTAAAGAAGTTTTGAATAAATTTAATTTATGGAATTCAATAAAAATTATCGTCTGCGATACAACCAGCGTCAACACTGGGAAAAAAATGGAGTTATAACTCTTTTCCAGAATCATTGTGTATCAATGGGTTTAGTTCCACCACAATATATTGGCTGCCAGCATCATATTCTTGATCTTGTATTAAGACATATAATGGACGAATGCTTGGAAAGAAAGCCTTCCTCGCCTAATATTTGTTATGATTTTGTTCACGAATTGATAAATAACTACGAAGATCTTAAGAAAAGTTACAAACAGAATGAAGAACGAATGAAAGTTGAACACATAAATTGGCGTGATGATATGCAGTACTAATATGAACTTGGTAAAGCTTTTACATACTATCAGAAAAATAAAAAATTTCCATACATTAACTTTAAAGCAATACCACCAATACACAATGCTCGATAGAACTCGTGAGCCATTTTTGGCAATATTGACCTTTATACTTATTCCAAAATATCGCCAAAAATTATATAACATTTGTGAGTTCGTATGTGGTCCGTGGTACGATGTTTGGTTTTCCGATCATTCTTTTAAACAAAATAATTTTGGGCCTCTAAAAAAATCTTTATTAACATATAAGAGTGCTCTTGAATGTTTTTTTAGACATTGGGTTCAGGAACCATCAGCGATACCGGAGCAGCAACGAAGCAACATATGTGCTGAAAGAGCAATCAAAACGGTACAGAATATTTATCCGCTATGTAAATCTTCACGCACAAATTTGAAGTTCATTTCATATAACAAACAGTTATATAAAAGTGTAAATGTTTGTTCAACTTTAATTTATTTACTTATAATAAATGAAGAAAATTAATTTAAAAAAAAATTAAATATTTTTTTTTTCTACTTGAGTACTTTTAGAAATTTGCTTGGTGGCAAGAAAGTTTTTTTGCGCAAATGACCTCGGAATATGATTTTTATGGTCAAAACATAATGGGCTACAGCGTAGTTATGGGTACTAATAATGCAAAAAAAAAGTTATATCCCTAATGCACAACAGTTCACAAATGAGGATGCATTAGCATAATTTCTGGATTGGAAATTAACCAAACAGCAATATATTCAGCTCAGATTGCGTGCGATTGAAAAAGGCTCAAATATGTATACAGCATATCATCACATAACCGCTGCTCAAATGGACTGTTTGCCATTAAAGGACACTATCACAATCACACCAATTTCGGCAGAGGTACAACTACAATCTCTACTTGATCGGACAGCCGAACACTTGCTACAATCAATAGAAGGAAATGAATTAAAGAAATATGGAAACACAAAGTTAATTCCTTTTTGTAAATGGGGATGTAATGGTTCTTCGGGACAAAAATAATACAAACAAGTAATATGTGAAAATATTTCGGACTCAGATATGTTCATGGTATCATTTGTACCATTGTGATTGAAAAAGATTTTCGAAGATTCAGAGCCTGCGACTAGTACAGCGCAAACAAAAGATATTTGGAAAAATTAGACACCATCTTCTACGAAATACTGCAGGTCAATCAAATTTGAATTCAAAAAAGAAACTCATGATGCCTCTAACAAGGAAATTACTGATATCAAGGACCAAATTGCAACATTAAAATTACAGTTAGATGGGCAGCAAATTGAGGTAAGCTACCAATTAATGCTGACAATTATAGATGGAAAAGTAGGCTGCATCATATACCAAGCAACATCAAACCAATTTAATCTAGTCCCGACAAAATCATATTAATTTGCAAGAATACGACTTATGGAACACACACTAAAAATCAGTTATGATTTGGATTTCAGGGTTTCAAGATCAATAAGAAACAAGGAAACCAGCAAAAAGTAAAGAAGTTAAAAAAAAAACAACATGTTCAAGATGAATATCGCAAATTTGGATTGATTATAGATCAGCCAAAACAAGGGTCAGGCAATACAAATGATGGCAATACCGCAAGAAGATTCTTTTCACATCCAGAAACAGCATTTGAAATAATAGGAGTGGATTTAAACCTTATTTTCAGCTTTAAAATAATCCTAAAAGTTCTTGTGTGCAATGAAGAAATTGACGCCAAAAAATTTGGAGATTATGGTTAGGAAATTGCAAAAAAATGTCTATACAATCAAGTACCCATGGAGAAATATGCTTGCAACATTTCACAAAATCCTTTATCATGCAGAGCATGTCATTAATTATCATTTGGTGATGCTTGGAGATCTATCAGAGGAGGCGCAGGAAAAAAGGAATAAGGATTACAGATTTTATAAAGGGTACAATACTAGAAAAATTTCACGAAATTCCACAAATGAAGTTCTATTTAATATATTATTGGCAACGTCAGATCCGTTCATTTCAAGTATTCGAAATCAATGGAAAGGAACAAAAATAACACACAACAAAATATGGAATATTTGCAATCAATATTTGAATCAAATGAATAATAATTATAATTAGCAGATTTCAGCCCTCAAAATTCGAGTGCACATTCTGGGAAATTCTATTTTTTCATTAAATAAAGACCCTGATGGTATGGTAATCAATTATAGCCCATTCACAAATCAACACTAAAAACCAAACTCATTTTTATTACAAAAACATTAACAAATTTAATAAACACACACATAGCAGTGTATAATTATACCCTATACCACTATGTGGTTTGGATATAATGACTTTGTGCTGCTGTTTGTAACAACCAAAAATATTTGACCTAGACCCATCTTTAATCATACCGATCGAATCAGAATCACTTTTTGAGTTGATTTAACAATGTCCGTCCGTCCGTCCGTCCGTCCGTCCGTCCGTCTGTGTGTCCATGTAAAGCTTGTAATCAAACTGCAGGTCGCAAATATGAATATATTTTGACGAAATTTGGTATTTGATCTTCTCTCGGCCATGAGATGAACGCTGTTGAAATTCGTGAGAATCGGTCCATGTTCAGTCCTAGCCCCCATACAAATTACCCCTATGAAATCGACATAAATTGCCATAAGATCCAGATTGTCATATAGATCTTACTCAAATTGGGTTTCTATGCGTTCATTACATCCACTATTGAGTAGTCCAAAAATGATCCCTTTGGCCCCATATAGAACTGCTTCCCGATCTTCACTTAAATCTATTAAAAAACAAAAATATTGCACTGATTCTTCTCAAATTTTGTTTGTATATATTTTTGCAAAATGCAAGAGACTTTACCAAACATGATCAGGATCGGTCCATTTTTGGACCTAGTCTCCATACAGATATAGCATCCGATTTGAACTTTTTCATATCTGCAGCCAAAAAAATTAATAAAAATACCACTCAAATTTGGTTTTTGCTTATTTTCTATGTCCAGTTAGTTGGGCCTAAGAGATAGGGTTTCTAAACGCATGGTATAGGGTATCGTTAGTCGGTCTAGCCCGACTATAATTTTCTTACTTGTTTTATGTAGAAAACTTAAAAATCTGTAAATCTGCAAATCGACTAAAAAGAAATACCTTTCAAATAATATACGTTTGGTCAAAATCGGGATTAAACGGTAGAACAAAACATCGGTCACAAGAAATCGACTAGCCTATTAATATTAAAGATTACATGAATAATAATTGTAAGTATGAAAAACATAGTATTAGTAAAAAAAAACAATAATAAACAGAACCTACCATTGTTACAAATGCTATAAATAAAATCTATTGTAGTCTTTTTAAATGTTTTTTTTTTTTGCCCATATATGTAGGAAATGTTTTAATAAATAAGAAAGATTCAAAAAATAAAAACCCTTATTTTCATATCAAAATCAAAATCATTGCGCTCATATTCAGCAGATTTATTTTGCTAAAATTATGATCAAAAATAAGATTAAAAAATTGTGGGCCAAAAAATTCTACGAGTGCTTATATTACTAAGGTAACCAAAATTAATGAGAAAACAAGTAAGAAAATTATAGTCTATACCATGCGTTTAGAGACCCTATCTCTCAGGCCCAACTAACTGGATATAGAAAATAAGCATAAATCAAATTTGAGTGGGATTTTTATTAATTTTTTTGGCTGCAGATATCAAAAAGTTCATATCGAATGATATGTCTATATGGGGACTATGCCCAAAAATGGACGGATCCTGACCATGCTTGGTAAAGTCTCTTGTATTTTGCAAAAATATATACAAACAAAATTTGAGAACAATCAGTGCAATATTTTTGTTTTTTTATAGATTTAGGTGAATATCGGGAAGCAGCTCTAAATGGGACCTATGACTAAGAGTTCTCCCATAGGGATCATTTTTTTACTACTGATTAATGGATGTAATAAAGACATACAAACCCAATGCCTAAGATTTATGTGATAATTTGGATCTTATGGCAATTTATGTTGATTTCATAAGGGTCATTTGTGTGGGGGCTAGGTCTGACCATGGACCGATTTTAAACAATTTCAACAGCATTCATTATATGGCCGGTATAAGCTTATATACCAAATTTCATCAAAATATATTCATTTTTGCTACCTGAAGTTTGATTACAAGCCTTACATGGACACACAGACGGACGGACGGATATCGTTAAATTGAATCAGATAGTGATTCTGATTCGATCGGTATAATAAAAGATGGGTCTAGGTCAAATATTTTTGGTAGTTACAAACAGCAGCACAAAGTCATTATACCCAAACCACATAGTGGTATAGGATATAAAATGTAGTGAATAAAAATTGAAGAGTTAGAAAAAATTGCTAAATTTATTATTTTCATTTAATGTAACAAATTATAAATATAATTTATAAAGTCCGCGAAATATACCCTGTTTTTTTTCTCATATTTATTTGAACTCAAGCCGATGTTAAATCCACAAAAAACGTTTTTTTTTAAGTATTACAAATAATGTATCACAATTTGTCACCATATACAAGAGGTTGCGCCATGTTGCTTTTGAACTAATCGAAATTTTCATTGAATCGCATTAATAATGACTGTTTTCTTTCCATCACCAAATCAATTTTTTTTTAATTGTGCTGCGCATTTGGCACGACCTTGAACAAATCTTTGTAAGAACATTTCATAAGAAAATGAAAATGATATTATTTAACTAAGTATTAAAGGTTTCTTACTTTCATAATTCACAGTGTTACTGACAGCACAACAAAGTTACACAAAAACAAAATTCCCCACAAAATTGTTTTCCAAACATAATCCTGCTGTTTTGAAAACTAACAACAAAAGTTATTTGCTCATAGTAAATAAATAAAATACATAAAATTTCTTAAAAACTTTTGGGTTTTTTTAAGAAAACTTTAATTTACAGTGACCACTAGAATTAAGATTTACGAAGAGCAGAAACTTATTACTTAAACTATTTATTTGCATAAACAGATAAGCATTGAGTAAAAACTGTGAGTATTTATAAAAAGAAAATTTTAAAACTAAATGCAAACAAAAAAATTGCGTAGAAAAATCATTTAACACCACAAGTTAGATAAAAAAAAAACAAACAGAAAAAGAAAACTTATAAAGTATATGACGCCATTGGTGATGAAATTGCTATACCCAAAAATTTAGAACACAACCATCAAAACACACATGTAGGGGAAAAGGGCAAAGACTTGATAACTGACTTTTAACAAATTTCTATGAAACTTTTTTATGGAAAATTTGTAAAATATGCTTTAAAAACGCCCCAATTCCTTTTTTATGAGAATTAATTTCTTTATTAAGCTAAAATTCCCTTTCTTCAAAAGTGCCTAATTCTTAAAAAAATATCTTTTCTTAGAAAAGGACATTTTTTTTTTTTTAAATGTTTTCTTAATACAGTAGCTTTTCTTAAAAGGTAAATTTTCTACTTTTTTTTAATAAAGTACCTTTTCTAATAAAGGAACTTTATTCAAAACAAGCAAGAGTGTTAAACTCGGCTGGGTCGAATCTTTGATACCCTCCACTTTTTCATTTTCAATTTTCATTTTTCTTATCATCTTCCATTTTTCACTTTTCATTTTTCATTTTGCATTTTCCATTTTTAATTTTTCATGTTCCGTGTCCATTTTTTTTCATTTTTCATTTTCCATTTTTCATTTTTCATTTTTATAAATTCATTTTCAATATTCCATTTTTCATTTTCCATATTCCACTTTCCATTTTTAATTTTTAATTTTCCATTTGCCATTTTTAATTTTAAATTTTTTTTTTTATCATTTTTCATTTTTCATTTTCCATATTCCACTTTCCATTTTTCATTTTTAATTTTTAATTTTCCATTTGCATTTTTAATTTTAAATTTTTCATTTTCCATTTTTCATTTTTCATTTTTCATTTTTCACTTTCCATTTTTCATTTTCCATTTTCCATTTATCATTTTCCATATTCCAATTTACATTTTTGATTTTTAATTTTTCATTTTCCACTTTTAATTTTTCGTTTTCCATTTTTTATTTTCCATTTTCCATTTTTCGTTTTTCAATTTTAATTTTTCATTTTCTGTTTTCCATTTTTCAATTTTCATTTTTCATGTTCCATTTTCCATCTTCCATTTCTCATTTTCCATTTTTAATTTTTAATTTTTAATTTTCCACTTTTCATTTTCCATTTTTCACTTTCCATTTTTCATTTTCCATTTTTCATTTTCCATTTTTCACTTTCCATTTTTCATTTTTCATTTTCCATTTATCATTTTCCATTTTCCAATTTTCATTTCTCATTTTTAATTTTCCATTTTCCATTTTCCAATTTTCATTTCTCATTTTTAATTTTCCATTTTCCATTTCCAATTTTTCAGTTTTCATTTTCCATTTTTCATTTTTCATTTTTCATTTTCCATTTTTCAATTTTAATTTTTCATTTTTCATTTTCCGTTTTCCATATTTCAATTTTCATTTTTCATCTTCCATTTTTCACTTTTCATTTTTCATTTTGCATTTTCCATTTTTAATTTTTCATTTTCCTTGTCCATTTTTTTCATTTTTCATTTTCCATTTTTCATTTTTCATTTTTATAAATTCATTTTTCATATTCCATTTTTCATTTTCCATATTCCACTTTCCATTTTTAATTTTTAATTTTCCATTTGCCATTTTTAATTTTAAATTTTTTATTTTCCATTTATCATTTTTCATTTTTCATTTTCCATATTCCACTTTCCATTTTTCATTTTTAATTTTCCATTTGCCATTTTTAATTTTTCATTTTTCATTTTTCATTTTCCATTTTTCATTTTCCATTTTCCATTTATCATTTTCCATATTCCAATTTACATTTTTGATTTTTAATTTTTCCACTTTTAATTTTTCGTTTTCCATTTGTTATTTTTCATTTTCCATTTTTCATTTTTCAATTTTAATTTTTCATTTTCCGTTTTCCATATTTCAATTTTCATTTTTCATTTTTCATGTTCCATTTTCCATTTCTCATTTTCCATTTTTAATTTTTCATTTTTAATTTTTCATTTTCCATGTTTAATTTTTAATTTTTCATATTCCACTTTTCATTTTCCATTTTTCATTTTTCATTTTCCATTTTTCATTTTTCATTTCTCATTTTCCATTTTTAATTTTTCATTTTTAATTTTCCATTTTCCATGTTTAATTTTTAATTTTTCATATTCCACTTTTCATTTTCCATTTTTCATTTTTCATTTTCCATTTTTCATTTTTCATTTTTCATTTTCCATTTTTAATTTTTCATTTTCCATTTTCCATTTTCCATTTTTCAAATTTCATTATTCATTTTTCATGTTCCATTTTCCATTTTTCATTTCCCATTTTAAATTTTTCAATTTTCATTTTCCATTTTCCATTTTTATCTTCCATTTTTTATTTTTATTAATTTTTAATTTTTAATTTTTAATTTTTAATTTTTAATTTTTAATTTTTAATTTTTAATTTTTAATTTTTAATTTTTAATTTTTAATTTTTAATTTTTAATTTTTAATTTTTAATTTTTAATTTTTAATTTTTAATTTTTAATTTTTAATTTTTAATTTTTAATTTTTAATTTTTAATTTTTAATTTTTAATTTTTAATTTTTAATTTTTAATTTTTAATTTTTAATTTTTAATTTTTAATTTTTAATTTTTAATTTTTAATTTTTAATTTTTAATTTTTAATTTTTAATTTTTAATTTTTAATTTTTAATTTTTAATTTTTAATTTTTAATTTTTAATTTTTAATTTTTAATTTTTAATTTTTAATTTTTAATTTTTAATTTTTAATTTTTAAATTTTAATTTTTAATTTTTAATTTTTAATTTTTAATTTTTAATTTTTAATTTTTAATTTTTAATTTTTAATTTTTAATTTTTAATTTTTAATTTTTAATTTTTAATTTTTAATTTTTAATTTTTAATTTTTAATTTTTAATTTTAAATTTTAATTTTTAATTTTTAATTTTTAATTTTTAATTTTTAATTTTTAATTTTTAATTTTTAATTTTTAATTTTTAATTTTTAATTTTTAATTTTTAATTTTTAATTTTTAATTTTTAATTTTTAATTTTTAATTTTTAATTTTTAATTTTTAATTTTTAATTTTTAATTTTTATTTTTTAATTTTTAATTTTTAATTTTTAATTTTTAATTTTTAATTTTTAATTTTTAATTTTTAATTTTTAATTTTTAATTTTTAATTTTTAATTTTTAATTTTTAATTTTTAATTTTTAATTTTTAATTTTTAATTTTTAACTTTTAATTTTTAATTTTTAATTTTTAATTTTTAATTTTTAATTTTTAATTTTTAATTTTTAATTTTTAATTTTTAATTTTTAATTTTTAATTTTTAATTTTTAATTTTTAATTTTTAATTTTTAATTTTTAATTTTTAATTTTTAATTTTTAATTTTTAATTTTTAATTTTTAATTTTTAATTTTTAATTTTTAATTTTTAATTTTTAATTTTTAATTTTTATTTTTTAATTTTTAATTTTTAATTTTTAATTTTTAATTTTTAATTTTTAATTTTTAATTTTTAATTTTTAATTTTTAATTTTTAATTTTTAATTTTTAATTTTTAATTTTTAATTTTTAATTTTTAATTTTTAATTTTTAATTTTTAATTTTTAATTTTTAATTTTTAATTTTTAATTTTTAATTTTTAATTTTTAATTTTTAATTTTTAATTTTTAATTTTTAATTTTTAATTTTTAATTTTTAATTTTTAATTTTTAATTTTTAATTTTTAATTTTTAATTTTTAATTTTTAATTTTTAATTTTTAATTTTTAATTTTTAATTTTTAATTTTTAATTTTTAATTTTTAATTTTTAATTTTTAATTTTTAATTTTTAATTTTTAATTTTAATTTTTAATTTTTAATTTTTAATTTTTAATTTTTAATTTTTAATTTTTAATTTTTAATTTTTAATTTTTAATTTTTAATTTTTAATTTTTAATTTTTAATTTTTAATTTTTAATTTTTAATTTTTAATTTTTAATTTTTAATTTTTAATTTTTAATTTTTAATTTTTAATTTTTAATTTTTAATTTTAAATTTTTAATTTTTAATTTTTAATTTTTCATTTTTAATTTTTAATTTTTAATTTTTATTTTTTAATTTTTAATTTTTAATTTCTAATTTTTATTTTTTAATTTTTAATTTTTAATTTTTAATTTTTAATTTTAATATTTAATATTTAACTATTATTTTCATTAATTTTTAATTTTTAATATTTAATTTTAATGATCAAAAAATTTATGTGGTAAAACTTGCTTAGGCCAATGTGACACGTGCAGTATTAATATACACACAACTGTAATGACTTCAACAATACGAAGAACTACAACATATACAACCTATCTTAAGAAAAACAACAAACAAACAAATTTTATTTTTTCAAGAGTTTTTTCAAACTTTCATTCATAGCTCGTGAGACCTTTGACCGATTTTGACGATTTTAAATAGCAACTCCTTTGGGATGTTAGTAAACGATTTTGTACAAAAACGAAAGGTGTAGCTTAGATATTGACGGCGTGATCGTGATTTCCACAGACAGACAAACAGACCGACAGACGGACAGACGGTCATCGGTAAATCCACTTCCCTTGTTATAAGGATCAAGAAAATATATTTTTTTGGGGTCTCAGGAATTTATTTCGATGCGTTACAAACGGAATGACAAACCTATATTTACCCTCTGCCACTGAGTTGTGGAGGGTGTAAAAAAATTTTTTCTTAAAAAGTACGTTTTCTCAATAAAGTAATTTTATTAAAAAATTTTTTTATAGAAGTATTTTTTCTTAAAAATTTTGCTTTTCTCAAAAAAGTACCTTTTCTTAACAAAAAAAACCTTTACTTAAAAAAGTAAGTTCCTCGCAAAAGTACCTTTTCTTAAATAGTACCTGTTCCTAAAAATGTATCTTTCCTAGAAAAAAGCATAATTTCTTTAAAAAGAAAACCTTTTCCTAAAAAAGTAAATTTTCTCAAAAAGTGCATTTTCTTAGAGATGACATTTCCTTCAAAAAGTACCTGTTTTGAAAAAGTACCCTCTCCTAAAAAAGCACTTTTTCTTTAAAAAAAATATTTTTTCCTTAAAAAAAACACTTTTTCCTTCAAAATTTACCTTTTCTTAAAAAAGTACCTTTCCTAAAACAACCTCATCTAAAAAAATGTGCCGTTTCTTACAAAAGATACCTTTTCTTAAAACCATAAATTTTCTCAAAAAAGCGTCCTCTCTTAAAAAATTACCTTCTCTTAAAAAAGTACCTTTTGTTAAAAAAAGTGTCTTTTCCGAAATAGTATATTTTCTTTAAAATTTACATTTTCTTAAAAAGTGTCTTTTCTTAAAAAGTACCTTTTTTAAAGTAAATTTTGTAGAAAAAGGATAATTAATTCTCTTAAAAAATTAGCTATTCCTAAGAAAGTACTTTTTCTTAAAAATTATATTTTCTTAAATAAGTCCTTAATTAAAAAAGTACCTTTTCTTTAAAACTATCTATTTAAAAAAAGATTCTTTCCTTAAAAAAGTACCTAATCTCAAAAAATTACTCTTTCCTAAAATAAAATTATTTCTGCTTTAAAAAATAGGTTTTCTTATAAAAAAAATACCTTTTGTTAAAAACAAACTTTTGCTAAAAAGGAACAAATGGCAATTTAAAAAATACCTTTTCTTAAAAGTACCTTTTCTTAAAAAGTATATTTTATTAAAAAGTATCGTTTCTTAAAAAAGTACCTTTCCTTGAAAAATTGTACTTTCTTAAAAAAGTACCCTTTTAAAAAAGTTTATATTTGCTTAAAAAGTACCTTTTCTGAAATACATTAAATTTTCTTAATAAACAACCCTATAAAAAAGGGTCATTCTCCTAAAAAAATATATTTTCTTAAGGAGTACCTTATCATAGAAAGTATATTTTTCTTAAAAATGTGCTTTTATTAAAAAAGTACAAGAGCAGCTTAAAAGATACCTATTGTTAAGATAGTACCTTTTTATAAAAATTACGTTTTCTTAAAAATATCGTTTCAAATAGAGTACTTTTGCTTGAAAAAATTTATGATTCTTTTAAAAAATTTCTCTTCTTAAGGAAGTATCTTCCAAAAAAAAAGTACTTATTTTTAAATGTACCTTTTCTTAAAAATTTATATATTCTTAAATAAATTATATTATCTTAAAAAAGTGATTTTAATAAAAATTTACCTGTTCTTAAAAAGTGCCTTCTCTTATATTTTATTATATTATGCCCTTTATAAAGAAAGTAATTTATCTTAAAAAAGCACCTTCTCTTAAAGAGTACCTTAACTTAAAAAAATACTTTTTCTTAAAATAAAATTATTTTTTCATTAAAAAGTATGTTTACTTTAAAAATAACTTTTGTTAAAGAGAAACTTTTGTTAAAAAAGCACAGGAGAAACTTTAAAAAGAGACCTGTCCTTCAAAAATACATGTTCTTAAAAGAAAAAGTACCTTCTCTTACAAAATACATCTTCTTTAGAAAGTTCTCTTGAGTACTCCTTTTCTTTTCTTAAGAAAAGTTAATTTTATTTTTTTTTTTAACTTATGTTTTCTTTAAAAAAGTACCTTTCTTAAAAAAGTACCTTTTGCTTAAAAGGGTCTATTTTTCTTTAAAATAAATTTAACATTTTAAAAGTACCTTTCTTGAAAGTACCTTTTTGTCAAAAACTATCTTTTGTTAAAGAAAAAAAATTTTTTTTAAAGTATAAATTTTCTTAAAAAATAAATATTTTTTGGAATTTTTTTTAATGCAATTTTTTTTTTTTTTTTTTTTTTTTTGGGGGGGGGTATCAAGTGTCCTGAGTTTCCTTCTAAGCTTACACACACGCGCTTGCATTTTATATTCTGACCAAATGCATAAAACTCCATGTATGACACATACATATACTATATGGTTGCACACATACTCGCACGTATCTATGTAATAGTTTCAATGAATAAAACTTTTTAAATGTATATTTTTCTGAATGAAATGACACAAGTTTCAATTTTCCTCTTTTTTTCACAAAAATTTTTGTTTTTAACACCAGTTAAGAGATTTGTTCAAAAACTATGAAAGCACAATCTTGGTGTTCTCGTATTATTGTTGCACAAGGAGGAGAGTAAGTTCAACAAGCCAACAATACATCTATCTACACACTTATGCAATTATATATGTATGTATGTTTGTACGAGTACATCATTGTGGCAGTAACAAAAGATATGAATTTTCTTAATTCATATGAGATTTTCGTTTATTTTTTTTTTTCAAAAAGTGACTTTAGATGTATAACCGAAGGGGTTTTTTCTGCTTTTGTTGGAAAGTTTTCTGAAAAACTCATTTAATAGATTACATTTACAATAAATTCTTAAGTTGAATTCTTGTTTCGGTTAATGACAAATATGAATGACTGAAAGTGGGTTAACACATAAAGTATATTATCATTAAATTAAAGATACCGAATATATTGCCAGCCGAATTGCGATGCTGCTAAAAGATAAAAACTATTTATTTATACGAAACAATAGATCTATAATAATTACGATTATCGTTTAAATGGCTTACCTACAATTTCAGTTAAAGTGTAGTTTCGAAGGCATTAAAATCCCGTATAATAGGACAAATGAATTTTTTTATAATCCCTTTTTTTCCTTTTGAAAAATTTGTTCATTATGGTGGAATCATTATTAAAATATTATTGTCAAAAATTAGCAATATTTTGTTCAATATGACAATATCGTTGTTAAGAAAAATTGTTTAGTGTTAACAATTTACGTATCAAAAAAAATTTATTATATTAACCAAATCGGTTTTATGTAACGTTTCAATTAAAATATTAATTGTATTGACGAAAGTGGTAGTTAATATTACAACTGATTTCATGTAATGTTTTTCTGTGCATATGTTAGAAGAAAAAAGAACTTAAAAATTATAAACCATTGGTTAAGCGCGATTAAATAAAACCGCCAAAGGGTTTGGCGTTCTCAGGCCAAACTTTGTTTGTTTAGTTTCTCAGCTTTGACTCAGGAACCTTTGATGATTTTTCATTTCAATCTAAAGTCGTGTGTCCACTACCAAATTTTTCTTGCGGAAGTTGCATCCAGAAGTGACTTCTAAGGCGACTCCCAGAAGTCGCGGCTTGCAGAAGTTACTTGCAGCAATTCTTTGGAAACACGTGTTTGTTGCTTGCTGGAAGTAACTTGAAGAACTTGCTGTGAACTGCAAAAGTTTTGAAGACTTGCAGCAGAAGGCCGGCATACGTCGGGTATTCGATTTGTGGTATTCTCTTCTATTTTCAGTTTTTTTGTGTTTTTTTTTAGTTCTTTTTCAAATTTATAAAACTCGACAAAAATAATTTCGTTTGAATTAGTGAAAAAACACATTTGGTAACTGAAAACCAAGAAAATTATCCTGAATTATGGAACACGTCCTCAAATGACTATAAGAATAAAATTAAAAAACAAAATGCTTTAAAGGCAACAGCCAATGATATAGAGGTGTCCGAAGAAGAGGTCACAAGGAAATTGCACAACCTTCGAACACAGTTTGGTCAAGAAGTAAACAAAGAAGTAAACAGTAAAAATAAATTGAATTAAAAATATTTTTCTTGTTTTTTTTCTTACCTGTTGCCAAAAATCGAAGTGTAACTAAAAGGCGGTCTTTGAGATGTGTAGCCAATCACAATTTAGTATCCTGCTTTTGAAGACTTTTTTGAATTAAAGATAAAATGTATTCAAAATCATCATTAGACATTCTCAGGAAATTTTTGAGCTGTAATGTATTTCGGAAACTTAAATCTACGCGCCACAACACCCAATTTATCACTCAAACACTTCTTTTTTTTTATTTTGTTGTTTCTTTTCAACTAAATATGTTGCGACGGCAGCTGCCAATCTTATTTTGTCAAAAGACATTTTTATACTGTCATTCGGAAAAAAAGCAAAGTCTACTGCAAGCTGTACTCACATTGTGTGGAAACATGTCTGCAATTTCCGCAAGTTTCGGTTTGCGTGGAATTCAGCAAATACCTGCAGAAGTTCTTCCGCAAGTGACTTGCTAGTGGATACACGGCTTAAGACTTAAATAAATAATTTTTCATTAATATAACCTTGTGTGATCAATAAAATCTTCCAATTTTTCGACAAAATGGGCACCAAAGTGGTCACCTGTGCTGCTGACGTTGTGGTAGATTCCTATCAACGATCAACGGCATTAGGTAAACTCGTGAAATGGGTAAGGGAAACCCATCTGAGGGTTAACCCCTCTAAATCCTAGTTGGTACTCTTTACTAGAAAGACAAAGATACCTGATCTTCCAAGAGTGGACAGGGAGACTCCGGTACTACCAACGGAGGCGAAGTACTTGGGGGTTATTCTAGACTATAAACTAACTTGATCGACTAACGTAGAGGAAAGGACTAAGAAGGCGTTATATGCCTGCTAAACCTGCAGAAGGACATTTTGCAGAAGATGGAGTCTTAAACCGCGGATCATGCACTGGATGTATTGCGCGATAATTAAACCTATTTTGATATATGGTATTCTGGTGCCGTGGAAAGCTGTGAACGTAGGGGACAGACTTTCAATACTCTTGAAGGTACAGAGATTCATCTCTCTGGGTACCACCGGACCCATTTGACCGACACCACAGGCGGGAGTGGAGGTAATGCCCTCCGTTTACGGGGGTCATATAGGCTAGAAAAAAGCTGTTGGGGCCAAATCACAATCCTTTGGACAGTGGACGGGGTACAAATTGATAAGGCAACCGATTATATGTCACCGGTGATGAACTTTGGGAGTAATTTTACGATCAAAATACCGACTAGGGAAGACTGGGCCGCTGACTCTGTCATAGACAGTGTAGCGATCTTGGTGTACACCGACGGGGTACAGAGGTCTGCTCTGAGTATTTTGACATTCAGCTATCTCGGAGAAGCCCCGGCAAATGTAGCTTCTTCCAGATTCACGCAATTCTCATAGCAACAAATTAATTAATGGAGAGGGATATGGATGCAGCGATCATTGATAATTTCATAGGCAGTCTTCCCGCTACCAAAGCTCTGAAATAGAGGACCGTTAAATAGAAGTATACGAGGGAATGTATTAGGTTCTTCGACCAAATCTTGCAACACATCGTGAGGCTGATATGGGTTCAAGGACATAGTGGGGTCAAGGAAACCAAGCTGGCTGACGAATGTGTGCGGAAGGGCTCAGAATTAATTCTGGAGCGGTATATGGATCCAACGATCATTAACATTTTCATAGGCAGTCATGCCGTTACCAAAGCTCTTAAACCGAGGACCGTTAAATCGAAGTGTACGAGGGAATGTATTACGTAGTGGGGTCAAAGGAACCGAGCTGGCTGACGAATGTGCGCGGAAAAGCTCAGTTTCCTTGAGCGGGACGATGGGCACTGATATTGGAATCCCTCTATCCGAGTTGTCAAATCTAATTAAAGAGGCAGCTGATCTTGAATTAAGAACAAGTTAGACACAGCTGACCTCTTGCAGAGTATCCTAGATCCTATGGCCCTTGCCTAATCCAAGGAGAACGAAAGTACTTGGCAAGGGGACAATCAGCCTACTGATAGGAGTACTCACTGGACACTGTGTAATTGGGCTGATGGCCTAACGTTGTAGGAGCTGTATGGATGTGGACGAGGAAGAGTCAGTGCAACATTTGCTGTGTAAATGTCCAGGACTGAAGGAGCAGTGCCTTAGATATCTAGGGCAAAGATTCTTCGACAACCTGGACTGCATAGCAGACCACCTTGTCCTTAGTTCAAGATCAGCTGTCTTTCGAATCAGATTTGGCAGCTCTGATAGAGGGATTCTCATATCAGTGTCCATCATCCCGCTCAAGGAAACTGAGCTTTTACGCGCACAGTCGTCAGCCGGCTTGTTTCCCTTGACCCCACTATGTCCTGGAACCCATATCAGCCTCACGGTGGTTGACCGGCTCCGGTCGAGGGACCTGATACATTCTCTCACACACTTCGATCTAACTGTCCTCGATTTCAGAGCTTTGAGAGCAGCAAGACTATGCACGAAACTATTAAGGGTCGTTGGATCAATATCCCGTTCCAGAATTATTTTCGTTTGCTATGAGAATTGCGTGAATCACGGCCAGAAAAACGCTACATTTGTCAGGGATTCTTCGAGTTACCTGAATGTCAAGTTGCTCGGAGTAGATCTCTGATCCTGTACCCTCTTCCATCTTCAAATCGTCGGTATGCACTGAGATCGCAGTCCTGTCCACGACAGAGTTTGTGGCCCACTCTTCCCAAAGTTCATCACCGGTGATATATAATCGGTTTTCCGATCAATTTGTGTCCCGCCCACTGTTCGTAGTATTGTGCCGTGTCCCCAAGAGTTTTGTTCCAGCTTAATCGTAGAGCCACTTTCGCTGCCGTGCTCTTGATTAAAATATCAATAGGCTTGATGTTCAGCATTACCTCCAGTCTCGCCTGTGGTGTAGATCTTATGGCTCCGGTGATGCCCAGACAGGCCAATCTCTGTACCTTCACATATAGCCACGCAAAAACTACAAGAAAAGATGCTGATATGTTATGTTATGTTATGTTATGTTATGTTATGTTATGTTATGTTATGTTATGTTATGTTATGTTATGTTATGTTATGTTATGTTATGTTATGTTATGTTATGTTATGTTATGTTATGTTATGTTATGTTATGTTATGTTATGTTATGTTATGTTATGTTATGTTATGTTATGTTATGTTATGTTATGTTATGTTATGTTATGTTATGTTATGTTATGTTATGTTATGTTATGTTATGTTATGTTATGTTATGTTATGTTATGTTATGTTATGTTATGTTATGTTATGTTATGTTATGTTATGTTATGTTATGTTATGTTATGTTACGTTATGTTATGTTATGTTATGTTATCTTATGTTATGTTATGTTATTTGCTGAAAAATTGTCTGAAAAAACTTTCTGAAAAATTAAATCAGAAATCATTCATGGTTATAGCTGAAAAACTAAGCAAACAAACAGCAAGATAAGGAAAAAATAAAAGGTCATAAAAAATAAGTTTGGTCTGAGAAAGCCAAACCCTTTAGAGGTTTTACTATGCTGGCCTATTACTTTCACCATGATTTGGAATTTCTCATTCCCACAGACAATGTCCAAGAAAATAAATTACAATAAAAACATAAGAGATTAGAAAAAATGACCTTGAGGAGACCCAAATTCCTCCTCAAAATTGAAATTTTGTTAGCAAAGGCATAACGATACAATTTTTTTAAAGAATCGAACCTACACAATTAAAATTAAGTCTACTTTATCCACTTTACCTAAAGATTAATTTAGAAAATTAATTTTTTACCCAGAAATATTCGAAGCCATTAAAGGGTTAAGTAAAACAAAACTCCACTCAACATCAACAAATTTTGCTAGAAAAATCAAGCTAGGATAATACTTTTTTGGGTAAAAAGCAGCGACAAAAAGTTAACAAAGAGGAAACTTTGTTCGTCAGTCTTTCGCAAAACAAATTATAACAAAGTCCTGTGTAAATCCAACCAGATGAGAAAGTTATTTATCAAAAGTTGTGACGAGCATTAGTGATTGACAAGGTTATGAACTAAATAAAAAAATATGTGTAGAAATAATAAAAAATAATGGACAAAAAAACGTGGGATCAAAAGAGAAATTACGACTATTAAAAAACTTTATTCTACAGTATCAACTACACCGACAACAACAATAATAACAACAACAATAATAACAACAACAAGTACAAGAAAAATTATAAAGCAACGTAATAGAGTGATGAAATAACAATGGCACACAGTGGGATTGAAAAAAAATATACATACTTGAATATGTTACAACGTATGAATATAAGGTAACTCTAGAATAGATATAAAGTTATTAAAATATTGCACTTTGGGGCCTTATTGTATCATTGGCAGGCTGGCAAAACTGATCAATGTAAAAAAACGATTGTAAAAATTCTTTGAGAACGTCTGGCGTTTGCAAATATAAATTATTTTTATATGTTAGACTAGTAAGTTGTAATGAGTCCTAGACAGCGCTGACAAATAAAAAACACCTCATATACAGGAAATATTAATTCAAAATTTAATTCATTTCATATTTTGAATTGTGTTAATGGTATATAAAACTATTTACAAACTTTCAACTATTTCGATCTAGCAACACTAAAAAAAAAATAAGAGTTCCATGAGCATGCCGAAATTTCAATAATTTCACTTGCTCCACGACTCCCTGATATTTATATATAACACATTGTTTTCCATCTAGGTAATATCAATATTTGTTTGAATAATTTTTTAAAAATTGTAATTATTAGCTAATATCAATATATTTTTTCAAGGGATTTCTTAAGATCTCCAATTCATTTGTTTCATATTAAAGAATTTGCTAGCAATTTTTAAATAACAGAAATATAAAAAACATTTTTTGTTCAGACATCCAAAATATTTTTCTACCTTAAAAGAGTTAAATACAATTATAATAAGTAAGAGTGTTAAATTCGGCTGTGCCTAATTTTTGATACTCTCCACCCGCGTCTTAAACTTAACGTTACAACCAATGTTGGGTACGGCTACAACTTTAAAAGTGTTGCCGATACTGACATTTCAAATTCGAATACCAATTAAATTTTAAGTTAATTGCTTCTCTTTTTGGCCATTTTTTATAAAATTTCTTTTTATAAAAAATAATCATCGTGTCTTCTATAGAAAGAATTAATCACTATCTGAAAATTTGCATTAATTTTCTCCTACTAGAATGAAAAACCTACAATTTCCCTAAGTACTCTATAAAACTCCAATGAAATTTATTATTTTAACCAGATGGCATTATAAACCCCAAAGTTTGTTACCTATAAGTATGTTTCGAGACCTTAGACCTCCTATGGAAATTGAAAAAAATTAAAATATTCTTCGCTAAAAATGTCCAGGCTTTTATTTAAAGGGTACCTTTTTTAAAAAACGGTACTTTTAAAAAAGCGTACTCTTTAAAAAGGGCACTTTTTAAAAAGGGTGCTTTAAAAAAGGGTACCTTTAAAAGCAAGGTACATTTTTGAAAAAAAAGGGAACTGCTTTAACAAAATTTTAATTTTTTTTAAAAAATGTAAGTAAATCTTCTAAAAAATGGTACTTGTTTGATAAAGAGTACCTTTAAAAATAAAATGTACCTTTAAAAAAGGGTAATTAAAAAAAGGAGTGCAAAAAAACTAAGATTTTTTGCAAAAAGTGTTCTTTAAAAAAAAAAAATTTTTAAAAAAATTACTTATTTAAAAAAGGGAAATTTTTTAAACAAAAACTAGTTCTTTTAAAAATTTCACTTTTTTTAAAAAGGGTATTTAAAAAAAATGGTATTTAAAAAAATAACTGTTTTAAAAAAGGTGTACTTTTTCAATAAAGGACAATTTTTAAAAAAGGGTATTTTTGAAAACAGAGTTCGTTTATTTTACAGAAGGGAAATTTTTTTAAAAGAGTGGTACTTTTTTTAAAAAAGAGAGGGCAGTTTTGTAATCATTAAAAAAGGGAAATTTTAAAGGAAAGGGTACTTTTTTGAAAGAAATGTACTCTTTTTAATAAAGTAAATTTACATTTTTAAAACACATTATTTCTATCATTACCACGATATAATAAAGAAAATGGCCAATTTGAAAGAAAAACAAGTAAGAAAATTATAGTCCATCTAGACCGACCATACAATGGTTTAGAAACCCTACCTCTTCGGTCCAACTAACTGGATATAGAAAATAAGCAAAAACCAAATTTGAGTGACATTGTTATTAATTTTTTTGGCTGCAGATATGAAAAAGTTCATATCGGGTGATATATTTATATGGGGCCTAGGTCGAAAAGGGGACCGATCCTGATCATATTTGGTAAAGTCACTTATATTTTGCAAAAACATATACAACCAAATTTGAGAAAAATCTGTGCAATATTTTTGTCTTTTTGATAGATTTAAGTGAACATCGGGAAGCAGCTATCTGAAGCCTATGACTAAGAATTGTCCTATAAGGATTATTTTTGGACTACTAATTAATGGATGTTATAAACACATACAAACCCAATTTAACTGAGATCAGTATGATTATTTGGATCTTATGGCAATTTATGTCGATTTCATAGGGGTCATTTGTATGGGGACTAGGTCTGAACAGGGACTGAATTTCACCAATTTCATCCTTCATCCTATGGCCGACAAAAGCTTATGTACCAAATTTCATCAAAATATATTTATATTTGCGACCTGTGTTTGATTACAAGGTTTACATGGACACACAGACGGACGGACGGACGGACGGACGGACATCGCTAAATCGACTCAGAAAGTGATTCTGAGTCGGTCGGTATAATAAATGATGGGTCTAGGTCAAATATTTTTTGTAGTTACAAACAGCAGCACAAAGTCATTATACCCAAACCACATAGTGGTATAGATCCCAAAAAAGGGTATTTTTGAAAAAAGAGTTTTAAAAAAATTTCGTTTATTTTAAAGAAGGGACTTTTTTTTAAAAAAAGGGATATTAAAAAAATTTTTTGTTTAAAAGAGTGGTACTTTCTTTAAAAAAAGAGGGTAGTTTTTCTAGTTTTTAAAAAAGGGAAATTTTAAAAAGGGTACCTTTTAAGAAACATGTACTATTTTTAATAAAGTGAATTTGCATTTTTTAAAACATACATATTATTTATCATTACCACGATATAATAAAGAAAATGGCCAATTTCAAAGAAAATATACAATCCTTGAAGGGCACTTTTTTTAAAAAGCGCCTTTCGCGAAATATTGCTTTTTCGCCAAAAGTACATTTTGTTAAAAGTACACTTTTTTAGAGTACTCCGTTTTTTAAAATTACGCTTGTGTTAAAAAGAAAATTTTTTTTGAATATTACCCTTTATTAAAAGAAGACACTTTTTTAAAAAAGTATTTTTTTTTTTTAAATACTATTTTCTGTAAGAATTTAGCACTCTTACTAGTTATTTTTTATAATCTATACCACCATGTGGTCAGGTTATAACGACTTTGTGCTGATGTTTGCAACTACCAAAAATATTTGACCTAGACCCATTTTTTATTTTACCGATCGACTCGGAATCACTTATCGAGTCGATATAGCGATGTCGGCATGTCCGTTCACAAATAAACCCTATAGAACAACTCCTAGTCATAGCCCCCACACGAAGCTGATTCCCGATCTTCAGTTAAATCTTTCAAAAAACAAAAATATTTTTGTCAAATTTGGTTTGCATATGTTTTTGCAAAAATTTATTGACCTTACCAAATATAGTCAGGATCAGTCCATTTTTCCACCTAGTCCCCATATAAATATAGCATTCGATAAGAAGTTTTTCAAATTTAGTTTATGCTTATTTGGTTTACGCTTACTTGCTATATCTAATTAGTTGGACCTAAGAAGTAGGGTCTGTAAACGCAAGCTATAGGGTATCGTATAGTAGGGTATCGTATAGTCGGTTTAAACCTACCATAATTTTCTTCTTTCTTTTTTTGCGATATGTTTTTCTACCTTAAAATAGATAAATTGAATTATAACAAATGGGAATTTTATGGTATTCACAGTTGGGTACACAATGTAACGGAACTGATCGTCTTTAACTTGGTAAAGTCCAGAACCAATCTTGTCCTTTTAACCAACAAAGAAGACTCACGACTTCCAACCCCTCGGGGCAACTGGACACCGAGCAATGATATTATAATACCCGTTATGATATTAGCTAGTGTGAGCAACGTTACATCCATTTGAGCCAACCTGACTTATTCGGGGAATTGGGAGGAATTGGCAGGATAGTGCAAAAGGGATGGTGGCGGATGAACAAACAAATGTCAACGGTAGCGCCCACAAGCTTCCAGGAAGCATACGCCTGTGCTTAGGCAAATAATTAGTGTCAGACTCCACTAAGCTCTTCTTTGAACTTACAATCATTGAAGGAAACCTGCAAAAGCAGTCAAACAGATAACATAAATAAAACTGCAATACAGAAGATAAGTCTGCCAGGAGGTCACAGACGTTTGTGAAATACTCCCGCTTCGGCGGCAAGCTCCATGTGTGTGGGAGGAAGCAATTCATGTTAAGACAGTATTTTAGAAACCTCTACATATAAAAAATTTAAAGGGATATTCGCATTTTAAAGACGTACCAAAATTGGCTGCTGGAAAGTCAGAATACTTTATGAGTGTGGAAAACTAGCGCAATTAGCAAAGCAACGTGACAAATTTAAATTAGATATTGTAGGAATAAGCGAATGCAGATGGAATGGAACAGGAGTGTACGCTATGCAATCCGGAGATAAACTATTTTACTCAGGTCGGGAAGAAAACGATATCCATAGCGATGGAGTTGTAATTTTCCTAAGTCGTAACGCGTCTAAAGCCCTTATTAGTTGGGATCCAATCAATGAACGTATAACAATACCAAGATTTTACTCCAGAATCCGCAACATCACCACTGTCCAAGTGTACGCCCCTACCGAAACCACGTCAGTAAATATAAAGTCACAATTTTATAGTGAGATAGACAAAGTCGTTTCAAAAACACTTAAAGGAGACATACTAATATGTATGAGGGATTTCAATGCCAACGTGGGAAAAGAAAATACCTCATACGAACACGCTATGGGTAAACATGGAGTAGGCATGCGTAACGAAAATGGAGAGAAAATGGAGGAACATTATTTAAGCATAAACTTAGCCATAAAACGACATGGGTCTCTCCAATAGGAGGAACACTTTTACATAAGCCACAAATGGAAGCATAACTTCTTGCGATGTTAGAGTAAAACGTAGCGCCGAAAAAAATTATTGTAGCGCTTGGTGATAAACCACATTTTTAGTATTGCCATTTTCACAAAAAATTAATAATGATGATAGGTTCTCAATACGTGAATATGCAACATACAGTTGACCGCGTGAAAATACACAAACTTCTAAAGTTATGCTGCAAACTTGTAACGACTAAACTTGAGCTTTATTAATAGCTTTATTAAAGTTATGCAAACGAACGGAAAACTGTAATCACTGAAATTCAACTGGCATATTAGTGGCAAACATTGGGATTATTGGTATTAAAACATCTTCGCCTTTGAATTTTCCATTTAAAATTATTGCTTAAATTACATAATTTATTAATTCTGTGACCGCAAGTATTGTTCCGTTGCATAATTTTGGTAGATTTATTATAAGAAGCATAATGACCGGAGATTCGATTTTCAATTGAAAATTATGCGGCAACTCAAGAGAATTCAAAAATTCAGTTGGATAAAGTAATACTTCTTCTTTATTCATCACAGTATCAACAGATTAACATGTAATCAATTCGCCAAATATTTGACTTTGAATGATGAAATTCAAATTATTGACATCCTTATTTTTTCCTGCCAATATGTATACGTAGCACTTTCACGCAACCAAACATGATTTTTGTATTGGTGTTGTATATTTGGGAAGAATTTTTCAATTAGATATTCTTTTGTTTGTGTGAATATGCAAAAATCTCTTGGAATTGTAATGAAATCATCATTATTGGCAACAATTCGCATTTTAAAATTTTTGATAGTTTCAAATACGCATTTATTTTATCAGCTGGTTCATTCATTGTGCATTCTCTGATCATCACCATCCGTAACGTCCATCAGCAGTTGTCGACACGTAAGTTTGATGTCGCAAAATTAAAAACACCCAGATATCTACAAGCGGTTGAAAACGATATTAACAAATTAACAGAACTGGAATTCAATCCAAATGATGGAGTGGAACAACGTTGGAATGAAATAAAGGAAAATCTCTTACAAACATGTGAGCAAATACTGGGATAAGACCCCAAGGGAAGAAAGGAGTGAATGAGCTCCCAAACATGGTCCTTAATCGAAGAAAGACGATCTTTGAAAACATCAAAGAACAATGTGAACTCGGTTAGTAAACGCATTGAACTAGAAAATGCATATTCAATGAAGAATAAAGAAATAAGAAAAGCTTGTAGGAGAGACAAACTGGTATTTACCGAAGAACTTGCGGCCCAGGCAAACGATGCCGCAAGGAAAAACGACACTAAAGGTGTTTATAAGATAACGAGAAGACTAACTGGTAAACATAAACCACGTGACCGCCCCATCAAATCCAAATATGGAACTCTACTAACAAACGTAGATGAACAATCAATACGATGGAGGACACACTTTATGGAAATCCTCAACAACAGCTCACCATATCCCGAACCATCCAATGACATGTCCGCTCCAACATTAGCTGAGCTTAATACCAGCCCTCCATCTCCGGATGAAATAGAACCAGCTATTAGAAAACTAAAAAACAACAAATCGCCAGGTTTTGACCAGATTCCACCTGAAATTATAAAATGTTGCCTAGGTAAAATGGCTACGATATTTCATCTACTCTTTGAAAAAATCTGGTACGAAGAAAAATTACCAGACGGCTGGCTTCAAGGAATCCTTATAAAAATACCAAAAACGGGGACCTTTCGCAATGTACGAACTATCGTGGAATCTCACTTCTTTCTATAATATCCAAAATACTTACAAGAATCCTCCTACATAGAATAAATGATACAATAGAAACGAAATTGCGTAAGGAGCAAGCTGACTTCCGGTCGAACAGATCGTGTGTTGACCACATCAACACACTAAGAATTATCGCTGAACGAGTAGAAGAATGGCAAAGTAATCTGTATCTCACCGTTGCAAAATATGGGACCTCTTTAAAAACACTGGTATTCCACATAAGTTAATTAACCTCACAAGAGCTCAGTATGATAACTTTCAATGCAGAGTCTTGTCAGCAACTGGCTCTCAGAACCACTACTTCTGAAATCGGGTGTAAGACAGGGATGCCTATTGTCTCCACTACTCTTTCTGATTGTTATAGACAAAGTCCTTGAAAATACTGTTGCAAGTAATCGACGCGATATCCAATGGAACTAAACCATTCATCTCGAGGATTTAAACTACGCTGACGACATCTGTTTTTTGTCCACTAAACATTCGGATATGCAATCGAAAATTGATGACTTGGTAGTCCACTCAGCAAATGTTGGTCTTAAAATTAACACAGGGAAAACAAAGGCGATGAAGATAAGAACCGCAAACAATAACCCTTTCGTCATCGGTCACAAATAGGTTTAGTTTGTTGAAAAATTCTGCTACCTGGGAAGCATGGTTTCACCAGAACATAGGATTGGTAAAGCAAACAGTGCGTTCTTCAACTGCGAAATATTTGGAAATCAACCATTATATCAGTCAAAACTAAAATAAACATATTTAAGTCAAACGTTCAGTTTTGCTTTATAGCTACGAAACGTGGCTGACAACAATAGCACTAAACTGTAAACCACAAGGTTTTACAAGCCGCTGCTTGCGTTACATTTTGAAAATCTGGTGGCCAAACGTCATAACCAACGATGAACTATATAGAAAATGAAACATTGAACTTATCCAAATTGTTATTAAAAGAAGAAAGTGGAAATTGAAAAGCAGGAAAATATATTTTTTAAAAAAAGATACTTTTTAAAAAAGTTTTGGTTTAAAAAAATAATTTTTAACAAAAACTACTTTTTTAAAAATTAAATTTTCTTAAAAAAGTAAGTTTTCTACAAAAAAATAAATTCTTTAAAAAATACTTTTTTTTAAAATAAGGAAAAAGGTATTTTCGAAAAATATATTTTTATTAAACAAAAAAAGTATTTTCTTAAAAAACTACCATTCTTTAAATAAATCCCTTTTTAAAAATACTTTTTTTAAGTAACTTTTTAGCAAAAGTACCTGTTCGTAAAAAAGTATATTCTTTTTAAACAAGACCTCTTTATAAAAAAGTGCCAAAGAGTACCTTTTATTAGAGAAGTACCTTTTATTAAAATTACGTTTTGTTAAACAAATTCCTTTTATTAAATAAGTACCTTTTCTTATAAAACTAAAAAAAGCAAATTTTCTTTAAAAAAAACCTTATCATAAAAAAAGTACATTTTCTTCAATAAGTACCTTTTCTCAATAAAGTACCTTTTCTTAAAAAAAAAAACATTTCTTAAAAAGTAAATTTTCTTATAAAACTACCTTGTCATAAAAAACTATGTTTTCATAAAAAAAATATTTTTCTTAAAAAATACCTTTTCTTAAAAAGTACCTTTTCCTAAAAAGTACCTTATATTAAAAAACAATTTTCATTAAAAAAAAGTAGCTTTTCTTAAAAAAGTAAATTTTCTTAAAAAAAAGTACCTTTTCATAAAAAAGTAAATTTTCTTAAAAAAGTACATTCCTTAATAAAGTAAATTGTCTTAAAAAAGTACCTTTTCTCAAAAAAGTACCTTTTCTTAAAAAAGTACCTTCTCTTAAAAAGAACCATATCTTAAAATAGTACAATTTCTTAAAAAAGCAAATATTCTTCAAAAAGTACTTTTTATTAAAAAAAACACCTTTTGTTAAAAAAATACTTTTTCGTATAAAACTACCTTGTCATAAAAAGTACATTTTCCTAAAAAAAATTTTTTTCTTAAAAAATCTTAAAAAGTACCTTTTCATAAAAAGTACCTTATACTAAAAAACACATTTCATTAAAAAAAAAGTACATTTTCTTAAAAAAGTAAACTTTCTTAAGACGTAGCTTTTCTCAATAAAGTAACTTTTCTTAAAAAAAATACCCTTTCTTAAAATAGTACATTTTCTTATAAAACTACCTGCCATAAAAAAGTACATTTTCCTAAAAAAATATTTTTCTTAAAAAATACCGTTTCTTAAAAGTACCTTTTCCTAAAAAGTACCTTATATTAAAAAACACTTTTCATTAAAAAAAAGTACCTTTTCTTAACAAAAGTAAATTTTCTTAAAGAAGTACCTTTTCATAAAAAAAAGTAAATTTTCTTAAAAAAGTAATTTTCCTTAATAAAGTAAATTTTCTGAAAAAAGTAACTATTCTCAAAAAAGTACCGTTTCTTAAAAAAGTACCATTTCTTAAAAAAGTAAATTTTCCCAAAAAAAAACGTTTTTCTTAAAAAATACCTCTTCTTAAAAAGTACCTTTTCCTAAAAAGTACCATATATTAAAAAACACTTTTCATTAAAAAAAGTACCTTTTCATAAAAAAAGTAAATTTTCTTAAAAAAGTACTTTTCCTTAATAAAGAAAATTTTCTTAAACAAGTACCTATTCTCAAAAAAGTACCGTTTCTTAAAAATGTACCAGTGCTTAAATTAGTACCTTTTCTTAAAAAAGTACCTTTTCTTAAAAAAGTAACTTTTCTTAAAAAAGTACCTTTTCTTAAAAAAGTACCTTTTCTTAAAAATTTACCTTTTCTTAACAAAGTACCTTTTCTTAAAAAATGTAAATTTTATTATAAAAAACCTTCTTTAAAAAGCACCTTTTCAAAAGTTTCAATACTTTTTCAACTTACAAATAGCTGGTTAAAAAAACAAAACCTTAAAATAATCCAAAGAGTTTTCCTTGAGAAAACGGCCCTCCAATATCAATAAGATTCTGAAGAAATCTATATTCCTAAAAAAAAAAATATGGATACATCTATAGTATTAATAGGCAACGCGATTTCTTGTGACCGATATAAGTTTCACAGTTTTAACCTGATTTTGACAAAAATTTTATCATTTGAAAGGTATTTCTTTTTAGCTGTTACCCAGATTGACAGATTTCCATCGTCTGAAATATTTTTTTGGAGTTATGATCGTTTAAAGGTGCTACTAACACATACATATAATTATACAATGAAATAAGCTGCCAGGCCCTAGATTGGAATCCAAAAGACAATAGAAGAAGAGGTCGGCCAAAGACCTCGAATATCTTGGAGAAACTTTGTAGAGGCCCTATGCTCCCTAGGGAGTTAAGCGGGCGGAAGAAGAAGAAGGAGTTTTATAATCGGTCTAAACCGGCTATACAATACCCAACAACTCATGGTGAGTTAAGTGAAAAGTTCTTATGTCTAACTAACTGGATATGGAAAATAAGCATAAACCAGATTTGACCGCCATTTTTATTAATTTTTTTGTCTGCAGATATGAAAAAGTTCATATCGGATGCTATAATCATATGGGGACTAGATTGAAAAATGGACCGCTCTGGACCGTAAGGTTCCTCATTTTTTGCAAAAAAAAAATATGCAAACCAAATTTGAGGAAAATTTGTGCAATATTTTTGTTTTTGAGAGGTTTAAATGAAGATCGGGATGAAACTTTATATAGGGGCTTATTTTTGAACTACTCATCAACCGAGAGCTATATGATAAATTGGATTTTATGGCAATTTAAGTCGATCTTATACTGTCATTTGTATAGGAACTAGGTCGGAACATGCACCGATTTTCACCAATTTCAGTAGCGTTCATGCTATGGCAGATAGAAGCTCATACGAGTATATCTAATTTAATCAAAATATATTCAAATTTGCGACCTGTAATTTGATTGCAAGGTTTACATAGACACAGAAACGGACAGAGAGACGGACGGTCAGATGGACACAAAGTAATCGGCATAACAAAAGGTGGGTCTATATTTCTGGTAGTTAAAAACATTAGCACAAACTCATTTAAATATCTATAATATTAATAGGCTAGGCGATTTCTTGTGACCGATGATTTGTTCTGCCGTTTTATGCCAATTTTGACCAAACTTATATAATTTGAAATGTATTTCTTTTTAGCCGTTTTGCAGATTTTTAAGTTATTTCCTTTATTTTGAGTAATTTCCACTTAAAGTTGGTACTAACACATACATAAAATTATACAATGCTATATGTGTGTTTATTAAATTTGATAATGTGTTTGTAATAAAAATGAGTTTGTTTTTTGTGTTGATTTGTGAATTGGCTATAATTGATTAGCATACCTTTGGGGTCTTTATTTAATGAAAAAATAAAAGTTTATAGAATTTGCACTAGAATTTCGAGGGCTGGAATCTACTAGTATTAATAATTTTTTTGAAGGTTACTTACGCCCTTTAAAGAATAAAATTTTATTTTTTTTTTATTTCACATTTTAATTGTCTGGGTAAAGCAATGGGATAATTAATATAACCAATTAAAAAAGAACAACATATAAAATAAACCTCTATCAAACTTCCCAATTTTCTTTAATCACTAAATTTGGAATTTGGTATTCTATTATATGATTGAACTTATTTAACAGAGATATTAAAACAAATTTTATATTTACCTTTTTTTACTCTTTTTTACTTTTATTCTTTAAAAACATTTAACACACTTGTAACTTTGTTACAATAACACAATAAATTAATTAATAAAATGTGATACCAAATATAAAAAATATTAAAACAATCCTTTTTAAACTCCTTTTTCCGCCTCGAAATATAAAATTATGTTCCTAATTTTTCCTATCTAAGCTTTCCATCTTTCATATATATTTGCAATTTGATTTTTTCAATCAATCAGTCCCACCATCCTTCGCTACTTACTTTTCTCGAAGTTAATCGTTTTTTTTTTTTTATTTCTGGACTGAATAAGAAGAAATGCAAAATTTAAACTTAATAGAAATGGCATTTAAATGGCGCCACTTTCTAACAATAACAAAATAAATATAAGAGTAAAGAGAAGATTTTTTTGCTTATTTAATAATAAAAATAATATTTGTAAATATCATTGGCAATTATATTTATTGCAATCATCAATGGAATGATTTGCAAAGATAAAGAAATATACTTCAGTAAATATTTTCAAATTATGTTTATTGGCTTGCATAGACTTTGCAGTAGCAGATTTATACTAATTTTGTGGTGGTATTTTTTTTCAAGATGAATTGTATTAATGTCAACTAAGGTATTTTTATGTTAATAAAGGTCGTTGGAGAAACTTATTAGGCCAACCTGACTTTCTGAAGATTTTTCGCTTCAATAATCTTCTAGCAAAATTTTAAGTTTCCAAAGAAAACAAATTAACTTATAGTTATAATCACTAACTCACTGATTCAATGAATGTGTAACAAATAATACATACTTATCCCTCACATGTCTACGTTTTATTTTTGGTTTATGTTTTAATCGAAAACTAAGCGTTTTAGGGTTGCCAGATCGAAAAGCGTAAAAATTTAGCGATGAATATAACATCGCTTCACAATAAGTGAAATTTTCAAAGACTCATAAATATTTTTGATATTTTTTTTTCTTTTTTTAGTATAAAATCAAAACTCATATAATATATATGGATACTTGTGTGGCCTTTAATAAAAAAAATCAATGAGAGTCCGATCACAGGGAGATGTGTAAACATCTACACCTTTTCCAATTGTATTTAAAAAAGTATCAAATGTATTTCAGAAAACATCATATATATTTCAGAAAGTATCAAATATATTTCATAAAACATCAAATGTATTTCAGAAATTATCAAATGTATTTCAGAAAATATCAACTGAATTTGAGAAAATATTTATTGAAATTCTGAATTAAAAAGTAGTTTACCCTACAAAACCGAAAAGTTATTATTGTTTCTATTAGTGATTTGGAGTCGCAAAAAATGTTTAGCAATATTTGGACTTATTTGTTATGCACTGGAAAATAAACTATCCAGGGCGACCTTTTAGTCTAAAGAAGATGAGGACTTCATTTGTTAGTCAGCTACAATATAAACACCAGGATAGAATTTTGACCGATCTTGAAGTCATTATTTTGAAAAAAAAAACACGTTTTTATTGTCACCTAAATTGCAAAAGACCGTAACTAACAAAAAGTTCAAAATTGACTTTATGTATTGTAGTTATGGCCTTTTACTTAAAAACTTTATTAATAAAACTTTTACCACAAATTTGTTTTCATAAAAAAACTCCATCTTTATTTTTCAGCTTGATTCTAAAATTTGGGTATTAAGTTTAAAGTAGTTTTTGTTTTATGATGTCTTTTGCTTCTCCTGCAAAAAAATGACGATATGAAGTTTTCAAGAGATATTACAAACCCAGTGTAATACTTAAAAAAAATATGTTTTTATATAGCGTTCTGACTATTTTTCTGAGACTCAAATGATATTTTCTGAAATTTAATTTAATTTCTGAAGTAAATTTAATAATTTCTGAAATACATTTGATGTTTTCTCAAATACATTAGATAATTGCTGAAATACATTTTATGTTTTTTGAAATACATTTAAAATTTTCTGAAATACATTTGATGGTTTCTGAAATACATTTGATAATTTCTGAAATACATTTGATGTTTTCTGAAATGGGTTAAAATTTTTATAACCAAAGAACGGTTTTTCCCGACCACCTTTGAATTTTATGAAACTTAGTTGTCTTTTTGCACCTTACTTAGCTAAGATAAACGTAAAATTTAAGACTTCCAGCCTCTGTTTTTCCTGAGATATGGTGCGTCAAAAAATGAAAAAATCATTAAAAACACATATAAGTGGTCTGCCATTATATTTTATATATTAAACAATTTTTAACATACAGGGTCAAAATTGGTCTCTTTTAAAGGTATTAAGAATAGCTTTTAAACTGAATTTAGTAAAAAAAAATTTCTGAAAGGTCAAAGGTCACTGTCAAATGATTTAAAATTTGGGAAGCTATATCGCACAAAATTTAATTTTTAAAATTCTGGGAAAAATATATGTTAATCCTGATATTATTCTCTGTAATTTATGCTAACAATTTTGAGTTAGCTCCTATTAGTTCCTGAGATATTGATAAAAATGTGAAATTGTTTGAAAAAATTTTATATTTTTTTTATTTTTTTACTTATTTGGGTGCTATAAAATTCATATATTATTTTAGACAAAATTAGAAATATTTATTTTACATATATATATTACAAACATATGCGATTAATTAATTGTAAATATTTTCAATTAAGAATTCTCGGTCTTCGGAGTACAGGTTTACTTTAAGTTTTGATTTTCCTTCAGGAACAAAAGAGTGGAATTTTTGTGTTCCTGGTATAGTTCTCAAGCCAATAAATCTGTTTTTAAGAAACTCTTCTTCTGCTTTATTATCTTCATCTGTTAAAAATACAAAATTACAATTTAAAAGATGTTCACGGCACCAGTTATACAATTGAAGAGGGGTAGTAATTTGGTCCTGTATTAGACGCTGCAAACTGGCTCGACGAGCTTCTCTCTTTACGGTTCCACCAATACCATCGCTAGGACCTTTTCCGTGGCTTGATATATAGAAATTGGATATAAAGTAGCTTGGCTGTTGTTCCAATGAAAACCTTTTGAAGAGTTCTGAACAAAAAAGATGCATTTTCCGAAAAATCACATATTGCAATGTACACATGTTCTCCAAGCAAGGTTTTTTTTGCATTCAAAAATGCTGCTTGTTTCTTTGCGATAAACGAGTGAGGCAAAAGTGTCAAAAATTTTTCGCAAAGTGAATCCATAAAATCATCAGCCTGCTTTATTATTGTTTCTAATGAGTCTCTATCCACACATATCCATTGTTTGTATGTAATTTCATCAACATGATTTGTTTCTAATAATTCGCCAAGTTTTTGCTTGAGAATTTCTACGCCTGGACAGTCTTTACATTTAGCTAAATAGCATTTGGGGGTTGAAGAATTGCACGTGATTTTCTAAGCCTTCTGTTAATTTCTTTAAGTTCAAGGAGTGAATCATTAGTTTTACGTTTTGGTGTTTTGTGCACACGCAGATATTGTGAGTTCCACTGGCATTGACCAACACAACGTTTTTCGGAAGAAGCTCACAAAATTTAGAAATACCAATTTTCATTCCATCATGTTTTGTTTTAAACAATGCATAGATTTCACGTAGATTTCCAAGCAGCAATCTCTTAGGTTTTTATACCCTATACCACTATGTGGTTTGGGTATAATGACTTTGTGCTGCTGTTTGTAACAACCAAAAATATTTGACCTAGACCCATCTTTAATTATGCCGATCGAATCAGAATCACTTTCTGAGTTGATTTAACAATGTCCGTCCGTCCGTCCGTCCGTCCGTCCGTCCGTCCGTCCGTCCGTCTGTGTGTCCATGTAAACCTTGTAATCAAACTGCAGGTCGCAAATATGAATGTATTTTGATGAAATTTGGTATACAAGCTTTTATCGGCCATGGGATGAGCGCTATTGAAATTGGTGAGAATCGGTCCATGTTCAGACCTAGCCCCCATACAAATTACCCAAATGAAATCGACATAAATTGCCATAAGATCCAAATTGTCATATAGATCTTACTCAAATTGGGTTTGTATGCGTTCATTACATCCATTAATGAGTAGTCCAAAAATAATCCCTTTGACCCCATATAGAGCTGCTTCCCGATCTTCACTTAAATCTATTAAAAAACAAAAATATTGCACTGATTCTTCTCAAATTTTGTTTGTATATATTTTTGCAAAATACAAGAGACTTTACCAAACATGATCAGGATCGGTCCATTTTTGGACCTCGTCCCTATACAGATATATCATCCGATATGAACTTTTTCATATCTGCAGCCAAAAAAATTAATAAAAATCCCACTCAAATTTGGTTTTTGCTTATTTTCTATGTCCAGTTAGTTGGGCCTAAGATTTAGGGTTTCTAAACGCATGGTATAGGGTATCGTATAGTCGGTCAAGACCGACTATAATTTTCTTACTTGTTATTTTATATTTTTTATTTTATATTGTTCTTATTTAAGAGAAACTTAAATATATCTATATAAATATATATATATATATATATATACAATTAATCAAGGATCCTCCGTATTATCATCACCTTCATAAATATAATCAGCATCTTCATAATTATCATCATCAATATCTTCATTAATCTCTTCTTCATCAGAAATCTTGGGCAAAATTAATAAATCTAGTGCCATCTGTGGTATATTATATATTTTTTTGGCATAATTTTTGCTTTTAGTGGTAATTAACGGATCCGAACTAAGAAGTAACCTATTGAATATATCTTCATTTGACTTCTTCCGACTGCATTTACGAGAATAGTGTTCTCTGTAATTTTTAAAATCTTTATTTCTAGCTTCTTGAGCTTCCTCAGATAGTTGAGGAATAAGGAATTTATGTAAAGTTGGAGGCACATATAATACCACGGATAGAGCTTAACAAAATGTCTGGCTGTATTCTGAGTATATTTTCTGAATTTTTCTACGTGAATCTCGGGCCCGCAAGATACAGCAATAAGTATCACATGCATTCTTTCTATCAATTCTGCATCAACTTTTGTGATTTGAGCAGAAACATCTGCATTTTGAAGAAACCGTCTGGCAGTGTTGCCATCATTAGAGTTTCCAAAACCTGGCTTTGGTTGGTCCACGATCAGTCCAGTTTTCTCTCTAAAGTCTTTTTGAATCCGTAATTTTGTTTCCTGCAATTTTTTTATATTGTTCTAAAACTTTTTACCCGAGAACATTTTGTAATTTCAGAGCTTCGATTTTTCGTTCCACTATAATGTGCATGATCATTAAAATTATTTATTGTAATACACATTTACAACAGCAACAATAACAATCACAGCTACGAAAATAAACACAAAACAAAAACTAAAAAAAGATTTTTTCTGATATGTTTTCAAGCATTTTTTTTTTTTTAATTTTATACTGGGGACTTTTAATAAAAACTTGAATATTACATTCGTTGGCAAGTATTGGCAAAATGTTTTTTTGAAATACACAAGTAGAATCCCATATTTTACTACAATGTAAATAATTTTACCCGATCTCATCTAGAATTACGTTGAAACTCAATCTCTTTTTAAAAAATACCCTCTTTTTAGGACAATTTTCAAAAAATTATTAAAAATATTTCTAAAACATTTATCTAAAAATTTTTTTTATACCCTCCACTGCAGTGTGCAGAGGGTATATATAAGTTTGTCATTCCGTTTGTAATAATTAGAAAAAAAAATCCTGGACCCCATAAAATATATATATTTGTGATCCTTATAACAAGCGGAGTTGATATAGCGATGTCCGTCTGTCCGTATGTCCGTCTGTCCGTCTGTGGAAATCACGATGACGGCTTCAATCGGGCAACTAGGTTGCTCGCTGGTATATAAAAAGATTCGTTAACATCCTGAGAAGTTTGCTATTTAAAATTGTCCAAATCGGTTTATCTGGTCCCGAGAATTGAACGATGGAGTAAAAAAAGTCTTGCCTATGTTGTTCTTGTTGCGATAACGTTCTCAATAAGACAGCTACGGCGCTTCTTGTTAGTGAGAATGATACATCATCATCATGAGAAGGTTTCTGTTTTTTAAATCGTGACAAAAGATTTCATAGGTGCCGAGAAATCACTGAAAAGCTAAAAAAATATGATGTTTTCCTATATTGTTATTCTAAATTTTGTATTTTGTCACAGCTGTACTTGTTGTTTTTATGGTCGTTGTGGTAATAATATAAAAATTCACCAATATCAACATTTTATGGTGTAATATTTAAGTTAGTGAATTAATAAAAGAAACTATATAAAATCAATATCAATATTCTGCGATTTTTATAAGATCACAAATTATTACAAATTGATACATACTACTGTTGCAAATATCAAAATACTACAAATAACATTCATATATTCTGTATATGTATATCGATAATAAGCGCATATTAAAAATAATATAAATATAAATTATTTTATTTATACAAAATACTGCAATTTTTAGGGTTGCAAAAAATAGTATGATTTTAAGGGTTCTACTTTTAGTACATACTTGCATTCAAAAGTAGTAGTGAAACCATAAAATTCTACCCTGTAAAAAATTGGGGTTTAAAAAAATTTTTTTTTGTCAGTTGATAATAATATAATATAGATGTCAATAATATTTAATTATAATACATTTTTAAAATTTATTATTATTTTATTACGCTGTATTATAACACTATTTTCTTATTTTACTGGTAGCTAGTAAACAAAGTGATCGTATCATTGTAAACGAAATAGAATTGAAATTGTATGCAGATTTGTTTTACTTAAAAAACTGTTTCTACAGATAGTGAATAAAATCCCAGTAAACATTTTATGCAATAAGTGATCATGTGGAGTCTTTTTTGACTCCTCTGTGCTATTAAAACAGTCATAAATGCGCTCTTTTGCTGATCACAAAATATTCTTTGTTGGGAGAAAATATTATCTTACCCCTGACTCTTCTTGAGAACCTTTTTTATCCAATTTTCTGATTAGTTTCGACTAATTTTTGAGTGGTATTTAATGTCATTTTTCTATAAAACACTTTATAAGCGTAAGCAAAAATCATTTCTTAGTTTTTTCTAATACCGCATATGATTAATCAGTTTTTAATCATCAAAAGTGCTCGAAGAAGACACAGTAAGATGATTTTTGTTAAAATAATCTTCGAAATGATTACTGGGACATCGTATATTTTTGTTTACACACACATATACATAATGGCACCAGTAAGCCGAACTCTCTCATGAAACACATAGACGACAGCGGCTACACGACTACAGCCTGTCAAAAATAAAATACACACGTTTATATGAAAACGATTATTTTGACACCAACATAGCTACACGACTACATGACCACTTTTGCTGCTGTAGTCAACTTAGGCTAATTTCTATTTTTGTTGGCTACAAAATAAAAATAGTGTTGACAATATAACAAAATATGTAAAAGATATTAGTGATATGAAATATTTTATTTTGTTGAAAAAATTAATCGCAAAATGAAATGCTATAATAATTCTATTAATAAGTAACTTTATTTATTTATTTTTACGTTATAATATTGCATTATAAATAAGTAATATATTTAAGACAATTTTATATAGAATCACACATGTTTTTCTATTTTAATAAAGTAAAAAAAAATATAATTGGCACTACTGAAATAAAAATGCTTTTGCATTAGTCTTATGAAAGCTTTTGAACGAAGCAGATATACGTCGCATTGTTTTGTGAAATCTTACATTGTTTTTTAATAGGTACCAGTGATGCCAGGAGATTTTTACAGAAATCTCTCCCTTGTTTTCCTTACACCCACTTTTTTTCTCTACATTTTTCCCTACACTACTTCTTTCAAAAAAAAAATTATTTTTAATTTGTTAATTTTCAATTTCAATAATGCAAAAATAACATAAAAACGAAGAAAAATATCATAAAAAATAAGATAAGAATATCATTAGAATTACATAAAAACAACATAAAAAACCAACAGATATTATAAAAAAAATATTTTTACTATTCTGTATAATTCATCCTTTATATGGCTAGATGTGCATTTAAAATTTACACAATTAATTAAAATGGCTTGCAAATGGGATCTTATAACGTAAACAGCATTTTGGTTGTTGGTTTTAAAAGATATTTTTTTAAGACATTGGTTATTAGCATGTATACTTAGATCTGATTTATCGCAATTTAATATTTTTTCACAAGCCTTGCATCTGTATTTAAAGTCGTCATCTTTGACCTGTTCCATCCCATTAGCTTCTCGTTTCTCAACTAACTTGAGTAAAACCTTTGTTTTCTGCATATCTTTGATGTGTTTTCAGCATCATCGAAAAACGAATCGGACATTTTTCTAAAATAAATTATGTTTATTAAAGAAGCCACGTATTTACTTTCTCCATATTATAGAGTTATTACCAGATTTAAAAAAGATATATATTTTTAATTTTAAAGTTTAAAATTGAAATGTATATAATATTAAGTTGTTAAAAAAAATTTTCAAAAAATTCCTACAATTCGACAAAAGTAAGAAATCTTTTGCATTAAACACATAGACGCAAATGTATTTATCGATGCGTTACAAATGGAATGACAAACTGATGTAATAAGATCGAAAAATAAAACTGATTAATGCTAGTGCTTTTAAAATATAAGACATGGACAAGTATTCCGAAAAAGATCCGAAATTTAAAAATATATTTTGTTTACTATCTTCTATTGACTTTAAAATTGTTGAACGTAAATGCTGAAAATTCAGAGTATTTGTTGTAATAAATTACTAAATTGATCAAATTGTTTACATTTTGAAATATGTTATTTACATTTGTCACAAATAGCGCAAGAAAACCTAGGTGGAGGGTATCAAAGATTCGGCATAGCCGAATTTAACACTCTTACTTGTTTTTTAATAATACAGTCAAATACCTGAGGTTGATGCATACATTTGAAAAAAGTTAGAATTTAAAAAAAAAATTAAAAAAAATGAAAAAAAATTAAACTTGAAATTTCTCGTTTTTCACTTTTTACCACTGCGAGTAAAATTAAAAAAAATTGTTGAAATTTGAGAGAGTATAGCAAGAAAAGTAAACAACTTAGAACAATAATTTTGACAATTAGTGATGACCCATTTTATACTCTGTTACCCGGTATAAAAATTTATTACAAAATACTCATTTCAATTTTTGAATTAATCCTCAATTTTGACCCTTTTCAACCCAATGTGCGCCGAACCAAATTCGCAATATGTAGGCGATGTTTCTCCATTATCAGGCACAGCAAAACCAATATGTGATTCTATAATGGAATTAGTTAATGATAATGTTGATGATATTATTTGTGTTGGTTGCGACGGAACTGTGGTTAACACTGGTCGAAAAGGCGGTGTTCATAGAGACACATTTAGGTCGGCCATTACATTGGGTAGTGTGTTTGTTTCACCTAAGCGAGTTGACTCTACGGCATCTCTTCATTAAACTAGAAGTTGCAACAACTGGTCCTCGTGGATACTCCAGGCCAATTGGAGCAGCTCTACTTGACTGTGAAAAAACCCCAATAGTATTGTTTACCCCAATCAACGGCAATATTACGGATATCGAAAAACAAAATACTGATGAATTGACTACCGAGCAGAATTATATGTTCGAAATTTGCCAAGCCATAAAATCTGGTCATTGTCCACAGGAGCTTAGAAATCGTCAGGCAGGGAAAATGGCACACTCCAGGTGGGTAACTACCAGAGTTCAGAAAAAAACACACACTGAATAAAAAACTCGTACATATATGTAAACAAACATAACTTAGAACAACACACACATATTTTTTTTTTTTTACAATTATGTTTGTTTTTAAATTTTCTTCGGTGCCCAACACAACCATGACTGTGTTCGTTTTAATATTTCGTTATCTACACGAACATTTTTGTATCACGTACTTTTTGTTTCAATCACACATAAAGCACACATTTTTGAGTGTTGCTTTATTTGAAGTTCATGTTCTGGTACGTGTACTGAAAAAAAAAAACAGAACATGTACAATAAACAGGTTCGAGTTCAGTTAAATTTTAAGTCGTGTTTAAAATATAACTGAACTCGAACCTGTTTATTGTACATCTTCTGTTTTTTCTTACTACACAAGCCACAACACGACTTAAAATATAACTGAACTCGAACCTGTTTATTGTACATGTTCTGTTTTTTTTTTTTCAGTACACGTACCAGAACATGAACTTCAAATAAAGCAACACTCAAAAATGTGTGCTTTATGTGTGATTGAAACAAAAAGTACGTGATACAAAAATGTTCGTTTAAATAACGAATTATTAAAACGAACACAGTCATGGTTGTGTTGGCCACCGCAGAAAATTTAGAAACGCACATAATTGATATGAAAATGAAGATATGTGTTGGCTGCTTTTGAACAGAACATTGTGTGTTTCATGTGTGTATTTTCTGAACCTTGGTAACTACAGCTAAAAGAATTATGAGACTCTACGTAGAATTAATAAATACTTCGGAAAACTTAAAAATCTTGGTGAAATTTATAATGATGATGTATGCCCCAATATGGTTTTTTGTAACATATTAATCATCGGTAGAGTTCGGAGCTCAACATATTTTTAAAATGATCAGTTTCTCACGTTTTTTACGCTCACGTTTTTACGTTTTTTCACGTTTATCCAAAGAAATTGGTTTTTTTGCACATTCGGAGAACCTTTTGGTAGCAAAGTTATTTGATACCAGAGAGCATATATGGGATATTTCTCTCAATCGAATAATCCAAGCTTGGAATAATGGTGGACCCTCATCCTTAAAAACATTTAACTTGCCCGTTTTAAACTTTTTTGCACAAGATTATACGGAGATGATCGATTGGAAAAATTGCAACATTACTCCTCCTCCATTTCTTTCAAATATATCTGATAAGGATCTAAAAATAATGCTTAAAAATAACTGCTTAGAATTAACCAAATTACCATGCCACACACAACGCGTAGAAAGGTGCGTCAAGTCAGTCACTCAAGCTTCTCTTAGTGTAGTAGTTCCAGAATCAAGAGATGTATTAATTCGTAATAGAATTCAATCTAGAAAGGAAATGCCAGCTTTTGAGTTTAAAAAACATTTTTTTTTCAAATTGTTAACTACTGTATTTATTTTTTACTTTAGCCTAATCGTCAATTAGTTTGTTTTTATATTAAAAAAAATATATTGTTGCTTTTTTTAATAATGAATTATTTGTTATTTTTTTTTTTTCTTGGTAAAAATATTTAATCAAATTTTGAAACCAGTATAAAAATAACAAATATTTTTATTATGTTTGTACTTTTATGCAATATCTAAATTAACTAATATTAAAAAAAATAACTGAAAGCTATTTAATATTTTTTTAAATAGTTTTAACGAAAGCGCTCTATTTTTCGTTGCTTTTGAGATTAATTATTAATATTTTTCCCGGAATGTAGTCTGTATTACACTACTTTTGCTACCGGTAGCCATCTGGTTTTTTGTTCAAAATTTTTTTTTTGGTATTTTTCCCGTAAAAGGGTTCTTAATCCCCATCATTTGGGGGGGGCAAGCTAAAAAAAAAATTCGGGACACGCTACTGTCCATGCTCTTTATTTATCTATAAAACGCAGTGTTGTATTCTCATTCACAGTAATGTAATCGCAACTGCAGTATAGCAGTTACCGGAACAGTTTTATTATAAATCGTTACAAAAATATTTTTTAAAATTTTGTTTTTCTGAAAACTCCTCATAATTAAAACTATCCATTGAAATCAAAATTATTAATTTTCAATAAAAGAAAAATAAAAAAATTAAATCAACAATAGAATGTCCAGTGACTTATGGCTTTTTGGTTTACGTTGGTTTAGAATGAGCCCATAAATAAAACGAGACTCTGCCTTAAAATCGAAAATCTTTCATCCTTAAAAACTTCTCACGCATTTGAAAGATTCTTCAGATACCAGCCTAAAGTAATTTAATAATTCTTTAAATTGTCTCTTAATAATAAACTATACTTTTGGTTCACAAGATACCATCTTAAGTGGAAGTCCTTTATTGTCGCTAACAATTAACAACATAACAATACATTGCCTACCCACAATCCCTGATGAAAGAAAGAACACTGGCTGACTGGGAAAAATCCCACAAAAGTTTTAGCTCAAAAGAATAATTTTATTTTAATGATATTCCAACTCTGAACTCCCGCATAAATTCGAGATAATCTACATAAATTTCAATACAATACGACTACAATTAAATTGACAAACGACTTGTCAATGTAAGTGCAAAGCACAAAGCATAAACTAATGGCAAATTTACAAAACACAACACAACACAACAATTACAAATACAAAACACATAATATTGTGTGGGTGTTTAGCATAGTAATGCCTACTACAACCAATAAATGAATGTAATTGTAGTTGAGAACAACAACAACAATAAAGATCACCAAATAATAACAAAAAAAAAACCCCCCAACACATACAGATACAATATATTTGACCATCATTCATGGCTTTAAAATCAATTCATAAAACTATATTTTACTCTATTTCAACTATAAATATAGTAAAGTATTTTTTTCCTTTTTTGCCTTTTTTGTAAAGCTTTGAGTCATTCTTTTTATGGCGGAGCATGTGACTAAAAAGAACACATTTATAAGCAATTTTATAGAACTTAGTTATATGTTGTAAGCGCCTTTTGTTATTTGCCCTAATAGTAAAAGAGCAGCTATAGAAAATAATTTCACACTGGCGTGTAGATTCCATTAAGAATTTTTTCTTTTTTCTTTTTTTTATTTAATAATGAAATAACAAAACACCCACGTTAAACAAGCAAAATTTTTTAATATATGTATAAAATACAATATCCTCTAACGGTTTATTATAGTACTTTACTCTTTTTATCGTATTTTTTCTCATACACACAAACAGACTCTTGCATAGAATGGCTCTACATTCGCCACCAAAGGAAGGAGATGCTTTATACGTTTACTAGAGCTGGTCTATGGCCAAATATTTATTATGCCACCACGCGCTGCTATAAAACATCTTCTATTATTTTTTTTTATTTTTTTTAAAAATGTCGTTTGTTCCTTAAGTAAATAACTATAACTAAACACACACACACACAAACAGTAATTTTATTTTATAGCTTAATATACTGACACACACACACACACACTTACTCATATATGCATAATCAATCGAATGCATAATGCGACCAGCCATTTATTTTTAAAGCCCCAATCCCGAATTTTTCGAGGTTTTGAAAAAAATTTCAGATAAACAGAGAGAGATGGGCAGAGATGGAGAAGAATTACTTGTGAAGAGCTGAATAAAATGTGAGCTACAAATTACGGTGGAAAATTCTGAAACACGCGAAAAATCATCGAAAAGAAAATTTACTTTTTTAAGGAAAGGTACTTTTTTGAAAAAAGCTACTTTTTTAACAAAAGGAAAGCCACTTTTGTAAGAAAAGTACTTATCTAAGAAAAGGTATTTTTCTAGGAAAAGTACCTTTTTAACAAAGTACCTTTTTACTTTTAACAAAAGGTACTTTTATAAGAAAATATACTTATTTAAGAAAATATATGTATTTTAGAAAAAGTGCTTTTAAAGAAAAGATTATTTTTTAAGAAATGGAACTTTCCTAAATGTACCATTTCAAGAAAAGTTACTTTTTTTTAAAACATTCTTTTTAAGAAAATATTTTTTTTTTAAGAAAATTTACTCTTTTAAGAAACAGTAATTTTGTAAAAAAAATACTTTTTTAAGAAAAGATGTTTTTTTCAAAAAGGCACCTTTTATTTTTTTAAGAAAAGGAACTTTTTTAAGAAAAAAATAATTTCTCAAGCAAATTTAATTTTTAAGAAAAAATACTTTGTTATGTACTTTTTAATAAAGGTACATTCTTTACAAAAGCACTTTCTTAAGAAAGTAATTTTTTAAGAAAATTAAATTTTTTTAGGAATATGTACTTTTTTTAAGAAAAGTTGATTTTTTAAGTAAAGATACTTCTTTAATAAAAGGGATTTTTTACGAAAAATAAAATGTACTTTTTCAAGAAAAAGTTTTTTTTTAAGCAAAGTTAATTTTCTGCGAAAATCCACTATATAAGAAAAAATTTACTTTTTAAAACAAGGTACTTTTTAAAAAAGTACTTTTTAAAAAATAACCTTTCGTTAAAAAAAAAACTTTCTTAAGAAAGTTGCTTTAAAAAAATACACTTCTTAAAAAAAGGTACTTTTTTAAGAAAATTTACATTTTTTAAAAAATCAACCTTTTTAAGAAAAAAGATACTTTTGTTAGAAAAGTACTGTTTTAAGAAAATGTATTTTTTTAGGAATATTTATTATATGTATATTATATGTTTTATTGATGTAAGTAAAAAGTACTTTTATGAGAGAATATATTTTGTTAAGAAAATTAACTTTTTTAAGAAACAAAAATTTTAAGGAAAATGTACTTTTTTAAATAAAATGTGCTTTTTGAAAAAAGTGTGTTTTTAAAAAATTTTACTTTTCTAAGAAAAGAAAAGCCACATTTGTAAGAAAAATACTTTTCTAAGAAAAGGTATTTTATAGGAAAAGTGCCTTTTTAACAAAGTATGTTTTTACTTTTACCAAAAGGTACTTTTGTAAGAAAATATACTTATTAAAGAAAATATACCTACGTATTTTAGAAAAATTGCTTTTAAAGAAAAGATAATTTTTTAAGAAATGTAACTTTCTTAACAAAAGGTACCATTTCAAGAAAAGTTACTTTTTTTAAAAACATTTTTTTAAGAAAATATTCCGCGATAATAAAAACAGAAAACACAATGTATGTAATCGTTATTAGTATTGTTTAAATCAATGTTTTTCTATAGAATTAAAAAATTTGTTATTAATTGTATTTATGTTTTTAGATTTCTGAAGATGAACAGCGATGCTGTTCGAAATATCAAAAATTAAAATAATTAAAAAACCAAAAAGTAAAGAATTTGATTTTTATTTTTAAAACCACATGACCTTGGGCCTAACAAACTAAAAACTAAAATATTCTTTTTAAGAAAATTCACTTTTTTAAGAAAAAGTACTTTTGTAAGACTAAATACTTTTTTAAGAAAAGGGGCTTTTTTCCGAAAAGGTAAAAAATAATTTATCAGGAAAATTTAATTTTTAAGAAAAAGTACTTTGTTAAGTATTTTTTAATAAAGGTACGTTCTTAACAAAGGCACTTTCTTAAGAAAGTTATTATTTAAGAAAATGTACTTTTTTTAAGAAAATGGGTTTTTTTTCCGAAAAGGTACCTTTTATTTTTTTAAGAAAAGGTACTATTTTAAGAAAAAGTAATTTATCAGGAAAATTTAATTTCTAAGAAAAAGTACTTTGTTAGGTACTTTTTAATAGAGGTACATTCTTAACAAAGTCACTTTCTTAAGAAAGTTATTATTTAAGAAAATGTACTTTTTTTAAGAAAATTTTCTTTTTTTTAAGAAAAGTTGATTGTTTAAGTACAAGTATTTCTTTAAGAAAAGGGATTTTTTACGAAAATAAAAGGGATTTTTTAATAAAATGTTCTTTTTCAAGAAAAAGTTTTTTTTTAAGAAAAGTTAAAAAGTTATATTAAAAAAAAATTACTTTTTAAAACAAGGTATTTTTTAAGAAAGTACCTTTTTAAAGAAAGTACCTTAAAAAATACACTTAACAAAAAGCACTTTTTTAAAAAAAATTTACTTTTTTGTAAGAAAAGTACTGTTTTAAGAAAAGGTATATTCTTAGGAAAATGTACTCTTTTAGCAATTAAAAAAAAAAATAGATAATTATTATAATTGGTACTTTTTTAAGAAAATGTATTTTTTTAAGAAAATTAACTTTTTGAAGCAAAAATCTTTTAAAGAAGGGATACTGCACTTTTTTAAGAAAGGACTTTTTTAAGAAAAGCTTTATTTCTAAGAAAATGTACTTTCTTAACAAAAGGTACAATTTCAAGAAAAGTTACTTCTTTTTAAATAATTTTTTAAGAAAATGTATTTTTTTAAGAAAAAGTACTTTTAAGAAAAGGCACTTTTCTTTTGTAAGAAAATGTACTTTCGTAAGAAAATGTACCTTTTTCAGAAAAGGTAAATTTTTAAGAAAAGGTAGTTTTTTAAGCAAAAGTACTTTCAAAGAAAAGGTTACTCCTTTAAGAAAAGAAACTTTTTTAACAAAATGTGCTTTTTGAAGAAAAAGTGTTTTTTTAAGAAAAATTACCTTTTTCATAAAAGTACTTTTTTAGAAAAGGTACCTTTTAGAAAGGGTACTTTTTTCAGAAAAGTAGTTTTTTAGAAAAGGTACTTTTTAGAAAAGGTACGTTTTTAGAAAAGGTACTTTTTTAGAAAAGGTACTTTTTTAGAAAAGGTACTTTTTTAGAAAAGGTACTTTTTTAAGAAATGCTACGTTTTTAAGAAAATACACTTTTTTAAGCTTTTAAGAAAAAGTACCTTATATTAAAAAACTAACCTTTTTTTAAAAAAGTAACACTGCTTTTAAAAGATTTCCGTTTTTTAAAAAAGTAAAACTTTTCGAAAAAAGTGCCCTTTTTTATAAAACCTATTTTAAAAACTACCCTTTTTTAAAAGTTCACTTTATTAAAAAAGTAAACTTTTTTAGAAAACTACCACTTCTTTAAAAAATTCCCTTTTTAAAGTACCCTTTATTTAAAAAAAAAGTACCCTTTTTAAAAGCAAACTTTTAAGAAAGTTCCTTTTTTTCAAAAAAAAAAACAGCCCGGAAATTTTTACCGCAAAATCTTTTAACATTAACATCTAATGTGTCGAAACATCCCTATAGGGATCAAATTTTGGATATTATAACGCCAGCTGCCTTAAATAATGAACTTCATTGGTGTCCTATGGAGTGATTAAGGAACTCACAGGTTTGCCACTCTAGTAAGAGCAAAATAACGAAATTTTTCAAATAGTAGTTAATTCTTTCTATAGAAGACATGAACATTATATTTTACAAAGAGAAAGTTGATAAAAACTGGCCAAAAAGAAAAGCAAGTAACTTAAAATTTAATTGGTATTAAACTTTAAAATTTCAGTATCGGAAACAATTTTAAAGTGGTAGCCGTACCCAACATTGGTTGTAATATTGAGTTTAAGACGCAGGTGGAGGATATCAAAGATTAGTCACAGCCGAATTTAACACTCTTGTTATAATTGAATTTAACTGTGTTAAGGTACAGAAATATTTTGGATGTTTGAAAAAAAAATGGTTTTTTTTTAATTCTGTTATTTAAAAATTGCTAGCAAATTCTTGGAAATAAATTGGAAATCTTAAGAAATCCCTCGAAAAAATATATTCATATTAGCTAATAATTACAATTTTTAAAAAATCATTCAAACAAATATTAATATTACCTAGATCAAGCAAGTAAAATTTTACTGATCCAAAAGACGAGTTTTTATGGGGCGCTCAGGTGGAGAGCATGCATCGGATGCATGCCTAGTGCCAACAGTCAAACACGTGGGATGTCCCATAATGATGGAATTCTCGATAAAACCCAGCACAAAACTATCCTGGAAGATCGTGCAATGGTGACTGGTTTAAGAATTGTGCAGCAAAGATTTGTACGCAGTATTTGGAGACCCAGTAAACAGCTGGAGCCTGTTAGGTTACGCATTGGCCAACACAGTCATGCGACCTCAATCCTATAGAGTTACTGTGAGATAAATTGAACAGAAAGGTTCGAACTACCTGTCGAAGACCCGTGGAATAAACTGTAGGATGCATGGAACCTGATCACTCGAGAAACTTTAAAAAAATTTATTCAAATGATGCCAAGACTATGTCGTGAATTTATTCGAAATGGAGATGCTCACATTGATGAATATAAAATATAATCAAATAATGAAAAAAATTCTAAAAGTTTCAGAGCTAGTTGGTAATTTTGGTAAAAATTCAATATTCATATGTTGGAAATGCGCTTATTAAGTGCTACTCAGTATTGATTTCAGTTATCTATTTGGAAAGTTTACGTCGATTTACTCGCACAATACAACAGCCATTCTGGGGGATGAGACATTCCACGTCAGGGTGAATGTACTGGGGCAGTACAGTAAAACATCCAAAGAGCTTGTCATTCTCAAGCTAAACTTACTTTAATGGGCTTATATATTTATTTAGTTCTGCAGCTACAACTCAAAATCCATTGGTGATTTATTATTTCATTCTTCAGCAAAATTATAGCTAAGTTCTAAATAAATAATTTTTATTAATACATCCATGTAAAAAATAGAAAAATAAATGTTTAATTTAATACTAAAACAAGTAAGAAAATTATAGTCGGTCTAGACCGACTATACGATACCCTATACCATGCGTTTAGAAACCCTATCTCTTAGGCCCAACTAACTGGACATTGAAAATAAGCAAAAACCAAATTTGAGTGGGATTTTTATTAATTTTTTCGGCTGCAGATATGAAAAAGTTCACATCGGATGCTATATCTATAAAGGGACTAGGTCCAAAAATGGACCGATCCTGATCATGTTTGGTAAAGTCTCTTGTATTTTGCAAATATATATACAAACAAAATTTGAGAAGAATCAGTGCAATATTTTTGCTTTTTAATAGATTTAAGTGAAGATCGGGATCATTTTTGGACTACTCATTAGTGCATGTAATGAACGCATACAAACCCAATTTGAGTAAGATCTATATGACAATTTGGATCTTATGGCAATTTATGTCGATTTCATATGGGTAATTTGTATGGGGGCTAGGTCTGAACATGGACCGATTCTCACCAATTTCAATAGCGTTCATCCCATGGCCGATGAAGGCTTATATACCAAATTTCATCAAAATATATTCATATTTGCGACCTGCAGTTTGATTACAAGCTTTACATGGACACACAGACGGACGGACGGACGGACGGACATTGTTAAATCAACTCAGAAAGTGATTCTGATTCGATCGGTATAATTAAAGATGGGTCTAGGTCAAATATTTTTGGTTGTTACAAACAGCAGCACAAAGTCATTATACCCAAACCACATAGTGGTATAGGGTATAAATATCACTCATACGTACACATCACTTTAATTTGTTATGTTACAGTAGACGCTCGCAAATTAGAACCGCTTTGTTTTTGAGGCAATTCTAATTTCTGAATTATTCTAATTTCTGGACGTTTTTTTTTGAAAAAAATTGAGTAAATTTACTTCCAAAAACTTAAATAAAACTCTTTTTAATATTTTTTAATTCAATTTTATTTGATAAAAACAAGAAAACAAAACACAACAATTCAGTCCAATACATCAAATGTATTTTTTTAAATTAAAAATATGAATATAAAAAAAACGAATGGCAACAAAACATAGCAATGCAGTCCAATTACATCACATGTATTTTTTTTAATTAAAAACTAAAAAACTGTATTTAAAAAAAAATAAACAATTAAAATTAAACAATGGCTAAGTTAACAACTAATCTTTGTTTGACATATAATCAGTTATATTTGTTTGTTTTTTTGGTTTCTTTAAGTCCGAAATATCATGTCGGAGAGCCAAAAGATTACTAATGTGCTTAGTTGAAAACAATTCACTGTTATTGCACCATTTTATTAAATTATTTACGCTTTCAATGGCTATAGTATTAGAGACAACTGATGATACTGCAACAACGTCGTCTTCGCTGCTATCTGAAGACTCACCATCGCTACTGAGAACATAAACAGACCCGTCATCAAACATATCTTCATTCCATCTGCCGATGTCTTCTATACCGATGCAATCGTTGGGAGCTATTTCTTTTAAAAGAGCTTGAGTCATCTGAACAACTTCGTTGCAGCCCTGATCTATTTGCAACAATTGTGCTATTGGCACGTCATCGTCGCTGTCGTATTGGTTCGAGTCCCAATTGGACAACTTTGACCAAGATTTCTTCATAACACTTTGTGGTACCGCATCCCAAGCTTGTTTCAGTAATAATATAGCATTGCGGATCGAATGGGATTTCAAATGATTCTTCAGTTCACCTCCGTCAGCAATTACTAACTGAGAAAGAAACATACTTCTATAATTGAGCTTTGTTAACTTAATAGGGTTTTGATCCATTGGTTGTAAAGCTGCTGTCACATTTGGTGGAAAGAATAAGGCAACTATGTTTCCATCGTCACTTTTAAGTTTCTCAATGGGTGTATGAGCGGAGCAATTATCTATAAGCAAAATAGCTTTCGGAGGCAAATTATTTTCCTGAGAAAAGCGGATCACCTGTCAATTGAAAAAAATTTTAAAATTATGTACTGAACCTGAAATCAATATTTTTGTTTACCTCTTTAATAAATATTCCGTGAAACCATTCGTGAAAAATCCGAGAAGTCATCCAAGCATTTTTTGAAAAGTTGTAATGCAGAGGATTATTGAAATTTTTAAAACACCTGGGTTTTTTTGCTTTTCCAATTACCAATGGAACTAATTTGTGTGATCCATCAGAGTTTGCACCAAGTAGGACTGAAATTCTGTCTTTTTGAATTTTATGTCCAGGGGCGTTTTTTTCAAAAGCAGAGACATAGGTTCTGTCTGGTAGACAACGAAAAAATAATCCGGTTTCGTCGACATTATATATTTGTGACTCCATTAAACCCATCTCAGCGATCTTTGCACGATATCGATGAATAAAAGGAGTGACTGAAGCAACATCACTGGAAAGAATCTCGCCACAAATTTTTAAAAAACGGATACCGTGTCGCTTCTTAAATTTGGTAAACCATCCATCACTTGCCCGGAATGCATTTTCATCTTTATCGGGATATTCCTCTCTAAATATTTGTTTAGCTTTCTCTTTTAATATTGGCCCAGTCAATGTACACTTTTTTTCTCGTTGATTTAAAAACCACTCATACAGACGACTTTCCATTTTTGGATATTCAGCGCTGTGCAAAGATTTATTGTTTGCCTCCTGATATGTGTTTGAAACAGCATTTAATATTGCTGTTCTATGTGATTTGATGTAGCTGATTGAAGATGTTGTCACATTAAAATCTAGGGCTAACCGGTTCCCTTGAACGCCTTTGTCAAGCTTTTCTAATATTTTGACTTTAGTTTCCAATGATAAAGTGTTTTTTTTACGTGTATTTAACATGTTAAATGATACACTTTCACTATTTAATAGAGACTGCCAAATAATATGTACACGCGTATCAAATTTCACAAATAAACTAGCCAAAAATGTACATAAATGCGACAAAAAAAACAAATAGGGAAAAACATATATAATTTGGTGATTCCCCTTTTTAGTTTTACTTTATTCAAACAGAATAAAAATAAATTGTGGATTTCCTGTGTATTCAAATAACAAAAAAAAAAACGCTCAGAAATTAGAATTTTAAATTCGAATTTCAGAGCGTTTAATGTATTGCAAACATTGATTCTAATTTCTGGACGTTCTAATTACTGAAAGCTCTAATTTGCGAGCGTCTACTGTATTCACAAAATTTATTAGAAGAAACGGGGAAAAAATTAAGATTTAATTCGATAAAATTAGTCCATCTTGATTTGCTGAAACTTTTTGCTGTAGAATGAATGGAGGAATCGCCAATGGGTTTCGAGTTTTTTTTTTTTTTTCTTTTATTAATAATTTTTATTCAAAAATAGTATTTATACATATTAAGTACGCGCCTCAGCACCAAAATTGGCATTAAAGAGGCTAGTAGGCAACTAGTTATATTTACATTGTGTTCATGCTACATATTTACATATTGAAAATTATTTACATATGAGAAAAAAAATAAAAAAGAAATTGAATTTTTATTTATAAAAAGATTTAAACAGGTTCATATTTATCCAAGGTGTTATTTTTTATCGTATATTTACTGTAGTTGTAGTTGTTGAAGTACACTGTGAAGCTGCTAAAGAAATTTCATCCATTAATTTTTTGCAGTGTTGCGAAGGACTATCAAAATTACTGTTCGAAAACAAACTTCTGTCAAGCAATATTCCGAACTGTTCATAGTCAAACTAGTACCAGGTTTTTGTTATGCTTTCATTACGGTTTACATTTATTCTAAGATTGCAACTTATTATATTGTGATCTGTAAGTTTATTCTCTATTGCATAAACAGTCATAAGTTCAGACAAATTTCCAAATACCCAATCTATAGACGTTTGACTTAACGGCCTGGTAACTAGGTTATGCGATTGATCTAAATCATATTCACGGAAAATATTCTTTAAATTTCTACTGCAAGAGTTATTGACCAGTAAATCTACATTAAAATCTCCAATGACAACACACGGTTTATTTTCCAATTCTTGAAGAATATTTTCCAACTGGCTGCAAAAATGTTCAAAAGAACATTTCTGGGATCTGTACAATGAAATTACTTGTAGAGGTTTATTGTCAAAAAACTAACCCAGGCAGCTCAACCACAACCAACTCTAAAAATTGTTCACTGCGACTCAGCACAACTTTATGGCTTAAATTTGAATTATATACATGGAAACTCCACCATACCCATCAGCACGACAACAATGAACAGCATTATAACCAGGAATCGAATATAAATTAATACATTCACTGCTAAACCAAGATTCCTGGACTGCAATTACATCAGGAAGTTTATGAAATTGGCTCAAAAGCAATTTAAATTTGTTAAATTTTGATATCGAAGAAACACTTCTTACGTTTACAGAAATTAAATTGAACATATTGAAATTTATTCTTGAAATATTATTATTATATGAGTTTAAGTTTAAAAAGTAGTTTGAATTATTCATTACAAACAAAAAAATAGAAAAATATTTAAAACATTTTATCATACTCATCTAAATATTTAAACTGGTGACATAAATGTATTGCCATCTTCAGCATGTGATATGTCAGAATCAACGACAGCAATACGAGCTCTCCTTACTGTTGATACACCTCCTTGCGATGACTTCAAGAGAACCTTATCGATTTCATCCTTTGATTTTATACCAACAACTCTGGAATTTTCATCCTTTCTTATAAAAACTTTACCGCCTCTTGCAAAAACAAATTTATAGCCAACGGCTTTGACACATTTTGCATGATTGTAAAGCTCCATCGTATCTCTGCTTAAAAAATCGTTTATAAAAACATTTTGTAACGACTCATCGGTTTTAAGATTCGATTTTCCAGCCATAATCTTTTCCTTGTAAGTTTTCCTGGCAAACTTTACAACAATTGATTTTTTATCTTTTGATTCATTTTTATTACTTGCTTTATTTTTATTATTCTTTTTATTAGGTAAAAAATAAGCATCATCTATTTGATCAGCAACAACCTCTGCACCAATTTTTCCAACAATCTCAACAACAACATCAATAGCTTTCTTTGTATCATCACTATACAGTCGTTTTTAACTCGACCATCATTTAAAAATTTAATTGAAGATTTTAAAGAACTAACTTCTTCCCTTAATTAAACAATCGATTTTTTTTTTTTGTTTGCGGCAACTCCTTTTAGTATTGAGTCATATTGCGATGACATAAACTGAATTGTTTTTGTCATTTCATCCAGCTGATCCAATTGTTGTAGTTTTGTTTTTATCTCTAACAAATCATTTGACACTGATGAATTCTCACTACTACCATCGCAAAACTGGCACTCATAGTTTAAAGTTGTATTATTCATGAGTTTTTCATATTCTCTTTTATCAAGCTTCGTACAAACTGAGTGGAGGGTTTTTTCAGAAGCATCACATTGAATTGAGTCCTCTTCTTCTAATACTTGCAATTGACATTGGCGACAAATAATTTTCTTTTTATTTAAACTTTGACGAGATTTTGGAGGCATCCTTTAATTTGTTCAGAACACTGATGCTTTTATAAATATGATTTAACCGCTTTATTTAAATAAAACCGGGTTTTAATAATAAAACTTTTATTTTAAAACTTCCGACAATGAACACTTCAAATTTTGACGTCTTCTCACACCGGCGTTGCCAGAATATTATAGCTCAAAAACTAAGCAACCAAGCATCAAGATAAGGAAAAAATTGAAAAGGTTATAAAAAAAAAAGTTTGGCCTAAATATCCCAAACCCTTTGGGGGATTTGGCCTAGTACTTTCACTCTGACTCAGAATTTCTCACCCCCAAACAATGACTCCGAAAATGTTCACAGTGCAACTAAGCATATGGAAAATATTTCATTTATTTTTTTATACCCTACACCCCAGTGTGCAGAGGGTATATTTAAGTTTGTCACTCCATTTGTTATAATTAGAAAAAAAATGTTGCACCCTATAAAATATATACATATATTTGTGATCCTTATAACAAGAGGAGTTGATATAGCGATGTTCGTCTATCCGTCTGCCCGTCTGTCCGTCTGTGGAAATCACGATGACGGCTTCAATCGGTCAGCTAGGGTGCTCGTTGGCATAAAAATGATTCATTAACATCCTGAGAAGTTTGGTATTTAAAAGCGTCCGAATCGGTTGATTAGGTCCCTAGAATTGAATGAAGAAGTAAAAAAAGTCTTGAAAAAATATGCTTTGTCTATGTTGTTCTTGTCACGATCACGACCTCAATAGGTTAACTGGTGAGCTCATTTTTAGTGAGAATGATTGAATAACATCATGAGAAGGTTTCTGTTTGAAAAATCATGAAAACCGTTTGACTAGGTCCCGAGAAATCACTGAAGAATTAAAGAAAAAATGAAAAATATATGTTTCTGTATAGTTCTTGTTGTTATTCTAAATGTTGTATTGATGTCATAGCTGCACTTGTTATTTTTGTGGTCGTTGTGGTAATAATATAATAAAAACTAACCCTTTGTACATTTTTTTTATCAAATCTGGTAGAAAAATTTTAAAGTTTCCATTGTTTTGGCACCACTAAAAAAATTTGTTAGATAATTTTTGTCATAGCCACGAGCCTGTCTGCAAAATTTCACATCGATTGGCACACGTGAAAGGGGTTAAAAATCGAACCAAAATTTTGTCGACAAGCAGACAAGCAGTCACAACGAGTTAATATAAAGGGAGTAAAAATTCACCAACATCTAAAGCAAATAATGCTAAACAACCTAGTTGTTAATAAAAAATAAAAAACAATGTAAATTTACAAAAAAAAAAAAAATATGTATTAATTTATTTAAAGAAAATCAACAACAATAACTTTTCATGATGTATTTTATTTGTGTAATATTTACACATACATACTTATGTACATATAATAAATAATAAAATAATATACATATATTCTATATATGTATTTTTATTCTCAATAACCGCATGTTACAAATAAATCTTTATATTATTTTATTTATATAAAATTCTCCAATATGTATTTTGTTTTAGGGAAAATACATTTCTTTTGTATTAACAAACAGAGTGTCACTTCATTTTGCTTAGTGTATGCCACAGTAGGTGGCGCCACAATTTTTTTTCTAATTAGCTTTGCAATCGTTATTTCTATATTAACATGAATGTCAACATTTTCAATTAGATATCAAACTTCATTTTGCTCAGTGTTGCTATGCCACAGTAGGTGGCGCCACATTTTTTTTCTGATTAGCTTTGCAATCGTTATTTCTATTTTAACATGAATGTCTACATTTTCAATTGGATATCAAACACAACAATGTTAAGAGTATACACAGGGCTGGTCTTTTATTTCATACGATTTTCCATTATTCTTTTACAAATATGATTTTAATTTTGGCATATTAACTTTTTGTTGTGTTTACAAAATAGAGTTACCGAGTTCATCAATTAGTTTTTTTTTTTTTTTGCTTTCAAAACAGTTCTACATAGATATATAAAATTATTATTCTGATTTACCTAATAAATATCTGATTGCGATTACATATAATTTTTAAAAATTGTTTATAGTTACTAAAGCATTAATACTCTTGACATTTTTTTTATCTTTTAAATTTTCCATTCAAATTTAAGAAAATATCAATTCTAAAGGTGCGTTCAGACTACGCAAATATTTGACCAAATAAACGTAACCCCTAATTTTATGAAAGTTTTATTCAATCTTACATGATATATAAAAGACAAAATTAAGTTATGTTTTATTACATTAGTAATATTTAATATATTTAACTATATTCTATATCATATCGTCGGTTGACAGGTAAAACTCACTAAGTGCAGATTTGAGCCAAAATGACTTAATATCACAAAATATATTTTTTTTTTGTATTCTATTGGTTACAAAAATCATTATGTTCATTAAGCGATCCTATGCCCCAATTTTCGATTTTTTGTTTTCATTAACTACAATTTCGTATGTCCTTACGGCAGGAAAAAATCACAAACGTACTTAATGATTTTTAATTGTCAATGTTTTATACCTTAGACGCAGTTAATGAACTTAAGTTTAAAAAAAAATAAGATATTATTTGAAATCAAAGTAGGTTTTGATTTGAATTTCAACGGTATGACAAAAAGATATTTGTCATTTCTCTCGGTGTCTTAAAGTGAGTTGAATTTTTGTGTAATTATAAATTATTAAAACAATATTAATTATGAATAGATCAAGTAGAGGTAGATACTTAGCCGAATTGGCAATGAACAACCAAAGGTGTGATAAAACCCCTGATAACAACGTATGTAATGTAGGTGTTGTCGTGAAACAAAATTGAGGGTGATATTCTTATAATTCAATTCATATACTACATACATACATAAATTCTTGGCCAACAGGATTTGTTTGATAATAAACCTGATAGCGTGTCTGAAGCTACAAAGTTTGTTAATGCTTTAACTCAACAAGAAATATCTCCTACTGATGAAGAGCAAAGTGATGTGAACAAGAATAATGATGAGGAGACTGGAGCAATTGAATGTAATGTGAGTGGCGAATTCTTTTTAAATTTCTGTCCGCATAAATCTTAAAACATAAAATCCCTAAATCCGCTTGATTATGTGCAGATGCAAAACAACTCTTTTCGGCTTGTCGACTACGACTGCAGTTCTGATGGAGATTTCAGTGAAGATTCAAACGAAGATCAAACTTTCAAGCCAAACTTCCAAGAAGATTCTGATATTTCAGATTTTTCGGATTACATGGTCGAAACCAATAAGAAGGTTTTGACGAGACGAAAAAAAATTACCCAGAAGCCTGGAAGGTTAATGTAGCTAAATGTCGTCGAGCTAAATGCCTTCCATATTCAACAAAAAAAAGGACCATCCTGCTAAAGCTCCAAAGCATATTGACTGCTCTGAATGTAAGTTTAAATGTAACAATTATGTCTCTGAGGTGGAAAGGCAAGAAATTTGCAAATTGTTCTGGGGATTTTCTGACTATAACAGGCAAAAAGACTTTATAATGAAACATGTCGAAACTCACCAACCAAAAAGAAAAAGAATTGATGTAAACAGTGCAAAATCGCGTAATGTGTCCAAAACATATTTTTTAGAAAATAGCACTGGCAGACAAAGAGTATGCGCAAAATTTTTTGAAAAGACCCTTTGCATATCAAACGGACCTATAAACACTGCAATTTCAGGTTCAAAATTTGGGTCATTTACTGGCAATGATAAAAGAGGTCGAAAAGTACCCGGAAATAAAACAAATGAAACAGGAATTTCTTTGGTAAAAAGCCACATACATAGGTAGCTTTCCTCTAATGGAATCCCATTAGGTACGAAAGTCCACCAAGAAATTGTACCTAGATAGCAATTTGTCTATTTGGAAAATGTACGATCTTTATCGTAATGATTTTTGCCCCAAACGCAACATTACAGAAATTGTCAGCGAAAAAACTTATAGAAGAATATTTTGTAATGATTACAACTATTCGTTTTTTAAACCAAAAAAAGACCTTTGCGCAACATGTGCAAAATATGACCAAGCTTCTAATGCAGACAAAAAAGAACTGGAAGAAGAATATACAATGCATCTTATGAGAAAAAATCAGTGTAATTAAGCCAAAGAAAATGATAAGGTCAGATGCAAAACTGATCCTTCATTCATTACATGCACTTTTGATTTGTAAAGTGTCCTATTCCAGTGTGTCATTGTTTTATTACTCCAGAAAAATATGCATTTACAATTTGACTATCTATGTAGGAAGCGGAGAAATAGCCCACTGTTACACTTAGAACGAATTGAATGAAAAGCGGGGGAGCAATGAAATAGGATCAATTTTATTGAAATTTCTCGAAACTTTACCGTTAACCGTGACAGACGTTTCACTATTGTGTGACACTTGTGGTGGTCAGAATAGAAACCAGCAAGTAGCAGCTGTTTTAATGTACACTGCACAAAATTTAAGCCACTTGAACAGAGTTGAACTTAAATTTTTAGAGTCAGGACATTCACACATGGAATGTGACTCGATGCATTCCGCAATAGAGTCGGCTAAGAAAAATAAGAGTGCCTACACAATGACTAATTGGATTCGAATTTTTCAATCGGCTAGATCGATTAAAAAACATAAAATCCAAAGCGAATACCAAGTTCATCTATTAAAATTCTCCGACTTCTACAATTTACAGGAACTAGCAAGCAGCACAATAAAAATCGAAATCGAGACGAATTTGGCGACAAAGTATCATGTCAACCTTTTTTTATAGATACGATCATACATCTGATTATAAGATAGTAAATGCTGCTGGAAGAGGTCGTCCAAAGAAAAGCGCCACACTGAAGTCAGTTTACAATAATTTACTACCAATTTCAAGGCTGATTCCAGAAGAAATGATTCAATGGAACAAGCAATTGCCAGTACTTAACATGGGAAAGCATGAGCGCTTACCAGAACCTTCCAATGGTGAAAGTGATTTAGAAGATGAATAACCTTTTTTTCCTTTTTCCTAATAAATTATATTTTTTTTTATAAATGAAGTTATCAGAATAAAAAATTATAATTTTTTCGTTCTTCATTATCTCTCAATTTTTTTTTCGATTCCGGCAGGTAAAAATCATTATGGGTTTTATTTTGTATTGTCTTGAAAACTTTTGTAGTTAGATCGAAAATTTAAAAGCAATTATAATAAAGAAACTATTTTTTAATTTACTCTGCAAAATCGCATCGATCTTATGTATAATAGATTTTTTATACAAAATTTAACATTAAAACCTCAATATCTCTAAACTGGTCTGACTACACTTAGTGAGTTTTACTTGTCAGCCGACGATATATTGTACAACATAATGAAAATTATACAAGGAAAATTATACATTATTTAGGGGTTACGTTTATTTGGTCAAATATTTGCGTAGTCTGAACGCACCTTAAAAGTTGGAATTCAGATTTTCAATTATAAATTAGAAAATATCAATTGAATTTCAGAAAATCATATTAAAATTTAAAAAAAAATTGTTTACTTAACAAATAACCATTAAAAAAACATCTTTTCTTAAACAAGTACATTTTCTTAAAAATCTACCCTTTTTGAAAAAGAACATTTTCTTAAACAGTATTTTATTTTAAAGTACTATTTTTTAAAAAAAGTACCTTTTTAAAATGATAACTTTCTTCTTAAAGTAAATTTTCTTAGAAAGTTACCTTTTCTCAAACAAGGATCTTTTATATAAAATAACTTTTTTTAAATAAATTTTTTTTAAAAAGTAAATTCTTTTAAAATACTTTAAAAAAAAAGGCACATTTTCCTGGTATATGGCAAACCAAAAATTGCCAAGATATTTACAAACTTTTATTTTGAAATGCCGCATAATTTTTAGCTCTCAAAACATTGAAAAGTATTATTCCTTATTGTGACTATTGGTATTCTGTTGTAACCCATTAAACAATGAATTGATTTCAGTTATTCCCTCTTGCATTAGTGACTACCCTATTAGGCTGTTCGGTTGGTTCCATTATACAACCACATCGATGCCATTCCATTCAAACAATAGATGCATGTTTCATTTTCTATTTTTGTTATTTTATTTGAGTCAGCTAAATGCTTTTAACTTTTAGCTCCTTCATCGCCATCCACGTTAAATATTCTATGTACATTTTTTTTTTTTAAGCTAAAACAATCTAAAGATGCTTGCTGACAATAAGTCTCACATCGTTTGTGTCTCGTATATTGTGTAGAAATAATGGTGGAAGTGCTAGTGCTAGAATTGTTTCTAAGAAATCGTATAGTGTAATAAGTAGTAACTGTTTAGTCATACAAAAATTATTGTTCAACCCACGCATACGTCATAATTTTTCTTCATTCAACTGAAATTGTGGTACTTGTTTGTTTTGCATTTCTCATACTTGTGTGTCCGCCGTCCCCACAGTTCATAGTAGAAGTCGTAGTTTTCCCACAGTATGCGCTCACATTCAGCTTAGGTATCATTTCAATGGTTGTTTGTTTGTGAAGGCGGTTGTTGGCGGCAATAGTTCTGAAACAGTTTCAATGAATGACCCATGCATGCATACTGTATGTATGTGTGTATGCGTGTATGTATCACTACCATAATTGTTGTTATTGTTGTTTTGATACGCATGGTACAATTGCTGATAGTTGGCAATCTAAATTTGTGTTTGTTAGTTAGATGGTTTTGTTTATGTGTAGGAGAGGATTTAAGGTAAGAGTTAGTTAGAGTTACCAAAGGTGAATAAAAAATATTGTGCTCTGAAACTATAAACTTTAAAGAAATACTTTAAATATTTTTATTAAAACAATTTTCTAATATAAATATTAAATGTCAGTTTTTCTAAAGGAAAGTTGGTTAATTTTAATGCGCAGAGGCGTATACGTTATGTAAATTTCTTAATTAATATTAAGCATTTTTATAGTATTTCTAGTAATATATTATATGTAACTTCAAAAGTTAGTTTACTTTTCGGATTTTTGTTTTTGATTAATACTCTCTCACATCTCTAACGTCATGCTATTTATATCTGACTATCAAAAGATTATTCACCATACATCTAACTAGAGTTATCTTATTAATATTAATGCTACTCGTACCTATAAGTCTTCTTAATTTTTATTTACATGGCAGCTTTTAGTATAAGTTTTTTTGTTTGTTTTTTTTGGCAATTGAAGACATTTAAGCGCCCACATAATCAATAGATACCAACCAACACAGTGTTTTTTCTTTTCCCTACACAAAACAAAACATTTAAAAAGAAACGAAGTCAATGTTTAAAAAAATCTTATACTCCTTGTTTATATTTTCTTTGAAAATTTTCCTTAGACAGAAGCAAATCGTATTTCATGTTTGTTTTTTCTATAAGCGACATTCAACAGCAATTGCCCGAAGGATTGTCGCATTTTTTGGAATGTATAAGAAAAGCTAACAATCGGTTAGAAACTATTTGAAAAGCAGATTACAAAGTACTGAGGAATTTAAAACTTGGGATAGTAAACTTATTGTTGGCCTCCGGTCACAAGGATAAATGTTGTGTGGAAAAATAGTGTCTTCTTAACATAAATAACATTAAGCCGTGCAGCATTATTCAAGTCATCAAGTGCAAGTTTTCGGTTTTTCGAAGTACTTATCGAAACTAACTAACCCCATATGGGCTTTGCTAGTGTAGCTGCTGTTCGGATTTTATGATTTCATGTCTATTTTGGCTAAAACTTGATTTTTCCGAAAAACATGCAATATTTCTCACAGCTAGATCTAGGTTACCAATTGGAATTTTATTTTCCTGTCTTTAGCACAATTATAGCTATAGACCAGAAGAAAAATAATATAAAACAAACTAACCCGAAACAACTGCTCCTAGTGCCTCAAATTTGCTTAAATATGTTCATTAGGGTGGCCATTCGTTATGTGGAGGGAAAAAAAAGTGTTCAAACTGTCGGTCTCACCCCCTAGAAATATGCGAATAGCAAAAAAACTGAGAAATACAAAGTTTTGGGCCAATCAAAAAACGTTTAGTCGTGGCGCAAAGCGATTGAAAATTTCAAGTGTGTTTATATGGGGAAAATCTGACTTTTTTTCAGAATTTACGAAAATTTCGTTTAATAGTTTAATAGTTTAATTTTTCCAACAAACTGTTACAAAATTCGGAATCAGTATTAAATTATCCTTTCAAAAGGCTATAAAACTTCAAAATCGTTAGAAACCTTGCCAAGAAATAGCAAATGCCCCAGACCACTTTTGTGCCAAAAAAAAACTAGGTAATGAAATTTGATGGCATTTTTTTCAACTTTGAGAAATTGATTAAAGCCATCATTCTGTTTTGGTCTCTATACCTATAAGTACTCAGATATGAAGTATTGTTTTATTACCACGTTGTTAACCTATTGCGGATTGAGACCGAAAATTGGAAATTTTTTTGATAAAATTTTTAAAACTCGTTTTTGAAGTTTGAAAAAATTTTCTTAAACAAAATTTAAAAAAATGAATCTATCACTTTAGGGTTTTATGAAATACGTGTTGCAGATTAACAGTGTGAATTTTTAAGTAAAGCCCTCTGCCAGAATTTTTTTGACAAGGATTTTATTTTTGCGGATTTCGAGAGAAATTGGATTTTTGTGAAATATTCTGTAAATGTACTCTTTCTAAATACTTTGTATCAAAAATTCATCACTTTGCTACTTTTAAATATTATTTTTTATCTTAATAGTCTAGGGTTTCGGAAGAAAATAATATGACTCCATTAACCCTTTTGGAATTGGGGTCACATATGACCCCAAGCTAATAAAAGACAATTTATTTAAAAAATTCAAATATTTTGTAAGTGCTGTCCAATTTTTAGATGCGACACTTTAAATATAATAACCAAAATGTGTAGAAGTTTCGTTCGAAAAATTTGGGATAAATCCGAGAACGTTAACCCATTATTTGCCAAGGCCAGCTTTGGATTTTAAGATATTTTTAAATAAAAATGACCTAAAACGAGTTTTTCTATTAAACTCGTTGATACCACTATTTAGAATAAGAAAAATAATTCGGTTAATTTTTATTTATTTAACCATTCAGTGCTCCTGGGATCAAAATAATCCATTGTGATATATCTTTGGTGCAATTATCTGCTTATTGCTCACGAATATAAATTAAAACAACTTTTAACCAATTTTGTTATAAAATTAATTTATGTAATAAAGTAATAGTTGAATTTCTTGCTGTCTCACCCACCAATTTGGTGTATATTGATAAAAACGCCAAAAAAAAAAAATTTCAGGTCAATCGGTGAAGATGCCATTACTTATAATGGTTGACATTTTTTGATTTTTTATAATCGGTCGCTTTATATTATCTTTTATTTTTATTTCCCAGTTTTAAATAGTTTATTAAATAAAACTAAATTTCAATTATAATAATATATATAAAAGGTAATATTAAATTAATACTACTCTTAATGGAACAAATTACAAAATTAAATCAAAGTGAATTTCAAAAACGTCCTTTTTTTAGACATATGACCTAAGTTGTTTTAATTTATATTCGCGAGTAATCAGCAGATAATTGCACCAGAGATATATCACAATGGATAATTTTGATCTCAGGAGCATTGAAGGGTTAATTAAATAAAAATTAACCGAATTATTTTTCTTAAATTCTAAATAGTGGTATCAACAAGTTTAATTGAAAAACTCGTTTTAGGTCATTTTTATTTTAAAATATCTTAAAATCCAAAGCTGTCCTTGGCAAATAATGGGTTAACGTTCTCGGATTTATCCCAAATTTTTTGGACAAAACTTCTACACATTTGGTTATTATATTTTAAGCGTCGCATCTTAAAATTGGACAGCACTTATCAAATATTTTCATTTTTTGCATAAATTGTCTTTTATTAGTTTGGGGTCATATGTGACCCCAATTCCAAAAGGGTTAATGGAGTCATATTATTTTTTTCCGCAACCCCAGGCTATTAAGATAAAATATTACATTTAAAAGTAGCAAAGTGATGAATTTTTGATACAGAGTATTTAGAAAGAGTACATTTACAGAATATTTCACAAAAATCACAATTTTTCTCGAAATCCGCAAAAATAAAATCCTTGTCAAAAAAATTCTGGCACAGGGATTTACTTAAAAATTCACATAGTTAATCTGCAACATGTACTTAATAACACCTCAAAGTGATAGATTAATTTTTTTAAATTTTGTTTAAGAAAATTTTTTCAAACTTGAAAAAGGAGTTTTAAAAATTTTATCAAAAAATTTCCAATTTTCGGTCTCAATGCGCAATAGGTTAACAACGTGATGATAAAACAATACTTCATCTCTGAGTACTTCTAAGTATAGAGACCAAAGAAGAATGATGGCTTTAATCAATTTCTCAAAGTTGAAAAAAATGCTATCAAATTTCATGACCTAGTTTTTTTTGGCACAAAAGTGGTCTGGGGCATTTGCTATTTCTTGGCGAGGTTTCATACGATTTTGAAGTTTTATAGCCTTTTGAAGGGATAATATAATACTGATCCTGAATTATATAACAGCTTGTCGGAAAAATTAAACTATTGAACGAAATTTTCGTAAAATCTGAAAAAAGTCATATTTTCCCATATAAACACACTTGAAATTTTCAATCGCTTTGCGCCACAACAAAACGTTTTTTGATTGGCCCAAAACTTTGTATTTCTCAGTTTTTTTGCTATTCGCATACTTCTAGAGGGTGAGACCGACAGTTTGAACACTTTTTTTATTAAGGGCCACCCTAATGTTCATCCACAAAGATGTAACTTTCTTTTAAAAAATAAACTTTTATAAAAAGGGCTACATTATTTCTTAAATTCATTGAAAAAATGCCTTTTAAAAAAAAAACAATTTTGTTAAAGTACTTTTTAAGAAAAAGTTTCATTTTGAAAAATTTATCTTTGAAAAAATTCCTTTTACAAAAAATTGCTTTTAAGAAAATGAGTAGTTTTTAAAAAAAGTTGAATTTTAAAACAAACTAGCAGAGCCCAGCCCTCGAAATTCAAGTGCAAATTCTAGGAAAATTTAATTTTGCATTCAATTATAAATATTTGTTATACTTACAGAAGATATATAACTGGGTTTTATAATAAATGACATTATAAGAGCCTAAAGGTATGTTAAACAATTTTAGCCAATTCACAATTCAACACAAATTAAATAAATATCCACACAGCATTGTATTTTTTTTTTTATTTGAAGCTTAAAAATACGTGTTGGTAGCAACTTTAAATGCATTTTACTCCAAAAAAAAGTTCCAGTCGGTGGAAATATGTAAATCTGGTGGAAAGCTAAAAAGATATAACTTTCAAATTATATAATAACTTTAATAATAGTTTTTTCTTATTTTGATTTTTTCTTAAGTTTATGTACAATTCAGAAAACTTAATTATATAATACAAAATAAAAAACAAAGTTAAATGACAATGACTATACAAGTCAGTCAGTTAGTCAGTTTGTCAGTCATATACGAATATACATAAATTTTTGTATACAAATTTGTTTCATTCTTTCAATGAGTTCATCTGCTTTAGTTTTCCTATATTTTAAAGCACTAGTAACATAGTTATAAAGTTTATTCCAACTATCATATATTTCTCCATTTAATACATTTATTAGTTCACTGTTATCCATGGTCGTTTTTTTCAAAATATATGAATCTGCACTCTCTTAATACTGGACATTTTGCCATAAAATGATGGAAAGAGGAACCGCAGATTACATAAAGTACTTGCTCTATTATCGTTGTTTCCGAAATAATTTGCAATCAAAGGTAACACATCGCATCTGGTTTTAAAGATGAATGAAATTTTGTTTTGGCTCCAATTATCTCAGATATATGCTTCACCAATTCCATGATTTAAATATCTGTAGACGCATGTATTACTAGCCAATGCCTTCTCATTATTTTCGTGAATGCTGTTGTTCTTTAGTTCTTGTAGGAATACGGTACCTTTTCTTATCCAGTCTTGTGTCGTCAGGTTTTCATCAAAGAACTTTATATTGAAATCTGTACCAAGTTGATTAAGTTGTTTTGCCCAAAAATATTTTTATTTAATACCAATAATGAAAGTTTATGTGGTAATCTCGATGCAATATACTTGAGTATTGTGTTAAAAATTTAATTTAAGTATAGATTCAGTGCATAGAAGTGATTATCTTCGGCGTTTATTTCTAAAGATATGGCATAATTTGGTATAAAATCCGGAAATTTCAAAATTCATTTTATAAAATATATTTGCAACTTGTCAACTTCATCGAATAAACTATAACCCCATATTTGTGCTCCATACGACTGAATGGATCTACACACAGCTTGGAATAGTCGCCACTTGGACGCTAATGTTATTTATGGCTTATTAAGGAAATGCTGCCAAGTATAGTTAATGCTGGTCTTTGATTGTGCATTGCATTTTGCAAGATGTTTCACAAACGACATTTTTGGTGTGATAATAACGCCCAGGTAACAATATCCAATTTTCTTGCCTTGAAAACCGACCTCCTCTTCTAAACACCAACATTTCAGATTTTTTTAAGTTGACTTCCATGTTCCATTGATTGCAATAATTTTCCAAATTATCTATAATTTTTTACGTAATAATTATATTATCCGATAGCAGCACTATATCATCAGCATAAAGCAGTAGGTGCCTATTTATCCCACCAACCGTTAAACCGCCATTCAAAATATCATGTATATCATTTAGATACAGCATAAATAGTAGAGGGGATAAAATACATCCTTGTCTTACACCCGAATAAGTACTAAATTTTTCCGATATTTCACTTCCTGTCCATACTATTACTTTAGCGTCATTGTAAATGTTTTCAATTAAATTTACCAGTTTTGTGGACAAACCCAACATATGCAACTTTGTCAAACGCCGCTTTAAAATCTACGAAAAATGCATACACCTTTCTTCAAATTTTAAATGGACAATCGAAGCTGGATTATAAATGTTATCTATGGTTGAGTAGTTTGGTCTAAATCCAGCTTGCAATTCTGTGAGAATGTTATGCCTTTTTACATAAATATTGTTGTATTCTTTCGTTAAGTATGCCCATGAATAATTTAGCCACCGAGTTCATAAATGAAATGCCCCTATAATTGCATGGCAGTTCAGCATTACCCTTTTAAAATATTGGGAAAATAATAGCTTCCTTGAATGTTTTATCTATTCTTCCAGTTTCATAAATATCGTTGTAAATGTTTTTTAACTCTATGTAGAATTCTGGGACTCTATCAATACCTGGAGCCATATTTGATTTTGTTTTATTTAAGATTTTGTATATTTCATCAATACTAATATCCCTATCCAGATCACTATCAATCTTTAGCATTGCTGCATAGTGAATATCATTCGATACTCGTGGGGGGTTTAAAAGTGTATAAAAATAGTTTTTGAATTCATTTGCTCCTATTTGAACACCAATTTGAAAATTTTGATCTCTTATTTGTTTTGCCATCCCACCAATCTTTTGCATTATATGTAATGTTTAATTTTTGCTCCATTTGTAATTGATATTCTTTCTTCATCTTCTCTTATAAAAATCTATAGCCATTTTTCGCTTGTAAGTAGTAGATTTTGTATTCGGTACAATTAGTTCTTCTAAATATATTCAACATTTCAAAGGTTTTTTCTCTAGCTCTAGCACATTCTCTATTAAATCAGGGGTTTTTTTAAATAAATTTGTTGCTATTATTTTCCATTTGTTTGTTTGTTGACATTTTTTAATATATGTTAAATTTGTTTAAGTTTCTTATATATCCTTGATTTTTTGCACAACCAAGATTGTTATTAAGTTTTTTAGTGCATCTGATCTTTTCGGAGTCTTTCCATTTAATCTTTGGCAATAAGTTCAAGACATCACGTGCTCTATTACCGTAAGTAATATTTATTTTAATTTTCAATGGCATATGATCAGACCAAATTTTTTATTGCACCTCAAACTTTTCAATCATATCCAAAGTTTCAAGTGATGTGACACAAATGTCATTGACCGAATTACCTACTGCGCTAATAAACGTATAGCTACCATCTTCGTCTCCTGTCGTTCGTCCATCCAGCACCACTAGACCATAATCATCTCAAAATTCCATAAAACTCCTTCTTTTTGCATTAACTACTTCATTTTTTGATTTTCTAGTATCGAAACCATTAGTGAAATTGCAATATGTTGGATCTAAGTATTGTTGTAAATTCCCAATTCTAGCGTTGATATCACCTACCATTATAATATTTGGTTCAGATTTTTCTCTAAAATATTCTCTCACTATTTGAAATTCAAAATTTCAATCTTCTCCTCTTACATACACCGGTATTATAATCAACTTCTTTTTCTCTGTTTGTATTATGATAGTTTCTAATCCATTTAAGTTTTGGAAAATATGTTTTATACCGATTTCTCTTAAACTCTTTTTTATGCCATATACACATCCACCACTTGCTCTTCCAAATCTGCCTAAACGCATTGCTGGTTCCCAGAGTAAGCGAAATCTTTAAAGTATTTTCTCCATTGATCCGTCCGTTCTTCAACTACATGTGTTTCAAATAATTTCACAATGACTGACGTATTCAAAAAACTCTGGAAACAGATATTTATTACTAAGACCATGAATATTATATGATATTATATTTGTATTTGAATTTTGAGTATTTTTATTACAATCGTTACTAGTGCTTTTATCTATATAAGTTTTTAATTTTTTAAATTTAATTTGTTTAATAATTAATTGTAATTAACATTGACGATAAATTCTTTGCCATATAGTTCCTTTAATATTGAAATACCATCCCGCTTGCCACATATTAATTTTTTCTCCTTATCAAACTTATACCACTTATCTTCAATTTTCATTCTTTCATCACGAACTACAATGAAATGTTTTCGGCTCCCAACTTGTATATCTCTTCTAAATTACAACAACACTACGTTATATTGTTGTTTTTCAGCATCCAAATCACGTTCTATATAAATTGTAGTACCCTTTAATTTGATTGTTTTGCTGAGAACATCCCCGACATTTTCCTCCGACTGAAATTCGACCAACACTGTCATCTTGCCACTTCTTTCAAGTAGCTTTTTTGCAGATTTTATTCCACTAGTGTCTTCAAACTTTAAAACTTCCATACAGATTTTCTTTACTTCATCTTTAGCCGATTGTTGAGCAGTTAAACCTTTTAATATCTTCAGTAACCTTTGCCAAACTTTCCAAAACTTCGCCATTACTTTCTATTGTGATATTTTTTTAAATCATCAACGGTAATATCACAAATTTTTTTGTTTTTCCTGGTTCATTATTTTCTCCCACTGGAGACAATTGATTAGCCTTTCTTTTGTCCAGCTTGTTATATTTTATGTTGTACATATATTTTTTTGCATTATCTGCAATCCTCCTTATAGTAGGGTACACTGTATTTTACTCGATCAGCTGTTGATTGTATATCTTATTGTGAATAATTTTTATTTTCTTATTTGCATAAGTGCAAAGAAAGAAAACCCTTTTGATGTTATATATACTTATTCACTCTTATGTTTTGTTGTTGTATTGCAATTTAATTTTTATTAATTTTTGTTTATAATTTTCGACGGTTTATGTATATTTCTTCATTCTTAAGTCAGGAGTCACACAAGGCAATTTTTATTGCGCAACTTTTTGGCAATTCTCTTTTGAAATTGCTTTTATGTCCACACACGACAATTTCTTCGGCAATTTTCTGTTTTGTTTTTATTTTCTTATAATTTGACATTTGTGCTCTAGTCGTAAAGAACAATAATAAAATTAAATACATACATACATAAATTAATTTAATTGGTTTTGTTGAAAAATGATTATTAATTTTTCAATTAAGTCCCGATTGCATTTAAAGGCCGTTTTAATAAAGTAAACAATAATTATGAATTATTCACACCAAGAAGCGAAACACCGAATGAAAAGAAATGTCAAATATTCAACAAAAAAAAAAAGCGAATGAGAGAATTGCTCGAAATAGCCGAGAACCGGCAATTATTTTTCCCTTTTTATTCCCCTCACCGCAAACATCTACAAACTCAAGAGTTGCGCAACAAAAATTGCCTTGTGTGAACTCGGGCTAATAGAAACTTTCGATATTTTTATTTGTTTTTTTTACGTATACGTATACGTCTACTTAATTTTAATAAATTAGCTCTGCACAATTTGTTTTACTTCCAACCATATCCAGAGTTGCCAACTAATGCCCCTTTTTCAAATGATATATTTTTTATCACTATCGGTTAGTAATTAAAGTTGTAAAATGTACTACAGGACTGCGCCTTGCCTATTAGTATTATAGGTAACGTTTGAAAAAGTGCTTTTAAAAATATCTTTTATTAGAGAGGCAGTTTTTTAAAGTACCTTTTTAAAAAAAGCACTTTTCATAAAAGGTATTCCAAAACAGTGTTTTTATTTTTTTTTATTAAAAAATAGCCTTTTATTAAAAACTATATTTTACTATAAAAAAGTACCCTTTAATAAAAGGGTAACTTTTAATAAAAAAGAGAACCTTTATTAAGAAAAGTACTTTTTACTAAAAAATACTATTTTTTTTTTTTTTTTTTTTGAAAACTGTTCATTTTTTTCAAAACTTCCACGATATCTCTGAAACTGCTGGGCAAATTTAAAACCAATGTGAGCACGGCTTAAAGACAATATTGTTGACGAGTTTTGGATTTTTTTTTTTTAACTAAATATGATGATGCGTTTTCAAGTTATTCCAATATATGTAGTGGAAGTGCCTTAATTTTGGACATAACGGTATATCGCGAAAAGTCGAGCTGATAGAAAAAAAAAGCCAAGTGCAAATTTGGATTCAAATTAATCAAAAAAACATTGTTCCCTTGTGTTAACAAAAAACCACGAAGTTACATGTAACTTGTTTCTGAGGGGGCCAAGGTATTTATCAGTAAGCGTGAACGTGTAAAAAAAGTTCCCTTTAAAAAAAGAACCTTTAATTTAAAAAGAACCTTTTAGAGAGGGATATTTTATTCAAAAAGTGCTTTTTAAAAAAAGTACATTAAAAAAAGGAATAAATTTTAAAAAATTACCTTTGAGTAAAGTTCTTTTTCCACAAAAAGGTACCCTTTCATAAAATAATTTTTAAAAATGTACCTTTATTAGAAAATGATCTCTTTGTAAAAAAGTAACTTTTAATAAAAAAGTAAATATTCTTGAAGAAGTATCTATAATATTCATAGGCTAGGCGATTTCTTGTTACCGATGTTTTGTTCTACCGTTTTATCCTGATTTTGACCAAACGTATATATGTAATTTGAAAGGTATCTCTTTTTAGCTGTTCACCAGATTTACAGATTTTTAATTTTTTTTCTTTATTTTGCGTAAATTGCACTTAAAGTTGCTACTAACACATATATAAAATTATACAAATGCTATGTGTGTGTTTATTGAATTTGTTATTGTGTTTGTTGATGAGTTTGTTTTCTTCATTCACAATAATAATAAAAAAAAGTGTTGGTTTGTGAATTGGCTAAGTTGAAAAATAAAGTTGCCCAGATGTTCCAGTCGAATTTCGAACGCTGGAATCTGCTAGTCTTTTATTAAAACGTGCTTTTCAAAAAAATATATGTTGTTAAAAAATCACTTCTTATTTGGAAGGTACTTTTTATATAAAAATAACCTTTTATTAAAAAAGTACCTTACATTACAAAAGTATATTTAAGCAGCGTATTATAAAAAAATCCTTTAAAAAAAAGTTACTTTAAAAAAACACCTTTTAAGAGAAGTACCTTTCAACAAGGTAACTTTTAAACATAATACTTTTTATTATGAAAGTATCTTTTCAAAAAAACCTTTTGTTAAAAAAGTACCTTATATTAAAAAAGAGTTCTCTAAAAGTCCTCTTAAAAATATACCTTTTAAAAAGAGTGCCTTTTAAAAACAGTACGTTTTATTATGAAAGTGCCATGTCAAAAGTACCTTCTTTCTAGGACAGTATCTTTTAAAGGAACAATTTTTAACTTAGATGTTACTCTTATTAATTTGTTAATTAATTTGGATGTAACTGATTACATGTTTTCCTCCATTGCACACTATAAAAAAATTACTTTTCGTAAAGCAAATAAAAAAACTTGGAACTGCTTTCATCAAGTGACGCTTTCGAACTGGCTGTACATAACAAAGCATAAACAATAATAATATAAACAAATAAGCACTGAAATGCACATGCATAACGCCGGTTGCGCTGGGTTAAATAGTACCTTTTATTAAAAAAGTACCTTTTATTAAAAAAGTACCTTTTATTAAAAAAGTACCTTTTATTAAAAAAGTACCTTTTATTAAAAAAGTACCTTTTATTAAAAAAGTACCTTTTATTAAAAAAGCACCTTTTATTAAAAAGTAATTTATTAAAAAAGTACCTTTTATTAAAAAATTACCTTTTATTAAAAAACTAAATTTTATTAAAAAAGAACCTTTTATTAAAAAAGTACCTTTTATTAAAAAAGTACCTTTTATTAAAAAAGTACCTTTTATTAAAAAATTACCTTTTATTAAAAAAGTACATTTTATTAAAAACGCGCTTTTTATTTAAAAAGTACCTTTTATTGAAAAAGTACCTTATGTTAATGAAGTGCCTTTTAATAAAAAAGTACCTTTTATTAAAAAAGTACCTTTTATTAAAAAAGTACCTTTTATTAAAAAAGTACCTTTTATTAAAAAAGTACCTTTTAATAAAAAAGTACCTTTTATTAAAAAAGTGCCTTTTATTAAAAAAAAACTTTTATTAAAAAAGTACCTTCTATTAAAAAAGTAAATTTTTTTAAAAGTACCCTTTATTAAAAAAGTACCTTTTATTAAAAAATAACTTTTATTTAAATGGGATCCTTTAAACTAAGTATCTTTTGGTGGTCTTAAAAAAGTTGTTTTTAGAAAATTACCTTTTAATAAAAAAGTACATTTTATTAAAAAATACAATTTATTAAAAAGGCACCATTTATTAAAAAGTACCTTTTAATAAAAAGGTACCTTTAATAAAAAAGTACCTTTAATAAAAAAGTACCTTTAATAAGAAAGTACCTTTAATAAAAAAGTACCTTTTAATAGAAAAGTACCTTTGATTAGAAAAGTGCCTTTTAAAAAAATTACCGTTTAAAAAAAAGTACCTTTTAAAAAAAGTACCTGTTATTAAACAAACCATGTGAGTCCGATCACAGGGGAGATGTGTAAACATCTATTAATTAAAGATTTTTCCCACTTTTTTAAAACTTAACCGAAAGCGTCATCTATGTATAACTTATACCAAACAACTGCAGGGGCTCTGCTAATATTAAAATATCTATTATTATTTATTATATCAACCGGTTAATTTTTAATTTTTCGTTTTTATTTTTCATTTTTTATTTTTTAATTTTTCGTTTCTCATTTTTAATTTTTTATTTTTCATTTTTCATTTTTCATTTTTTATTTTTTCATTTTTTATTTTTTATTTTTCATTTTTTATGTTTCATTTTTGATTTTCATTATTTATTTTTATTTTTAATTTTTTATTTTTTTTTTAATTTTTATTTTTCTTTTTTCATTTTTTATTTTTAATTTTTCATTTTTTATTTTTAATTTTTCATTTTTTATTTTGTATTTTTTATTATTAATTTTTCACTTTTTATTGTTAATTTTTTATTTTTCATTTTTCATATTTCTTGTTTTATTTTTCATTTTCCATTTCGAATTTTTATTTTTAATTTTTTATTTTTCATTTTTCATTTTTAATTTTTTATTTTTCATTTTCGTTTTTCATTTTTCATTTTTAATTTTTCATTTTTTATTTTAATATTTAAAATTTTTTATTTTTCATTTTTTATTTTTTATTTTTCAATTTTTCGTTTTTTCGTTTTTCATTTTTCATTTTTAATTTTTCATTTTTTATTTTAATATTTTAAATTTTTTATTTTTCATTTTTTATTTTTTATTTTTCAATTTTATTTTCCATTTTTTATTTTTCATTTTTCATTTTCAAACAGGTTATTACATATCATAATTTTTTCACCAATACAATCATGAGTCACACTGATTTTGTCTTACGTCTCACATGTAACCCTATTTTTGTGATTGTATTGTGTAATAGAAATTTATCCCCCTTCGCGCATAGATGTTTACACATCAAAAAGTACCTTTTATTAAAAAATAAATTTTTTTAATTCACTAGTGTGGGCCATATATGTATTTAAGATCATTGTATTTTATTGAACAATAGAATACAGAATAAGAGAGAAACCAATATGTCTGCTTCATCTACAAGAACGGAAGTTTTGTTTTTAAATGACAACAAATCTGAGTGGGTGTTTGTCCTATTTCAAGGAGGGTTTCAAATATACAAAAATATTTAAAAAATTTATGTGAATATTTTTTATATAAAATATATTTACATTAAGTGGATTAAATATTTAAGTGTTAGAGTAACTAATAAATGAGTTTACATATTTACATATGTATATATTTGTAAGAAATCAAGGAAACATTAAATACAAACTTTACAAACTACCTAATATAGGGATCCGATACTGGATTCCAATGACTGATACTAGTACGAGTAAATATGTACATAGATAAACGCTATACTAAAATAACACTTGATTTGGTATCGTTATTACAATGGCCAAACATTTCTAATGGCTGGCTTCAGGGGTTAGCGGAAAATCATAACACAGTACATATTGTACGATATTTATAGGCAACAGAGATTTTCTGTGTTTGAGTCAGTTTTTTTTTCTTCTTTTTATTGTTATGTTAAAATGTTACCAGTCATCTAATTGTGGTAGGTTGTGAGGTTTAAATATTTTTTAATAGTCAAACTTTATTTTTGTTTAGAAAACTATGAATGAATTGGTTACAAAAATGATGATGATGATGATGATATTGTGAAAAGAAACAAATATAACGTCATAGATTTTTTATGGCCATAAACATTTTTTATTTTTTTGCCCTTTATTTGTACAATATTATTTTCATAATTTATTTACTACTCTAGAAATTCATTTGAAAGTGGGTAGTTAGTGTTGTATTAAATAAAGAAAAAAAACTCAATGACACTTTTTGCCCAAAACTATGCCAACATTTCCAGCAACTTTACATATAAGCATTCAAATAAATGATGTCATGAATAGTGCGTGTACGTTAGTATTTATAAGAGTTTATTTAAATTTTAAGCAATTTGCAAAAATAAATTATTTTTTATTGATTCAAAAAAGAAGAATAATAATAATAAAACCATTTTTTGAGAAAACTTTAAAACACTTTTAATACAGTGTTAGGAGTTTTTTTTATTTTTATGTGTCATTTTAAATACTAAAGCGGAACATTTTGCTGAAAAATTTTGTATAAAAAAATACTTTTTTAAACAGTTTTCAATAAAAGTTGCTAATTTATTTTTATTTCTAGATACTTTCTTGTAAAGGTGATTTTTTAATAAACTGTACTTTTTTGGTAAAAGGTATTTATCCCAAAAAATTTTATTTTCATAAAAGATTTTTTTTTCTAAAAGGTCCAATTTTTTAAAGGTACTATTATAATAAAGAGTTACTTTTTAAATAAAAAGTACTTTTTTAATAAAAGATACTTCTTTTACAAAAGGTACTTCTTTTTGCAAAAAATTAAGTTTTCAATACAACGGGTTGTTTCTAAAAGGTTAAGTTTTTAAGAGAAGGTGACCTTTCAATAAAAGGTAATTTTTTAATAAAAGGCTGTTTTAATAAAAGTAACTTTTTTTAATTATAAGGTACTTTTCTTTAAAAAGGTACCAATAAAATATACTTTTTTTAAAAAATTACATTTTCAATGAAAGTTATTTTTTATACCCTCCACACCTCAGTGGCAGAGTATATGCCCGTTTGTAACGCATCGAAATAAATTCCTGAAACCCCAAAAAAATATATTTTGTTGATCCTTATAACAAGGGAAGTTGATTTACCGATGACCGCCGTCAATATCCAAGCTAGACCGTTCGTTTTTCTATAAAATCGTTTATTAACATCCCATAGGAGTTGCTATTTAAAATCGCCAAAATTGGTCAAGGCGTCATGAGTTACGAATGAAACTTTGAAAAAACTCTTGAAAAAATAAAATTTTTCAGTGTGTTTTTCTTAAGATATGTTGTATATGTGGTAATTCTTCGTATTGTTGAAGTCATTAAAGTTGTGTGTATATTAATACTGCACGTGTAACAATGGCCTAAGCAGTTTTACCACATATTTTTTTAACATTAAAATTAAATATTAAAAATTTAAAATTAATGAAAATAATAGTTAAATATTATAAGTATATTAAAAATTAAAAATTAAAAATTAAAAATTAAAAATTAAAAATTAAAAATTAAAATTAAAAATTAAAAATTAAAAATTAAAAATTAAAAGTTAAAAATTAAAAATTAAAAATTAAAAATTAAAAATTAAAAATTAAAAATTAAAAATTAAAATTAAAAATTAAAAATTAAAAATTAAAAATTAAAAATTAAAAATTAAAAATTAAAAATTAAAAATTAAAAATTAAAAATTAAAAATTAAAAATTAAAAATTAAAAATTAAAAATTAAAAATTAAAAATTAAAAATTAAAAATTAAAAATTAAAAATTAAAAATTAAAAATTAAAAATTAAAAATTAAAAATTAAAAATTAAAAATTAAAAATTGAAAATTAAAAATTAAAAATTAAAAATTAAAAATTAAAAATTAAAAATTAAAAATTAAAAATTAAAAATTAAAAATTAAAAATTAAAAATTAAAAATTAAAAATTAAAAATTAAAAATTAAAAATTAAAAATTAAAAATTAAAAATTAAAAATTAAAAATTAAAAATTAAAAATTAAAAATTAAAAATTAAAAATTAAAAATTAAAAATTAAAAATTAAAAATTAAAAATTAAAAATTAAAAATTAAAAATTAAAAATTAAAAATTAAAAATTAAAAATTAAAAATTAAAAATTAAAAATTAAAAATTAAAAATTAAAAATTAAAAATTAAAAATTAAAAATTAAAAATTAAAAATTAAAAATTAAAAATTAAAAATTAAAAATTAAAAATTAAAAATTAAAAATTAAAAATTAAAAATTAAAAATTAAAAATTAAAAATTAAAAATTAAAAATTAAAAATTAAAAATTAAAAATTAAAAATTAAAAATTAAAAATTAAAAATTAAAAATTAAAAATTAAAAATTAAAAATTAAAAATTAAAAATTAAAAATTAAAAATTAAAAATTAAAAATTAAAAATTAAAAATTAAAAATTAAAAATTAAAAATAAAAATTAAAAATTAAAAATTAAAAATTAAAACTTAAAAATTAAAAATTAAAAATTAAAAATTAAAAATTAAAAATTAAAAATTAAAAATTAAAAATTAAAAATTAAAAATTAAAAATTAAAAATTAAAAATTAAAAATTAAAAATTAAAAATTAAAAATTAAAAATTAAAAATTAAAAATTAAAAATTAAAAATTAAAAATTAAAAATTAAAAATTAAAAATTAAAAATTAAAAATTAAAAATTAAAAATTAAAAATTAAAAATTAAAAATTAAAAATTAAAAATTAAAAATTAAAAATTAAAAATTAAAAATTAAAAATTAAAAATTAAAAATTAAAAATTAAAAATTAAAAATTAAAAATTAAAAATTAAAAATTAAAAATTAAAAATTAAAAATTAAAAATTAAAAATTAAAAATTAAAAATTAAAAATTAAAAATTAAAAATTAAAAATTAAAAATTAAAAATTAAAAATTAAAAATTAAAAATTAAAAATTAAAAATTAAAAATTAAAAATTAAAAATTAAAAATTAAAAATTAAAAATTAAAAATTAAAAATTAAAAATTAAAAATTAAAAATTAAAAATTAAAAATTAAAAATTAAAAATTAAAAATTAAAAATTAAAAATTAAAAATTAAAAATTAAAAATTAAAAATTAAAAATTAAAAATTAAAAATTAAAAATTAAAAATTAAAAATTAAAAATTAAAAATTAAAATTTAAAAATTAAAAATTAAAAATTAAATCTTAAACTCAATATTACAACCAATATGGGGTTCGGCTACCACTTTAAAACTGTAGTCGGTACTGAAATTTAAATTTCGAATACCAATTAAATTTAAAGTTAATTGCTTTTCTTGAGGGCCAGTTTCTATTATAATTCCTTGTTATAAAAACAATGATCATGTCTTCCATAGAAAGAATTCGTTACTATTTGAAAAAGGCATTATTTTTCTATTACTAGAGTTGAAAATCCCTAATGAAATTCATTATATAACGCAGCCAGCGTTATAAGATCCTGGATTTTAATGGAGTCATCGCACAAGGCTAAATTCCAGTTATCGGTCCAAATGTTTTGTGGATCGAATTTGTTATCTGTGAGCGTTTTGGCAAGCTTTAATGGTGGGTTTCGAGATTGAAGGCGATCGTCATGGGCGGTTTCGATATATTGATGTATTTTAAGGCTGGGGTTAGCCATTATCTTACGGTGTTCACGGACTAGAGCAGTTTGGCGGTTCGTGGTTGTATATTACTAAGAACAGGTAGAAATCTTATTGGAGTAATAGTGTTAGCAATCGCATTGATGCGTTGAGTTGGGCATCTAGTTTGTTGACATGTGGACTGTTGAGCCAGACCGGTGCTCAGTATTCTGCAGTGGAGTATACTAATCCAAGCGATGCTGAGCGCAGTGTTTTTGCGGAAGCTCCCCAAGTAGTTGAGGCTAGTTTTTGGATGATATTGTTTCACATTTTTACTTTGTTGGAAGAATTTTCGATATGTTTCCTAAATGGGAGGGTTCTATCAGGAGTGACACCTAGGTATTTTGATGTCGGATTATGGGGTAATGTAGTGTTACCAAAACGTACATTTAGCTCTAGCTTAGATTGGTTGTTATTCAGATGGAAGCATGAAACTTCAGTTTTATTTAAACTGGAACAAAGTCTCCATTTTTTAAAATAGGTAGCAAGTGACGTAAGGTCGTTTGTAAGAACATTTCTGCATCTTCGACTAGAGAGCGTTGAGTAGCTATAGCAATGTCACCGGCATATGTAAACTTTCTCGAAAATGTTGATGGGAGATCATGCGTGTATAGGTTAAATAGGAGAGGAGCCAGTGCTGATCCTTGAGGGAGTCCATCATTAAGTTTACATTTTCTGCTTTGTTTGTTTCCGAGATACACTATGAAAGGGCGATCACTCAGCATGTTGTTTAGAAGCGTAGCCGTTCGAATGGTATAGCTTTAAAAACTTATAGATCATTCCATCTTTCCACACCGTATCGTATTCAGCCTTATGAAGTACAAACGCGACTGCAGTCTTGAGTTTCTGTTGAAAGCCTGACTCAACGTATGTTGTTAGGGATAGGAACTGGTCCGTGCAGTTGCGGCCCGATCGGAAACAGGCTTGTTCTACAGGAACTATATCGTTTATTCGAATCTATTATATACTAGTCTCTCAAGTAATTTATATACTATGCTTAGCAGTGCTATTGGGCGGTAACTTTCAGGTTGTTCTATTGGCTTGCCTTGTTTCAAAAGAGCGAGTATTTTGGATCTTTTTAGATCCATAGGGATGTGGCCAGTGAGCATGATGCTGGAATAGAAAAGTGTCGGCTACTTCTGGAAGTTCTTCCCACTAGTGGAATCCACATACCATATTTCATATTCCTAGATTCGTTTGTTTAGAAGATAACAAATGTACACTTTTTCCCCTTTTTGGCCGTTTTTCCATTCCTGGTCGTTAGAATTAGCAATAAATTCATTCTGGACTGATACCCACGTCTTCGGCGGGGTCTATATACCAAAATTCATATACATCTGTAATATTAATAGGCAAGGCGATTTCTTGTGACCGATGTAAGTTTCGCAGTTTTACCCCAATTTTGACAAAAATTTTTATCATTTGAAAGGTATTTCTTTTCAGTTGTTACCCAGATTTACAGATTTTCATCGTTTGGAATATTTTTTTGGAGTTATGACCGTTTAAAGTTACTACTAACATATACATAAAATTATACAATGCTATGTGTGTGTGTATTAAATTTGTTAATGTGTTTGTTTTCTTCATTTGAAATGAGCTGAATTGTGAAGCATACCCTTAGGGTCTTTATTAAATGAAAAATAAAATTTCGTAGAATTTGCACTCGAATTTCGAGTGCTGGAATCTGCTAGTATAGATTAATACAAGAAGATGCATTAAGGTGCAATTTATACCCTTTTTGGCCGTTTTCCCCCATAAATGGACGAATTTCGTAAAAATTAATCCTGAGCCAATATTCGTTTCCCGGATGGAGCTACACACCAAATTTCATATGCCTAGATTGATTTCGTATCATCTTCCTCTTTTTTGTCCGCTTTTGCGACCTGAAGGCTCAAATTTAAAAACTTTTTATTTTGGCCGATGTTTGGTCTGTGGTTTAATCTACATATCAAATTTCGTATTCCTAAATTACTTTGTAAAGAATATACCATTTCACACCTACACTTACGGGCCGCTTTTTACACCCTTTGCATCCGAATTTCCAAAAGTTTTCTTCTCATCTGATGTTTCTATCTCTACTGGAACCCACATACTATATTTCATATTCCTTGATTTGTTTTGTTTAGTAGATACCAAATATAGAATTTTTCTCCTTTTTGACCGTTTTTCCTCCCCTAGACGTTAGAATTAGCAATAAAATCATTATCGACTGATGTCCACTATTTGGAGACTGTATAACATAGTTCATATATATAGATTAATATGTGAAGAAGATGCAGAAAGGTACAATTTTTACTTTTTTCGCCGGTTTTTCCCTTACATGGCCGAATTTCGAAAAAAGATAGTTCTGAGCCCACATTTGTTTCTCGGATGGAGTCTACATACCAAATTTGATATTCCTAGATTAATTTGTTACCATTTTCCCCCTTTCTGTCCGCTTTTACCCCGTTAATGTACGAATTTTTAAAAATTTGTCCTTAGTGGATCTTTACGCCGAGAGAGGAACCTACAGTCCAAATATCAAGCTTCTGGGTCGAATGGTTTGGGCACGGCGATGATGATCATCCTCACAACTCTTTTGTATATATAGATAATATAACTGATGTACTCGACACTTTGCATGAGTCCATCAGATATTAATGTGTGTAGTCAAATAAAAAATTGGGCGGGATGGGATTAGTGGGCGTGGTACATCCTATAAACTAAATATGAAACGCTACGAAAGCGATAGTCTTGAAACTTTTGACAAGTACATTAATTATTATTGTGAGTAGTAGTGGAAAATATGGGCGGAATTGCCAAATTCAAAAATCGAAAAAATTAAAAAGCGCCAAAATCAAAAATCGCCAAAATCAAAAATGTATAAAATCAAAAATCGCTAAATGAAATTCTTAATTCAATAGTTAAGTGTTTAATTTGGAAAATCCATATTATTCTCATGGGCAGCTACATATATGTACCTTGTTCCAGTCTAAGCACGAAAAATTTGATAATTGTTGCACTGAATGACAAAAACAAAAAATATTGTATATCAGCAAGCATTGAAATAAAACAAGTAAGAGTGTTAAATTCGACTGTGCCGAATCTTTGACACCCTCCACCTCGGTTTGAGTCTTGATAATAAATGTAAAAGAAAAAGTAAACAATTTGTTAAACTTAATACCAAATTATTTCAGCAAATTCTTTGAGTGGTTGCTTTTTGGTCAGCGTGGTTGCTGATCGGCATGCATTTAGGTTATATGACATAACTTCTCGTTCAATTTAGTTTTTGCTAATTAAACAGCTCGCCCTAACCTCCATTGCAAAGGTAATGGTTGTGTAGGGTGGCTATATGCATTAAATCGTGCTAATTGGAGATGGCTGTATAGTTTCTTTTAACTGGCCAAATATTTCTTCATTGCGGCCATATAGGTCGGATGGAGTAACAAAATAATAACCAAAAAAACTCTCCCAACTTTTTTATTAAAATATTGCCATATTTGCAAAACACAGAGATTAATTTATAATAATAAATATTCAAATTAGGGATGCCAAACGCAAAAAACCAAATGTCCCAAACATTTTAAACAAAATAATTTGTTCTCTTTATTTTCTGAAAAACTTCAAATTTTCATCCAAAACAATTGTGAAAAATAATATATAAATAACATTCTCATCAAATTGCGTTTATTTATGTAACAATTTTTATGTTCGCAATTCTTAAATATCATTTGACGTTTTCTAAAATTCATTGAATTTAAATTAATGTTTTCTGTAGTGTGATTCTGTAAATTTCAACGATCGGACAATCGCAAAATATATCGACAGCTATTGTTGTTTACACTAAGGATTAAGTGAATCACTAAGTACATACATCTTAACGACAGTCGACAAATCTATTTTTCTATTTATTTAAATTGTAAACGAGTGGCATCTCTGTCAAAATAAGCGAAAAATACAAAGAATAGAAAAAAAACATATTAATTCGTGTTTGACAGGATGATTTTATGTTTATGTTTAATATCTTTATTTTTTTTTACTAATATTTCTGTTTATTTATTTGAAAATGAAATAATGAATTGAATATGCTATTTAATTTTTTTATTTTATATAAAAAACTTTTTTAATAAAAGCAAAATATTTTCCCTATATTATAATTTTTATTTATGTATGACGACATTTCAACCTAAAAATTTAAGTTTTTGTCGATTGAATAAACAACACAAAATGTTTGTCGTTTAGATAACAACAACATCTGAGTTTAACAATAGCGAATATCGTTTAAAAATTTTACTGATAATTTTGCTCTTTTCTTTTTTTTAACGATTCGACTATCGTTAAAAGAAATTACTGAATCGCGGTACTGAAAAGCTATTAATTTCTCCTGAATGTCAATATTTTTTTTAAATGTAAAATTTTTATATGTAAACATAGGTATTTGGTGTTTTTTTTTTTTTTTTTTTTTTGGAATTTCAATTTGTGTTTAACGAATAAAATTTATTTATAAAAGATGGAATTGATGTCTTCTAAATTTAAAATTATAATTTCCGACGTTTTGTTTTCTAAAAGGCATTAATTGTAATTTATAATTGGAAATTTTTAATTCCAGTTTTTAGAATTGATATTTTCTTAAATTTTAATGGAAAATTTAAAAAGTGCAATTTTGTATTTATGTGAATAATAATGCTTTAGTAATTATAAACAATTTTTAAAAATTAGATGTAACCGCAATCAGATATTTTGTAGGTAAAGCAGAATAATAATTCTATATAACTATGTAGAACTGTTTTGAAAGCAAAAAACTCATTGATGAACCCGGTAACTCTATTTTGTAAAGACAACAAAAAGTTAATATGCCAAACTTATGTTCATATTTGTAAAAGAATAATGAAAAAACGTATGAAATAAAAGACCAGCCCGTGTATACTCATAGCATTGTTTTGTATGATATCTAGTTGAAAATATTGACATTCATGTTAAAATAGAAATAACTATTGCAAAGCTAATTAGAACAAAAATTGTGGCGCCATCTACTGTGGCATAGTCACGCTGAGCAAAATGAAGTGACACTCTGTTAATGCAAAAGAAATGTATTTTCCCCACAACAAAATATTGCAGAATTTTATGTAAATAAAATAATATACCGAATTTATTTCTAACATGCAGTTGTTATAGATATACATATATAGAATATATGTATATTATTTGTATTATCTAATATGTTTATGTATGCATATGTAAATATTACACACAAAAAATACAACATCAAACGTTATTTTTGTGTTTTTCTCTTTAAATAAATTCATACATAAAATTTATTTTTGCTAAATTTACATTGTTTTTTTTTTATTAACAACTAGGTATTTTAGCATTATTTGCTTTAGGTGTAGGTGAATTTTTACTCCCTTTATATTAACTCGTAGTGTCTGCTTGTCGAAAAAATTTTGGAACGGTTTTAACCCCTTTCCCTTGACGCATTCGATCTAAAATTTTGCAGGCAGGCTCATGGTAATGACAGAAATGATCTAACAAATTTTTTTAGTGAGGCCAAAACAATGGAAACTTTTAAATTTTTCTACTAAAAAATTTTTACAAAGGGTTAGTTTTTATTATATTATTACCACAACGACCACAAAAACAACAAGTCCAGCTATGACAACAACACAACATTTAGAATAACAACAAGAACAATATAGAAACCTCATTTTTTTCTTTTTTTTAATTTTTCAGAGATTTCCATGGACCTGTTCCACCGATTTTAATGATTTTTGAAACAGGAATCTTCCATTGAATTTGGTGAACCATTGTCACTAAAAATGATCACTGTAGCTGCACTATTGAGGGCGTGATCGTGACAAGAACAACATAGAAAATTATATTTTTTCAAGACTTTTTTTAGTTCTTCATTCAAATTTCGGGCCCTAATAGACCGATTTGGATGATTTTAAACAGCAATCTTTCCAGGATGTTAGTGAATCATTTTTTATGTCAACGAGCACACTAGCTGCCTGATTGATGCCGTCATAGTGATTTCCACAGACGGACAGACGGACATCGCTATATCAACTCCGGTTGCTATAAGGATCACAAATATATATATTTTGTGGGGTCCAAAATTTTTTTTCTAATTATTACAAATGGAATGACAAACTTATATATACCCTCTGCACACTGGAGTGGAGAGTATAAAAATTTAAAAATAAATTAAATTAAATACTTTAATTGCACAATACAAACTTCGTATCAAAAATTGATTATGAAATAAAACATGTCTCGGTAAGTCGTAGCGAAGTGCGACAGGGCATACTAGTACATTATAAAATATTGGCAAAAACAAAGTTTTATAGAGAATGATTTTAGTGCTGGTCATAAGGAAAAGAAAATTTGTGAGAAATATTCTATGAATAAATCCATAATTTCACTTTATGGCGCAGGCCCCATAAAACGAATCAAAGACAGGACAAAATAAAACTATTTGCTTAAAGTGTTGCCCGACGAACAATTGAGGCTGATCTTGGTTGTTATCGTCCTGTGAGGAAACCACTGATATCAGATAAAAATCGAACATATGCACTGGAATTAGAATACTGTTTCCCCGCAGGACCTTTAGGAGTTTTACTATAACTAGCAGATTCCAGCCCTCGAAATTCGAGTGTAAATTCTGGGAAATTTTATTTTTTTATTAAATAAAGACCCTAAAGGTATGCAAAAAAAACAAACTATTTTTTATTACAAACACATTGACAAATTTAATAAACAAATACATAGCATTGTATAATTTTATGTATGTGTTAGTAGCAACTTTAAATGCAATTTACTCAAAATAAAGAAAAAATTTAAAAATCTGTAAATCTGCAAAGCAGCTAAAAAGAAATACCTTTAAAATAATATACATCTGGTCAAAATCGGTATAAAACGGTAGAACAAAACATCGGTCACAAAAAATCGCCTAGCCTATTATTATTATAGATAACCTAATATCATTCGGTATAAGAATCATCCACCCCCAAGACAATGACCATCATTTTATTAAACATTGTTTATTTTATAGTAAAGGTTTCCATTGTTTTCTCAACACTTTTAAGTTTTATTTTTTTTTTTTTTTTTGAAATTATCTTAATATTTCTTCTCTGTTAAATAAATTAAACATGCAAATGTTTCAATTAAAAAAAGAATTTTTAATTTTATAATAAAATTTTTTTGTATTGACCGTTTTATCACTCACACTATATTTCTTATTGTTTTTAAATAGTATTATGGTTCTAGTAATTAATACTAACAGATTCCAGCCCTCGAAATTCGAGCGCAAATTCTAGGACATTTAATTTTTTCATTAAAGACCCTAAAAGTATGCTAATCAATTATAGCCAATTCACAAATCAACACATTGTATTGTATAATTTTATGTATGTTTTAGTAGCAACTTTAAATGCAATTTACTCAAAATAAAGGAAGAAATTTAAAAACCTGTAAGTCTGCAAAACAGCTAAAAAAAATACCTTTCAAATAATATACGCTTGGTCAAAATCGGGATAAAACGGTAGAACAAAACATCAGTCACAAGAAATCGCCTAGCATATTAATATTACAGATAATAATTACGCTAACAACGTAGCGGGTATACTGCTAGTTTGAAATAAAGTAAATAAATTTTTTATTAAAAAAAATGTCACTCTTCGTATGGTCCTCCTTATACTGTTGTCTAGCATAAAGTAATAAATAATAATAATTCAGTATTTGAAGAATTCAAAACGAAATACGTTTAAGTGTTTTGGAAACTCATTAGACCTGATAGCATTATTTTTTAAATGCTTTTATTCCCAACAACACATTATAATGGGAAACAACACCTGTTAGTTGTTTGTTTTATGTCACATTATATAAAATTTTCTTTTATAAATCCAATGTTTTTAAATACAAACAGCGTAAATATATTGAAAAGGACTTAATTGCCCAAAAAAATTTCTGTGTATTATTTAAGCGTTATTTCTAGTTACGCATTGTCAACCACAGATTATCAAATTGACAGGCATAATGGAAATTGTAAATAATTTTCCAAATCTATAACTAGATATTATGCATGAACTTAAAACAGCGACTATTTTAAATGTTGCATTATCTAAAAATTATCTGTTAACTGCAGACATGTTTTTTTTTTTGGAATGAAAATAGATATTTTCGGTACATAATCGTTATATTCGATATAATATTCGCATGATTATAATAAAACACCTGTCAACATATATTTTTATTTCTCTTATTATATGAATAATTTGGTTTTTTCTTTCAAAATAAAAAGTGTTACAGATTTTCTTATTAAAATGAATAATATTTTGTGAATTCGTATTGTTATGGATTAGTATTCAAAACAGGTGGAAACCGTAGATCGTTATGAAACCTGGATATGTTCTGAGGAAGGAAAAAATTTTCTTTTCTTCTTTTTTTTTTTGTTTTTATTTGTGTTTTTTTTTTGTATTTTTAGTTTTTTAAAAATTTTCGAAGTAGTCATTTCTAATAATATAAATGATATGCCAACATATAATTAGGTACATTTTTTTTTTTTTTTTTTTTTTTGCTATTTAAAGATACAACAACATTTTCTGTGGGTTTTACTGGCGACATATACAAGAATTGATTTGAAATCCGCGTAATATGTGACAATGTCCTAACTATGTTTTTATAATTATAAAAAAAAACCTCTTTGACAGTCGATTGGCAGCTCTGTGACCCAACCATTATGGCTCTTAGAGGTATTCTTTGGTATATAGAGAATTTTAAGTCGTTTTCCCTTTCCATAATCGAATGGAACCATATACATATCTTACAACTAATTGGATATAGAAAATAAGCATAAACCAAATTTGAGTGGCATTGTTATTAATTTTTTTTGGCTGCACATATGAAAAAGTTCATATCGGGTGCTATATTTATATGGGGCCTAGGTCGAAACATGGACCGATCCTGACCATATTAGTAAAGTCACTTATGTTTTGAAAAAATATATACAAACCAAATTTGAGAAAAATCTGTGCAATATATTTGTTTTTTGATAGATATAAGTCAAGATCGGGAAGCATCTCTATATGGGGCCTATAACTAAGAATTGTACTATAGGGTTTATTCTTGGACTACTGACCACTGGGTATAATAAACACATACAAACCCAATTTGAGAAAAATCTGTGCACTATTTTTGTTTTTTTTTTTTATAGATTTAAGTGAAAATCGGGAAGCACCTCTATATGGGGCCTATGACTAAGAATTGTCGTATAGGGATTATTTTTGGACTATTTATATCGATTTCATAGGGTTCATTTGTATGGGGACTAGGTCTGAACATAGACCAAATTTCACCAATTTTAACAGCATTTATTCTATGGCCGATGAAAGCTTATATACCAAACATCATCAAAATATATTCGTATTTGTGACCCGTAGTTTGATTAAAGATATACATGGACACACAGATGGACAGACGGACGGACGGACAGACGGACATCGCTAAATCGACTCAGAAAGTGATTCTGAAAATAATTCTGAGTCGATTTTGCGATGTTCGTCTGTCCGTCTGTGAAAGTGATTCTGAGTCGATCGGTGTAACAAAAGATGGGTCTAGGTCAAATATTTTTGGTAGTTACAAACAGCAGCACGAAGTTATTATACCCAAACCACATAGTGTAAAGGGTATAATGAAGTTTTCCCTACCGTGCCTTTTCATAAAAAGTACCTTTCCTAAAACAATACCTTTTATTAAAAAAATGCCTTTTCTCAAAACAATAAACTTTCTTAAGAAGTGCCTTTTCTTAAAAAGAACCCAGTTTAAATAAGTTAAATTTTTAAACTCTTTCTTTTAACTCATACTCTCTGTCTGTCTGTCTATCTGTCTGTATGTCTGTCTGTCTGCCATGAGTGGACCCCATTCCCCCTTATCCAATTGCTCTGAAACTTGGCCCATAGTCTTGTCGTGACTACAGATTTATTTTGGGGTAATCACGCACAGTCACGCGTGGTCACGCACAGTCACGGAGTGATCTAAATGTTATTTCCCCTCATCCGATCGATCTCAAACTTGGTGTGAAAAAAAGATTAACTTTGACTTAGTCACGCACAGACACACGTGGTCACGCACAGTCACGGAGTGATCCTAATGTCATTTGCCCTCATCCGATCAATCTCAAACTTGGTCCATACACTTGCTGTGAAAAAAGATTAACTTTGACTTAGTCACGCGCAGTCACGCATGGTCACGGCACAGTCACGGAGTCATCTAAATGTCATTTCCCCTCATCCGATCGATCTGAAACTTGATCCATACACTTGCTGTGAAAAAATATTAACTTTGGCTTAGTCACGCATGGTCACGCACAGTCACGCATGGTCACGCACAGTCACGGAGTGATCTAAATGTCATTTACCCTCATCCGACCGATGTGAAACTTGGTCGATATACTTGCTGTAAAGAAAGATCAACTTCGACATAGTCACGCGCACTCACGCACAGTCACGGAGTAATTTTAAACCCATTTTCTCTTATCCAATCGATCTAAAACTTGGTCGATAGACTTGCTGTGAAAAAAGATTAACTTTGACATAGTCACGCACAGTCACGCATAGTCACGTACAGTCACGGAGAGATTAAAACCCCACCACCCCTCATCCGATGGATCTGAAACTTTGTCCACAGACTTGTTGTGGCCAAAGATTAGTTTTAAGATAGTCACACATAGTCACGCACAGTCACGGAGATATTCAAAACTCATATGCATAAGGAAAGAAATAGTTTTAATAAAAACTTGGTTTTTATGGGTAAGATTATTTTTAAAAGTAACTTTTCTTATAAATTTCTCTTTATTCAAAAAGTACCTCTTCCTAAAAAAATACCTTTTCTTAAATAAGTACCTTTTCTTAAAAATGTTATTTATGTGAAAAGAGAAAGTGCATTTTTATACCCTATACCACTATGCGGTTTGGGTATAATTACTTTGTGCTGCTGTTTGTAACTACCAAAAATATTTGACCTAGACTTTTTATTATACCGATCGCCTCAGAATCACTTTCTGAGTCGATTTAGCGATGTCCGTCCGTCCATCCGTCTTTCCGTCTGTCCATCTGTGTGTCCATGTAAACCTTGTAATCAAACTACAGGTCACAAATATGAATATATTTTGATGAAATTTGGTATATAAGCTTTTATTGGTGAAATTCGGTCCATGTTCAGACCTAGTCCCCATACAAGTGACCCCTACGAAATCGACATAAATTGCCAAATTAGATCCAAATTATCATATAGATCTCAGTCAAATTGTCCCCGTAGGACAATTCCTAGTCATATGCCACATATAGAGCTGCTTCCCGATCTTCACTTGAATCTCTCAAAATCCGAAAATATTGCACAGCTTCTTCTCAAATTTGGTTTGTGTATATTTTTTCAAAATATAAGTTGCTTTACCAAGTATGGACAGGATCGGTCCATTTTTCGACCTAGTCCCCATATAAATATAGCGCCCGATATGAACTTTTTCATATCTACAGCCAAAAAAATTACTAACAATGCCACTCAAATTTGGTTTATGCTCATTTTCTATATCCAATTAGTTGGAACGAAGAGATAGGGTCTCTAAACCATGGTATAGGGTATTTTCTTACTTGTTTTAAAGTATCTTATTTTCCTCAAAAATTATCTTCTCACAATAAATACATTTTCTTGAAAAAAATTACTAGTTTTCTTTAAAAAGTCGATTTTCTTAAAAGTACATTTTCTTTAAAAAGTAAATTTTGTTAACACTTAAAGGCCTCAGTAGAAAAACGATTATAGTCATTGTTAAAGCATCAATATAAAAATTCCTTTGAGCAAAGTGTATAAAGAGCACGCAAGAGAACTTACAATCACTGAATACCGGTAAAAAAAAATCTCAAAAAATGTATTTATTTATATCTTAGGCAGCTCAAACCAGATCTAACAATCGAAACAGCTAGATCTAAGAGGTTAATAATCTGCCTTTTCTTAGTGAAGTATCCTTTCTCAAAGACTTTCATGTCTTAAAAAAGTTCCTATTCTTTAAAAAAATATATTTTTTAAAAAAGTAAACTTTTATCGTCAAAACGTACCTTTTCTTAAAAAAGTCCCTTTGCTTAAAAAAGTCCCTTTTCTAAAAATAGTACCTTTTCGTTAAGATGTGCCGTTTCTGCAAAAATGTATTTATTTATATTTTAAACACCTTAAACCAGATCTCACAATCGATACAGCTAGGTCTGGAAGGGTTAATAATCTGCCTTTTCTTAGAGAAGTACCTTTTCTCAAAGAGTGCCACGTCTTGAACAAGTTCCTTTTCTTTAAAAATTATATTTTTTAATAAAAAGTCCACTTTTATCCTTAAAAAGAACCTTTTCTTAATAAAGACCTTTTTTCTAAAAACAGTACTTTTTGTTAAGATGTGCCTTTTCTGCAAAAAGCATATTTTCTTAAAAAATCACATCTTCCATAAAAAAGTACTACTGAAATAATAATATATAACAAAACAAAATAAATTAAAATAAAATAAAATAAAATAAAATAAAATAAAATAAAATAAAATAATATAAGATAAAATAAAATAAAGTAAAATAAAATAAAATAAATTAAAATAAAAAAAAATAAAATAAAATAAAATAAAATAAAATAAAATAAAATAAAATATACTAAAATAAAATAAAATAAAATAAAATAAAATATAATAAAATAAAATAATATAAAATAATATAAGATAAAATAAAATTAAGTAAAATGAAATAAAATAAAATAAATTAATATAAAATAAAAATAAATAAAATAAAATAAATTAAAATAAAACAAAAACAAGTAAGAAAATTATAGTCCGTCTATCCCGACTATACGATACCCTATATCACGGTTTAGAGACCCTATCTCTTCGGTCCAACTAATTGGATATAGCAAATAAGCACAAACCAAATTTGAGTGGCATTTTTATTAATTTTTTTCGCTGCAGATATGAAAAAGTTCATATCGGATACTATATTTATATGGGGACTAGGTCGAAAAATGGACCGATCCTGACCATATTTAGTAAAGTCACTTATACTTTGAAAAAATATATACAAACCAAATTTGAGAAAAATCTGTTCAATATTTTTGTTTTTTGATAGATTTAAGTGAAGATCGGGAAGCAGCTCTATATGGGGCCTACGATTAAGAGTTGTCCAATAGGGATCATTTTTGGACTACTGATTAACGGATGTAATAAATACATACAAACCCAATTTGACTGAGATCTATATGATAATTTGGAACTTATGGCAATTTATGTCGATTTCATAGGGGTCATTTGTATGGGGACGAGGTCTAAACATGGACCGATTCTCACCAATTTCAACAGCTTTCATCCCATAGCCGATGAAATCCCATATACCAAATTTTATGAAAATATATTCGTATTTGCGACCTGTAGTTTGATTACAAGCTTTACATGGACACACAGACGGACGGACGGACATTGCTATTTCGACTCAAAAAGTGATTCTGAGTCGATGGGTATAATTAAAGATGGGTCTAGGACGAATATTTTTGGTTGTTACAAACAGCAGCACAAAGTCATTATACCCAAACCACATAGTGGTATAGGGTATAAAAATAGAATAAAACAAAATAAAATAAATTTAAAAAATTAAAATAAAATATAATAAAATAAAATAAAATAAAGTAAAATAAAGTAAAATAAAATAAAATAAAACAAATTAAAATAAAATATAAAAAAATATAATAACTCAAAATAAATTAAAATAAAATAAAATAAAATAGAATAAAATAAAATATATAAAAATAAAATAAAATAACATAAAATAAAATAAAATAACATAAAATAAAATAAAATAACATAAAATAAAATAAATTAAACTAAAAAAAATTAAATAAAATAAAATAATATAAAATAGAAAAAAATAAAATTAAATAAAATAAAATAATATAAAATAAATTAAAATAAAATAACATAAAATAATTTAAATAAAATTAAATAAATTAAAATAAAATATAATAAAATAAAATAAAATAAATTAAAATAAAATAAAATAAAATAAAATAAAATAAAATAAAATAAAATAAAATAAAATAAAACAAAATAAAATAAAATAAAATAAAATAAAATAAAATAAAATAAAACAAAATAAAATAAAATAAAATAAAATAAAATAAAATAAAATTAAATAAAATATAATAAAATAAAATAAAATAAAAAAATAAAATAAAATAAAAAGAAATAAAATAAACTAAAAAAAGTAAAATAAAATAAAATAAAATAAAATAAAATAAAATAAAATAAAAAATAAAATAAAATAAAATAAAATAAAATAAAAAAATAAAATAAAAAGAAATAAAATAAAATAAAATAAACTAAAATAAACTAAAACAAATAAAATAAAATAAAATAAAATAAAATAAAATAAAATAAAATAAAATAAAATAAAATAAAATAAAATAAAATAAAATAAAATAAAATAAAATAAAATAAAATAAAATAAAATAAAATAAAATAAAATAAAATAAAATAAAATAAAATAAAATAACTTAAAATAAATTAAAATAAAATAAAATAAAATAAAATAAAATAAAATAAAATAAATTAAAATAAAATTAAATAAAATATAATAAAATAAAATTAAATATTTTGAAATAAAGTAAAATAAAATAAAATTAAATAAAATAAAATAAAATAAAATAAAAAGAAATAAAATAAAATAAAATAAAATAAACTAAAATAAACTAAAACAAATAAAATAAAACGAAATAAAGTAAAGTAAAGGTGTTCAGAGTTGTGCATACAAGGTAACGGAACTGATCGTCTTTAACTTGGTAAAGTCCAGAACCAATCCTTGTTCTTGTAAACAGCTAAGAAGACTCACGACCTCCGACCCTTCGGGTCAGGTGGACACGGGGCAATGGTATTATAACAACCGTTAAAATACAAGCTAATGTGAGCAACGTGGAAAGTCAACGGCGAAGAAGTGATTGATGTATCACATCTAAGGCGAATGAACTAACCACCCCACCGCTGCGTCTGTCTCATATTAGGCGGCAGCAAACAGCGTCTGTGCTCCAGAGGATCGGCTGAATACACAGAAGGAAAACTATAAACCCTCCAGAAGGCAACGGGAAACCACTGAAGTAATGTCCCTTGAAAACCATACAATGAACAATAACAATAACGTACGGCCCTCAATCTCCGGAAACACGAGGGTGCTTATAATCCCCGGAGGTAAAACAAAACAAAAACTCAACATCGGTACATGGAATGTACGAAGTCTTTATGAAGCTGGAAAACTAGCTAATACCATAGCCGAAATGAAGAGGCTCAAAATTGACATACTCGGTGTAAGTGAAACGTGGTGGCCAGATAGTGGAGAATTTGCTTCCCAAAATACGAAATGGCGTGGGAATTATCGTAAAAAATAACATAGCAAAATGCGTATCCGGATTTATCCCAAAAGCAGACAGAGTCATGCTTATAAAGCTAGACGCCAGACCAATAAATGTAAATATTATTCAAATATATGCACCCACTGCTGATAAAAGTGAAGAAGAAATTGAAGTTTTTTATGATGAAATTAAAGATGTTATGAAAATGACGAAACCTCACGAGATAACCATCATTCAAGGAGATTTCAACGCAAAAGTAGGAGAAGATAAAGTACCTGGTACAACAGGAAATTACGGATTAGGAGAAAGAAATGAAAGAGGCGACAGACTAATCCAATTCTGTCAGGAATACAAAATGACAATAACTAACACACTGTTCTGCCTTCCGCCAAGACGACTCTATACCTTGAAATCCACACAGGATAGAAGAGGTAACATTGTGAGGAATCAAATTGATTACATACTTATAAATAAACGCTATTGCTCAACTATAGCAAAAACTTCAACGTTCCCAGGGGCGGACGTACCATCGGACCACAATCCCTAATGGCAGACTTGTACCTAAAACTCTCCTTAACCAAAAGGAGAAAGGTACGCAGGAAACTAGATATGGGAAAACTCGAAGTACCCGCTATTCGAACAAATGTAAAGGAGCGAATAAATCGAGAACTAAATAACGTTAGTAGAGAAGAGACTGAAAATGTATGGAGTTCTGTTAAAAACACATTAAAATCAATAGCAGACAATACACTGGGAAACAGCGAAAGAGCTCAAAGAAAAGAATGGATGACAACGGAAATATTAGAACTAATGAAAGAACGTAGCAAATACAAAAACTCAAATTATGAGCTATATTATGAATTAAATAGGGAGATTCAAACGGCAATACGGATAGAAAAGAGTGAACACCTGAATAGACAATGCCAGGAGATCGAAAGATTACAATATTTGCATGACGACTTTAATCTCCACATAAAACTAAAAGAAGCCGCAGGGATATACCGCAAATCAACCACAGTTGTACTATACAACAACAACAACGAAGCTGTTTTCGATATTACAGAAAAGAAGACTATATGGACTGAATATATTAGACAAATGTTTACTGATAGACCCCGATCAAATTATGAAGCGCAGATGCAACAACCACTAACAGGATCTTTTATCAATAAAACGGAGGTGGAATCTGCAGTAAGGTCAATAAGAGACAAAAAAGCCTGTGGTCCTGATGAAATACTGAAGTTGATAGACGACGACAATATCCAACTATTAATAGATTTGTTTAACTACATCTATGATACGCATCAATACCCACAAGCTTGGCTTAGATCAACATTTATAACCATTCCTAAGAAAAAAAACCCCAAAATATTGTAATGATTATAGGCTTATCAGCCTAATGAGCCATACCCTAAAAATATTCCTCAGAATAATTCACTCCAGAATTTATGAAAAATACGAGAAGGGAATGGGCGCATCTCAGTTTGGCTTTAAAGAACGGATGGGCACCCGCGAAGCACTATTTTCTATACAGATATTGTTCAGAAATGCAGAAATGTACAGAAGGATGTTTTCTTCTGCTTTATTGATTACGAAAAAGCTTTCGACACAGTGCGACATGATAAAATTATAGAAATTCTTATGTCAATAGGTATAGACGACATGGAAATTAGATGCATTAGGAGCCTGTATTGGCATCAAACAGCGCAAGTAGATATCAACGGTGAGCTGACGGAAAATATAACAATTTCCAGAGGAGTCAGACAAGGCTGTATATTGTCACCATTATTATTCAATATCTACTCCGAAAAAATTTTTCATGAATCCATCAGCAACGTTCGAAAGGGCTTATAGCACTACCTTACTAGCTGATAGTATGTCAGGGCTTCAAGATCTAGTGGACATACTGACGACATACAGTGAAGCATACGGTCTGAAGATTAATATACGAAAAACAAAATACATGATCATTAGCAGAAAAAATAACCACAACATAACCAGCTTAAAAATACAAGACTCCTACGTCGACAGAGTATATAGTTTTAAATATCTCGGTGTCACGCTGAATGACAAATGGGATGGTTCAAATGAAATAAGTTTCCGTATCGAAATGGCAAGAAACGCATTTTTTAAATATAAAAAAGTTTTCACCAGCCACGACATTAATCTTGAAACGAAGTTAAGATTTATCAAGTCATATGTATGGTCAGTCCTGCTATATGCGATGGAGGCATGGACCATTAAAGCAGTGGACATAAAGAGACTGGAGGCCTTCGAAATGTAGATTTATCGAAGGATACTCAAAATACCATGGACCCATTTTATATCGAATAGCGAAGTTTTAAGAAAAGTTCACCGCGTAAGAGAACTTGTCCCCACTATAAAGAGACGAAAGACAGCATATTTAGGCCATATTATGAGAAACCCAAAATATAAGATGCCACAAGTTGTTACGAGAGCAAATATTGAAGAAATACCCACTAGAGGCAGAAAGGAAACAACATGGCTTCAAAATATTCAGGTGTGGACTGGTATCCGAGATGTAGGAAATCTTCTAAGCGAGGCGAGAAATAGAGACGGTTATGCTGAAATTTTAAAAACCTTATGAATTTATTGAAATGTAATTGTATTGGTCACTAACATTCGAAAATCGAATAGGCAAATAAAGAAGAAGAAAGTAAAGTAAAATAAAATAAAATAAAAAAAAGTAAATGAAATAATATAAAATTAAATAACATAAACACAGTGGCCACCATTATTTTGAGATATCCGGGTTGCCGCGTTATCATTGAAAGACCATACTTTCTACACCTTTAAAGAGGAAAACTAAGCCAAGTCTCAATAATTAAATCCTTCAATTCACTCAAATTACGAGGACCCTTTTCACTAATTTTAGTTTTAAGCCATGCCCATGCATTTTCTATTGGTGATAGATCTGGCCTTTGAGGAGGCCACTCTAATATATTAATTCCCTCATTAGATATATATTTTGAAACAAGTTTGGCCTTATGAATAGGTGCATTGTTCGTAGAATGAAATCATTACCAATTATACCCTTACCTTCAGGAACTATTCCGTCCTTCATCAATTTCAAGTAAACTTGCGAGTTGGTTTTGCCTTCTAGAACCACTATTTTTCCTACTCCATAAGCAGAAATGCATCCCCAAACCATTAAGCCGGACTTAAGTGTTGGTTTTGTACACTTGAAAGATAAAGCCTCATTATTTTTCAGCCAAACTTATGTACATCTGACCACCATTATATTTCATTCGAATCATAGATTCATAAGTCCAGGGTATTTTTTCCCAAAAGCTTTCGGCTTTTAGGACGTGGTTTGTATAGAACTTCAACCTCTGTTGGAGATTTATTTTGCTTATGAATGTAATTTTTCGCGCTTTCCGTCTTCATAAAGTCTTTTCCGTATTATTGATAGAGATGGTGTTGTTTGGTTTTCTGATACTATCATTGATAGAATGTTTGGAGCAGAAAGCATGGGATTTGAAGCTGATATGTTTCTTATTCTTATATCAATCCTTTTTATTGCGATCTTTGGCCGTCCCGGAGAGTAATTGCGGTCAATCATCGGACGGCTTTAAAGGTTTTGACCACTTTGAATATTGCTGCTGGTGTTTTACTAAATATATTCGTTATACATCTATATGTTTCGCCTTCATCGTGTAATTTGGTAATAGCTTTTCATTCTCCAGTACACCACCTTGCAAAGTTTGTCAGCTTTTACGTCAAAATGATGGCTTAGTTAAAAAGATTGTGGTTTTAAAATAATATAATATAATTTAATAAATATTTTTTTTTATTTTACTTACAAAGTAGGAAATGTGTTCTACTAAAATTATTAAATCGCTTTAAAGTTCACTTTTTTTAACAAATAATTAAGAATAATGTCAAATACTGCTTGTTTACTTATTTTTGACTCACGTGAGAGTGAGGTTTTTTCATACTTCTCTCATAAATTACTGAAAATGAGCTTAATGACTTATGTTTTTAATTAATATAAGAGAAAATAATTAGAAAATTGTAAAAATAAGTAAATTTAGAAATATAGGCCGTTACATTTAACGCTCTTTAAAGCAAATCAAAAATTAATAGTTTGTTTACTTATATATGACAGCCACTGTAGAATACAATAAATAAAGTAACTAAAATAAATAAAAAATTTTCGCTTATGCTAATAATTTATGGGAAAATAACTTGTTAAAATACTTGTTACAAAATTTTTCAACACATCTGGTTTATCATGTTTTTGCAATAAACTCTTCATGTCTTTCAACACTTATAAAATGGAAACTTCTCAAATCAGTATGTAGTAACCATTTATACAATAAGTAAAACAACATTAAACAAAATTAAGTTGTCAATTGCATAAATTTCCAAAACATGTTATTGCAAAACAATGAATGTATTCATAACAGTAATAGATAATACATTTATTAATGTATAAATAAAATATATATATATACATATACATATATAACACTCGTAATATCAGGGCAAATAACACCTGTTAACAGTACTTTGTAAATCTTATTGTAAAAATAACTTACTTTCTAAAAAAAATATTTTTTTTTTTAATTCTTATAACAATATTACTACTTGTACTACTACTACTAAAAGCTTATATGATGTGTATTAGTGTGGAACTTATTGATGGAACATTTTGTGTTTATAGTTTATACTGAATTACATTTTGGAAATTGTTTATCTATAATAATTTCAAAAATATGGAAAACATGCAGGGAAAAATTTTGTTTCTTCCAAACATCATTTTGAGTTTAAAAAAATTCCATAACATTTCCTGAAAAATAGTGTTAACAAGTTATTAATACTTTTAACGTCATCTTGCGATTTGCTTCGTTTTTACGCTTTCGTATTTCTGCATTTTTGATGTTATGCAATTTTGTATTTTTACGTTTACTGATATCTCGTCATTATGATTTTTAATTTTTTACATTTTTGCTTCTAGCGATTTTGGCTTATGCGTTTATATAATTTAGTGATTTTGCATTTCACCATATTCATGACTTTTCTTTTTTACCATTTGGTGATTTTGCGTTTTGCGATATTAAGATTTTAGGAATTCATGTTTCTGCATTTTTGTTTTTCAATGTTGCGACATTTTTTTTCGTTTTTTTTTTAATATACGTTTTGCGATTTAACGCTTTTGCGTTTTTGCATTTTTGTGTTTTTGGTGTATTTGCGTTCTGCGATATTAAGTTTTTACGATATCGTGTTTATGCATTTTTGGGTTTTTGTGTTTTTCATGCTGCAATAATACGTTTCTGCATTTTTTAATATTGCGTTTTCCGCTTTTTCGTTTTTGTTTTTTTCGTTTTTGCGATTTTGTGTTTTTCATTTTGCGATTTTACGTAATTCGCCATTTTAGCTTATTGCGATTTCATATTTCCACCTTTTTGCGATCTTATAATTTTCCAATTTTGTTATTTACGTTAAGCGACTTTTTGATTTTGCGATTTTGTATTTTCGAATCTTTGCTATGTTGCGCTTTTCCGTTTTTGAGATTTTGCATTTTTCTATTTGGCGATTTTGCTTCTTTGCCATTTCTCGTTTTTTGCCATTTTCTCAATTTGCGTTTTTGAAATTTTGAGTTTTTGCGATTATGCAATTTTGTGTTTTTGCATTTATGATTCCTTCGTTCAGACGGTTTTGCGATTTATTGTTTTTTCATGTTGCGATATTACGTTGTTACAGTTTTGCATTTTGGCGATATTGCGTTTTTGCAATTTTTCGTTTATTTTTTTAGATTTTCGTTTGAAATGTTTGCGTTCTTGCGTTTTTCGAATTTTTCTTTTTGCCATTTTTCGATTTACTGTTTTTTCCATTTTGCGATATTTATTTTTTAAGATTGGCGATTTTTCGTTTTTGCGATTTTTTGTCTTTTTTCAATTGCGATATTATGTTTTAAGATGTTACGTTTTTGGTTTGTGTTTTTGTATATTTCGTTTTTGCGATTTTTTGTTTTTCTAATATGTAATTTTACGTTCTTGTATTTTGGCGATTTTGCGTTTTGCCATTTTCCATTTTGGGATTTTGTATTTTCGTGTTTCTGCATTTTGCGTTCTTGCGTTTCTCCGGTTTGGTGTTTTTTTGTTCTGCAATTTTCGTTTTTGCGACGTTGCGATTTTTTGTTTTTGCGATTTTGTGTTTTTCTATTTTGCGTTCTTTTGGTTTTGCATTTAAGCCATTAGGCGATATGTGCCACTATCCATTTATCCTATTTTGCGATATTGCTTTTTGCGATTTTGCGTTTATGCAATTTCGAGTTTTTTTTTTGTTTCTGCGATTTTGCGTTTTCGCGATTTTGTATCATTTAAAACAATTAAGCTTTGTTTATCTTTTAATTTAAAATATATCTACAGAGTTACACAATCACCGAATCGGAGATGAGCGTAATCAGATATTAAGATTAATTTCATAAAATATTTATTTTTTTTTTTATAAAATAAATTCAATTTTGAAAACAAAAAATTTTATAAAATATTTTTGAAAAAATGGAAATTAGATATTAACAAAAATGTATGTAAAAATAAATAAATTACTTTGTTTAATTAAATGCCATCCTATTATAGCTTAAAAATTTAGACGGCACAACACAAACATAAAAATGGTGTTGACATATTATTCATCAAACTTACTTTCAGTATGCTTATGACATTTGTTCTAGTTAGTTATGCATGAGTATGGGAAAAAGAGCTGAAACAAAATCTTGATAAGCAAAAATGTCACATCAGTGTCTTAAACAGATGACAGAGCTGAAATATCAACAGAGTTGTCACGGGCTGTAATTTATTTTAAAAGTTTCCACGACATTAAACTAGATCGTGTTGCAAAAAATGAACAGATAAAATAATCCAAATTAAGGCGATTGGTATTCAAACCTAAGAGAGAGGCTTTGTGCCGGTTCACACATGAAAGTTTTCTTGCTGAAAGTCTTGAGTTTATAGGTGAGACGGGAGAGAAGTATAGCAGGGGTTACATACTTTCATGTACTCTGAAATTCTGTTTTGTTTCTTGTTTCGCAATTATCAAAGTGAAGTTATTTTACGTTTTCTTTAATTTTCTTGTTCGTTTGTGTCAACAAATATAATAAATTGAAATAAAGTTGATTTTAATGAAATAAAATGATATAATAAAAAAATAAAATGATAAAGTAAACATGTCAAATCTTAAAAGTTTAAAAGACAATTTCAAACAGTTTCAAATAGAAAAATTTCTTGTGTAAACTGGGACTTAATAAATATTGTATTTAGAGGGGCTTAAATTGTCCGTTTTACAAGATCAAAATCTTACGCAGCTTGAGGCTTAAACAATTTCAAGAGATTATATATTTTTCTATGAAATCTTATCTGTCAGACTTTTAATGTGTTCCTTAAAATCGATTAAGTGTATTTCTAAGAAAGTAAAAGAAAATCGACTTATCCATAATTTATACAAATAAAAAAACGAAATAAAGATGGCAACCCTTCAAAATAATAAGAGTGTATATAATAGAGTGATCGCTTCGAACATTCGACCGGTTTTAAAACCGATTTTTTCTGCTTAGAGGTCGTCGGTTTTTTCAAATGTTGTATTTTCAAATATCTTTTCCAAAATATTTTTTTCTTGTAAATTACGAATAAAATTATGAGAACTTTTCTCGCAGTGTAATATGTATCATTATTTCTTTCATTTTTTTACTCCTTTGGCAACCATAAAACGCCATAAAAAATCGGAATATTTTTTAACTAAAAGAACTAATATTGCTTCGCATTTAATTTAAAAGAGAAATACTGCACATTGAATTATTTTACTACAAGGTAAGTAACATTTTTATTAAACCACGTGGCATTAATGTTCTTTATTTATTATCATTTATTTAGATGTCGGAAGTGTGGCAGTACTTTGAACACGATGGAAAAGGTAAGGCTAGATGCCTTAAGTGTCCAAAAATATTAAGCTGTGTGGGTTCTTCTACATCATCTCTTCTTAATCATGTCAGATCCATCCACAAAATTAATATAAATTCAAAAACGTCGCAAGCTGAAATTGACTCCATTCCAAATAGTTCAGCACTGACTCCGAAGAACACCCTATTAAAGTATGCCACTAAAAATGAGTCAATGGGTGAAATATTTGCTCGTTGCGTTGCAGAAGACGGGATGTCAGTGAGAGCATTAAAGAAATCTCGGGTGGTGCTAGCATACTTGCACTCAAAACATTACACAATGCCAGCAGAGTCAACAATATGGAGAAAAATTTATGAATTTTACCAGATGAAGCAAAAAGAATTAAAAAATAAAATTATTCAAATAAAACAAAACAATGATAGATTTTCCATTGTAGTTGATGAGTGGACAGATGTGTCGTATCTGAAATATGTCAATGTGACTGTGAAATGCTATAATTCTGAGTGTAAGTCATTTGAAATATAGAACATAGGACTAGAACAAGTGAAGATGAGGGGAAATGCAAATAATTTGGAACAAATTATTTAAAAAAAGTTGGGTAATTTCTCATTATATTGTCCACATGATATTGTGGCATCCACGCACGATGGCGTTTCAGTCATGAAAAAATATGGCAAAAATATTGGTGCAGAATCCCAACTATGCATTAACCATGCACTTCACTTTTGTGTTGTTGACACAATTTATACCAAACAAGATTTTAATATGGTTAATGATTCCAGTACCGATGACTCTGATTCTGAAGATGAAGATATAGAAGATTAAAACGATTTTGAAAATGATGATTTAGAAGAGGACGCTTAGAAAATATTTGTGATTTAGCAGAACAAAACGTTTGTGTAAATGTTAACATAAAACCTATAATGCACCGCCTTAGAAAATGTATAAAAATTTTCAGTAAATCATCTGAGAAGCAAAAAAACCTTATATTAAAGAACAAGAGGAAAGAGAGCTCAAGCTAATTCAAGATTTGAAGCATGGATGGAATTCAATGGCTCGCATGATTACACAATTCTTAAGAATTTATAAATGTGTAAACCATGCACTTCTCGAATTGGGACTACCACCGTTTACTATAAATGAAATTAGAACATTAACTGAGTTAATTAATACCCTTAAACCATTGAAAATTGTTATAAATAAACTGTCAAAATATGATACAACCCTAATAGATGCTGAAGGCATTTTTCAATTTTTGTTTAAAAGCCTTTCAAAGGTTTCGAACAATTTATCACAAGATTTACTCGAATGTTTGAAAAATCGTATAGCTGAACGTCGTATCGAAGTTTAAAATACACTAATATTATAGTTAAGCAATTGAAACTTTCCAATCAGCGATAATTTTCTCAAATATTCTTCCAAAATTGAGACAAAGGAATTTGCGTCTCAATTATATTATCGTTTATTCTCTGATGGGGAAGATATCACATCTGACTCAAGTAAAGAGTTAGACATTAGGGATTGTGAATATGATTTGGAAGATGAATTGAATAAAACTATCAAAATTTTACAAAACCCGAAAAACTGCAAGAGAATATATCATCAACAAAGTATTTTAGATGACTTTTTATATTTAGAAAAATGTCATAAAAGATCTGAAAAGCTTGAAAAGCTCTATAATGCGTTGCTATCTATATCTCCTACTAGTACATTAAGTGAAAGAGCATTTTCGGTATCTAGTTTTATCAAAACTAAAGAAAAAATCGATATTCTCCTAAACATTTAAACTGTATATTATTTTTGAAAGATTACTTTAAAGAAAAAGAGATAACTTCATAATAACGATGACTCTCATTAAACAGTCTCTTTTTATGTAAAATATTTATATTTTTTTTTAATTATTTATAAATTAATTTAATCTCGCATTTGTTTTTTTAATAACGTAAATTTAAAATTCTATGAATTGTTCTTGTTTTTTTTTTTTATTTTTAAGATAATTTGATATCGTTTTTGTTGTTTTATAACTTTATTTTAAATTTCTACAAATCTAGTTGATTTTTTTTTTTTTTTTTAATAAATTTTTTATACGTATTTAAATTTTTTTCCCAAAATGTAGTAAGAAAAAAACCGGTGACCGGTTTTTTCTCAATTTGAAAAAAAGCAATCGGTTTTTTCAAACTTAAACTATTCGAACTATTCGAAAACCCGGTCTTTGTAAAAAGTCGAATAATCGATCACCCTAGTATATAATAATAACATTATTGTTTACTTTTTTATCTTTTATTTCTAAAGTTTATTATCTAGAAAACATAAAATTTTTGCAGAAAACCTAATACGAGTATTTATAAGAACTAGCAGATTCCAGCCCTCGAAATTCGAGTGCAAATTCTAGGAATTTTTTTTTTATTAAAAAAAGACTAAAGATATGCAAATCAATTATAGCCAATTCACAAATCAACACAAAAAACAAAATCATTTTTATTACAAACACATTAACAAACTTAATAAACACACACATATTATGTTTATGTGTTAGCAGCAACTTTAAATGCAATTTACTCAAAATAGAGGACAAAATTTAAAAATGTGTAAATCTGCAAATCGGCTAAAAAGAAATATTTTTCAAATAATATACGTTTGGTGAAAATCGGGATAAAACGGTAGAACAAAACATGGGTCAAAAAATCGCCTAGCCTATTAATATTATAAATATTTAGACAATCAAGACAATTCTGGCTTTCTCGAGAAGTACCACATAGTCATGCCATAGTGCCCTAAGTATGCGTGAGATATCAGATAATGTGAATACTTACGAGGTGTTACCATTTTTAGGTTATTTACCTTGACAAAGTATAATTTTCTTCGGTTTCACCCTTTATATTTGACTTTTGAGTTTCTGTTTGATTACTTGCCTTTTTTGTGGAAATAATCACAAAAAACAGACTTTAGCTGTTTCTTGAACTTGTAAAGATAATATATAATATGGCTTGAGGCTAAAGACATACTCCTTTGCTTTGTTCCTCGTTTTTGATTAAAGTGACACGTTAAATACTCACAAAATGTTTATGTAAAAACCAAAAAAATCTGTATAATGACATTCCAAGAAGGAAAATCATGTAATTTTAGGGCTGCACTGAACCAAATGAAAAAATACTTCATAAAATCAATAACCGAACAAAACGAATAATTAATAATTCCAATCGTATCTCACGCTCTTGAGAGTTGTAAATAATAGTAAATAGTAAATAGTAAATAGTAAATAGTAAATAGTAAATAGTAAATAGTAAATAGTAAATAGTAAATAGTAAATAGTAAATAGTAAATAGTAAATAGTAAATAGTAAATAGTAAATAGTAAATAGTAAATAGTAAATAGTAAATAGTAAATAGTAAATAGTAAATAGTAAATAGTAAATAGTAAATAGTAAATAGTAAATAGTAAATAGTAAATAGTAAATAGTAAATAGTAAATAGTAAATAGTAAATAGTAAATAGTAAATAGTAAATAGTGAATAGTAAATAGTAAATAGTAAATAGTAAATAGTAAATAGTAAATAGTAAATAGTAAATAGTAAATAGTAAATAGTAAATAGTAAATAGTAAATAGTAAATAGTAAATAGTAAATAGTAAATAGTAAATAGTAAATAGTAAATAGTAAATAGTAAATAGTAAATAGTAAATAGTAAATAGTAAATAGTAAATAGTAAATAGTAAATACTAAATAGTAAATAGTAAATATTAAATAGTAAATAGTAAATAGTAAATAGTAAATAGTAAATAGTAAATAGTAAATAGTAAATAGTAAATAGTAAATAGTAAATAGTAAATAGTAAATAGTAAATAGTAAATAGTAAATAGTAAATAGTAAATAGTAAATAGTAAATAGTAAATAGTAAATAGTAAATAGTAAATAGTAAATAGTAAATAGTAAATAGTAAATGGTAAATAGTAAATAGTAAATAGAAAATAGTAAATAGTAAAGAGTAAATAGTAAATAGTAAATAGTAAATAGTAAATAGTAAATAGTAAATAGTAAATAGTAAATAGTAAATAGTAAATAGTAAATAGTAAATAGTAAATAGTAAATAGTAAATAGTAAATAGTAAATAGTAAATAGTAAATAGTAAATAGTAAATAGTAAATAGTAAATAGTAAATAGTAAATAGTAAATAGTAAATAGGTAAATAGTAAATAGTAAATAGTAAATAGTAAATAGTAAATAGTAAATAGTAAATAGTAAATAGTAAATAATTAGTAAATAGTAAATAGTAAATAGTAATAGTAAATAGTAAATAGTAAATAGTAATAGTAAATAGTAAATAGTAAATAGTAAATAGTAAATAGTAAATAGTAAATAGTAAATAGTAAATAGTAAATAGTAAATAGTAAATAGTAAATAGTAAATAGTAAATAGTAAATAGTAAATAGTAAATAGTAAATAGTAAAATAGTAAATAGTAAATAGTAAATAGTAAATAGTAAATAGTAAATAGTAAATAGTAAATAGTAAATAGTAAATAGTAAATAGTAAATAGTAAATAGTAAATAGTAAATAGTAAATAGTAAATAGTAAATAGTAAATAGTAAATAGTAAATAGTAAATAGTAAATAGTAAATAGTAAATAGTAAATAGTAAATAGTAAATAGTAAATAGTAAATAGTAAATAGTAAATAGTAAATAGTAAATAGTAAATAGTAAATAGTAAATAGTAAATAGTAAATAGTAAATAGTAAATAGTAAATAGTAAATAGTAAATAGTAAATAGTAAATAGTAAATAGTAAATAGTAAATAGTAAATAGTAAATAGTAAATAGTAAATAGTAAATAGTAAATAGTAAATAGTAAATAGTAAATAGTAAATAGTAAATAGTAAATAGTAAATAGTAAATAGTAAATAGTAAATAGTAAATAGTAAATAGTAAATAGTAAATAGTAAATAGTAAATAGTAAATAGTAAATAGTAAATAGTAAATAGTAAATAGTAAATAGTAAATAGTAAATAGTAAATAGTAAATAGTAAATAGTAAATAGTAAATAGTAAATAGTAAATAGTAAATAGTAAATAGTAAATAGTAAATAGTAAATAGTAAATAGTAAATAGTAAATAGTAATAGTAAATAGTAAATAGTAAATAGTAAATAGTAAATAGTAAATAGTAATAGTAAATAGTAAATAGTAAATAGTAAATAGTAAATAGTAAATAGTAAATAGTAAATAGTAAATAGTAAATAGTAAATAGTAAATAGTAAATAGTAAATAGTAAATAGTAAAATAGTAAATAGTAAATAGTAAATAGTAAATAGTAAATAGTAAATAGTAAATAGTAAATAGTAAATAGTAAATAGTAAATAGTAAATAGTAATAGTAATAGTAAATAGTAAATAGTAAATAGTAAATAGTAAATAGTAAATAGTAAATAGTAAATAGTAAATAGTAAATAGTAAATAGTAAATAGTAAATAGTAAATAGTAAATAGTAAATAGTAAATAGTAAATAGTAAATAGTAAATAGTAAATAGTAAATAGTAAATAGTAAATAGTAAATAGTAAATAGTAAATAGTAAATAGTAAATAGTAAATAGTAAATAGTAAATAGTAAATAGTAAATAGTAAATAGTAAATAGTAAATAGTAATAGTAAATAGTAAATAGTAAATAGTAAATAGTAAATAGTAAATAGTAAATAGTAAATAGTAAATAGTAAATAGTAAATAGTAAATAGTAAATAGTAAATAGTAAATAGTAAATAGTAAATAGTAAATAGTAAATAGTAAATAGTAAATAGTAAATAGTAAATAGTAAAATAGTAAATAGTAAATAGTAATAGTAAATAGTAAATAGTAAATAGTAAATAGTAAATAGTAAATAGTAAATAGTAAATAGTAAATAGTAAATAGTAAATAGTAAATAGTAAATAGTAAATAGTAAATAGTAAATAGTAAATAGTAAATAGTAATAGTAAATAGTAAATAGTAAATAGTAAATAGTAAATAGTAAATAGTAAATAGTAAATAGTAAATAGTAAATAGTAAATAGTAATAAATAGTAAATAGTAAATAGTAAATAGTAAATAGTAAATAGTAAATAGTAAATAGTAAATATTAAATAGTAAATAGTAAATAGTAAATAGTAAATAGTTGTTTTTATAATAGTAATTAAAAGCATACCACCAAAAATTCGATTACGTTTCTTTAATTTATTCAAATTCGTTATACTTTTTAAGCATAGTTTATATTGGTATGCTGTTAACCATAATTTATAAACAACTCATCATTTAACAATTAATTGTTTCAAATTCGTCATAAAAACCGTGATAATTTTCCATTGTCTAGAGGGTTTTAAGCAATTATAAACATTTAACGAGTATAATAATGATAGGAATTTAATGTCCTTACTTACACTAGGGAAACAACTGCTGCAATTGCTGTTTGTTTTTTCCTTTTTTTGTATGCATTCATTTTGTGCTACAGGATAGATACGATTGCAGTAGACAGTATTAGTAGTATTTATTTGTATTATAACGGATGTCTGTTTCCAATGAAACGGAAGATCAGACATATTTTAATATATACAAGGATGCATTCACAATTAAATGTGTAAATACAGTAAAATCAGCGTATAAATGACAGTCATGCTGAAAGAGAGTTGAAGCTTTGGAAAAAGCTATACTTATATAGTCTGAATGTTAAGTTTTTTTTTACGATTATTCAAAATTATTTTCCTAAAAATGGGTCCATCTCATTAAGGTTAATCTGTTCGGAAAAGTTTTTAAACTTTTCAATGGAAATTTTTTTTTCTTTTTTTTGTTTTACGAATGCCATGTTTTTTATTCTGTTCATTGAATGCAATGACTTGAATGAACGTGTATGACAGAAGAAAAAAACGACAACAGCAACATTTGTATTAAATTGATATTGACATGTTGAGTCGGTTATTGTGCTTGGTATATGTTTCCTGTAAAAAGAAAGTCCTCAAGGATTTGGCAACAAAGTACAACAAAGCGAAAACTTAGTAAATTAAATGTTGTTTTTCATTGCTTGCATCTTAATGAAATGAGAAAATAAATTGTTGGTAATTGCTTGACTACAAGCTAATCAAGTTGAAAGAGTTTGAATGAAAATTCGAAGAAAAAACGTAAATGCAAGATGACAGTGGAAAAAGTAATAGCATGTAATGAATATTTCATTTATAAACAATATTCATTAGATTAATTTAAAGAAAAATTTAAAGTTGCATGTTTGAACATAAAATATCTTACAAGAATGGTCGGCTTAGTAGTCCCCTCAGAAAGCGCTGAAATTACCATAAGTTAGAGGAAATCGATAATATTTAAATAAGGAAATTTTAAACAATTTTTTGTGTTTAATTTTACGGAATAACTTTTTCTTTTTTTTTTATTAATTTGCTTGTTTCCACATTTAGAAAGAATATAAAGAATAGGAAGAATTAGAATTAAGCCTCGGGCGTATGATTAACGTATCACTCATACGTCCAAAACACAAAAGTTTTAGGTAAATTACATTTTGTTGACATCAAAACAAAACTAAGCACTTTTTATGACTTTTTGATATCTGTATTTTTTTTTTTTTCTTTTTTACTTTTATTTGTTTTCTTTTTTATTTGTTTTCATTGTTGATAATTTTCTTTTAAGGTATTTTATTTTTAAACCCGTGTGTAATAAAAGAGGATTTTAGAATGTCATAAAATAACAATGGCATCGACAAAAAAAAAAACATTCATATATATGTATTTCCATAAATGTTTCATACTTACTGTTGCATTAAAAAGCTGGTATGTAAATACCTGCTAAATGTTTGATAATCTTTTTTATTTTAGAAAATCATAAAATCAAGCTGTAAATAACATTATTTTAATGATATTTTTTCTTTGTTACTTTGTTAAACATTTTGAATATTCCCTTTGCGCACATATAAGGCATTCCAAATGAAACCGTACATATGATTTTCAGTAAAAACTGAAAAATTCATAAAAATTTATTATGAATATTCCATCTAACTAATTGAAGAAAGACTCAAGCATTTCCTGAAATATTGCGATGCGAAAAGTGAAACCAGTAGCAGTGTTAAATTCGGCTATACCGTATTTTTACACCTGGGTTTTACGATTACATTATTACCTGGACTTACTGCACTATTTTTAATAAGTGTAAACAACAAATTTGAAGAAGTAAACAGACACACTGAATTTCTAGCATTAGGGGTGTGTTCATATTGGCAATTAACTCCATTTTCAATACCAACCTGCTCGAAATAATATTGTCCTTGGTTTAATTCGTGAATTAGCGTGATAAGAGAGACGAAGATATGGACAGACGGACAAATGGACAGATAGACGTGGCTATATCGACTTCAGTTATTTTAAGGATCAATAATATTTATACTTTATGGAGTAGCAAATTCATTATTCTATGCTTGACAAACGGAATAACAAGCCTATATAATATAACCTCTACACAGTGTTGTACAGGGTACATAAAATCAATAGAATTATTGTGTTTATTTTCAAATATTTTTAGCCCACAACTCTCAACAAATTCCTAATCGAAGTGCTTTTCTTTGGGAAAACATGTTTCAAATAAAATTCATTTAGTAGTACAAATATTATGTAAATACTTAATATCATCATAGACTTTGTTCAATAATTAAATGAATTGCATAACTTTGTCTATAGAGATCTGCGCTTAAAATAAACATTTTACTTAAAATGACCTTAACAATAGTAATGGATAATAATGTTGTAAATATTGTTAATGAAGGGCTGAATAGTGTTTTTAAATAATTAGCTATAATAACCCAGGCAACAAAAATTGGAGTACGCAGAAATATATAATAAATTAACATTTATGAAATTTGAAAAAAAAAATAAACAAAAAAGCTTAAAAAATTTTGAAAATATACTTCTTTTCAGAAAAGGTTCTTGTTTAAGAAAAGGGTCATTGTAAGAAAGGGCACTTTTTAAGGAAATGTACTTTTTTCGGGATGTGTATTTTTTTAAGAAAATTTCCTTTTTTTTTTTTAATGGAGTTTTTTGAAAATGTACTTATTTAAGAAAAGGTACCTTTTATGTAAAGGTATCTTTTTAAGAAAATTAACTTTTTTAAGAAAAAGTAATTTTTTAAGAGAAGATACTTATTTAAGGAAAGGTACTTTTTATGTAAAGGAACTTATTTAAGAAAATTAACTTTTTAAGAATAAGTAATTTTTTAAGAGATGTTAAGTATTTAAGGAAAGGTACATTTTATGTAAAGGTACTTCTTTAAGAAAATGAACTTTTTTAAGAAAAAGTAATTTTTTAAGAGAAGATATTTATTTAAGGAAAAATACTTATTATGTAAAGGTACTTTTTTAAGGAAATGTACTTTTTTCAGGATATGTAATTTTTCAAGAAAATGTACTTTTAAAGAAAATGTCGCTTTTTGAAAGGAACTTACTTAAGAAAACGTTTTTTTTTTTAAGAAAAAGTACTTTTTAAGATAAGGTACTTTTTTGAGAAATGGTCCCTATTTGAGAAAAAGGACTTACTTAAGAAAACGCTTTTTTAAGAAAAAGTACTTCTTAAGAAAAAGTTACTTTTTTGAGAAATGGTCCCTATTTGAGAAAAGGAACTTTTTAGAAAGCGTGCTTATTTAGAAATGGTACTGTTTTGATAAAATGTAGTTTTTTATGAAAAGGTACTTTTTTAAGCACACGTACTTTTTAAAACAAGTACTTATTTAATAAAAGTTATTTTTATTAAATAAAAGGTACTTTTTTAATATAAGATATTTTAATAAAAAAATTAACTTTTTTAAGAAAAGTTAGTTTTTTAAGAAAATATAGTTTTTTAAGAAAATATACTTTTAAACAAAAGCTACTTTTTTTGATAAAAAGTACGTTTTAAAGAAAAGGTATTTAAGAAAGGTAATTTTTTAAGAAAAAACGCTTTTTTAAGAAAATGTACTTTTTTAAGGATATGTACTTTTTTCAGAAAATGTAATTATGCAAGAAAATTTACTTTTTTATACTTTGTACTTTGGTATTTTAGGAAAGGTACTTATTTAAGAAAATTTACTTTTTAAAGAAATGGTACTTTTTTAAGAAACTGTACTTATTTAAGAAAAGCTACATACTTAAGAAGAGGTATTGTCTTAAGAAAAGGTACTTTTTGATAAAATGTAGTTTTTTAGGATAGGTACTATTTTAAGAAAAGGTACCCTATTAAGAAAACGTAATTTTTAAAGTAAGTAATTTTTAAATAAATGGTAATTTTTAATAAAAAAGGTAGTTTTTGAATATAAGAAACTTTTATAACAAAAGGAACTTTTTTAACAAAAGGCACTTTTTCAGAAAAAAAAAACATTTTTAAGAAAAAAAACTTTTTTTAATAAACGGTGCTTTTTTAATAAAATTTACTTTTTAATAAAAAATACTTATTTTTGAAAAGGTACTTTTTAAGAGAAGGTACTCTTTACGAAAACTTAATTTTTTAGAAAAGGGACTTTTTTTAAAGGGAAATTCACATTTTTAAGAAAATGTACTATTTAAGAAACCGTACTTTTTCTAGAAAAGTAATTTTTAAAAAGTTTCTTTTTCAAAAAAAAAAAAAAACACTTAAAAATACCTTTTGAGGAAAGTTTGTTTGTTTTCAAAAAGGAATTTTTTTAAAGGGCTTTTCTAAAACAAATAAAAGGTACATTTTTAAGAAAAGGGACTTTTTGAAGAAAAGGAAATTAAAAATCTTAATTTAATAAAATTTAAATTTTTTACTAAAATGTGTTTTAAAAAATTATTGTTTTTCAAAAAGGATTTTTTTTTGGAAGAAAATGTACTTTTATTAAAAAGTACTTCAAAAATTAAGTACTTTTTTAGTAAAAGATAATTTTTGAAGAAAATTTACTAACTTTGATGCGATATTTTTTTCACAAAAAGTACCTTTTTTAAACAAGCTAATTTTTTAAAGGAGTTTTCAAAATTATATGTACTTTTTAGGAAACGCTATTTTTTTAAGAAAATGTACTTTTTTACATGTTACTTTTTTTTAAAAATGCGTACTTATTAAAAAGATTAGTACTTTTTGAGAAATGATACCATTTTAAACAAGGAGTACTTTTTAAGAAAATGTATTTATTCCCTCAACCCCAGTGTGCAGAGGGTATGTATAAGTTTGTCATTCCGTTTGTGATAATTAGAAAAAAAATTTTGGACCCCATAAAATATTTATATTTGTAATCCTTATAACAAGCAGAGTTGATATGGCGATGTCTGTCTGTCCGTCTGAGGAAATCACGATGACGGCTTCAATCGGGCAGCTAAGGTGCTCGTTGGTATAGAAAATTATTCACCAACATCCTGAAAAATTTGCTGTTTAAAATCGTCCAAATCGGTTGATTATGTCCCGAGAATTGAATGAAGAAGAAAAAAAGTCTTGAATATATATGATTTGTCTATGTTGTTCTCGTCACGATAACGCCCTCAATATGATAACTGGGGCACTCGTTTTGAAAGGCAGTGATTGACCAACATCATGAGAAGGCTTTTGTTTCAAAAATCGTGAAAATCGGTTTGATAGGTCCCGAGAAATTACAGAAGAAGTACAAAAAATTTAAAAAAAAAATATGTTTCTGTATTTTTCTTGCTATTCTAAATGTCGTATTGTTGTCATAGCTGGACTTGCTGTTTTCCTGGTCGTGCTAATAATACAATAAAAACTAACCCCTTGTACATTTTTTATCAACTCTGGTAGAAAAATTTAAAATTTTCCATTGTTTTGGCATCACAAAAAAGTTCGTTAGATCATTTTTGTCATCGCCACGTGCCCGCCTGCAAAGTTTCTTATGAGTTAATTTAAGCATCTGAAGCAAATAATGCTAAACTACCTGTTGTTAATAAAAGAAAACACAACAACAACTTTTGGTGTTGTATTTTTGTGTGTAATATTTACATATACATACATATATACATATATTAAATAACAAAATAATATAACATATACTCTATATATGTATATCTATAATAACCGCATGTTAGAAATAAATTGATATATTATTTGATATATATAAAATTCTGCAATGTTTTATTTTAGGGAAAATATATTTCTTTTGCATTAACAAACAGAGTGGCACTTCATTTTGCTCAGTGTGTCTATGAAACAGTAGATGGCGCCACAATTTTTGTTCAAATTAGCTTTGCAATAGTTATTTCTATTTTAACATGAATTAATTCAATTAGATATCAAACACAACAATGTTAAAAGTATACACAGAGCTGTGTTTTTTTTTACTATAAAAACAGTTCTACATAATTATATAAAAATATTATTATGCTTTACATACAAAATATCTGATTGCGATTACATATAATTTTTAAAAATTGTTTATAATTACTAAAGCATTATTATTCACATAAATGAAAAATTGCACCTTTTAAATTTTCTATTAAAATTTAAGAAAATTTCAGTTGTAAAAACTGGAATTCAGATTTCCAATTATAAATTAGAAACTATCAATTGAATTTCAGAACATCATATTAAAACGTCTGAAATAATAACTTGAAATTTAGAAGATATAAATTGAATTTTAAAAATATAAATTTTATTCTTTAAACACAAATTGAAATTCAAAAAATACCAAATATGTTTACATTTAAAAAAAAATTGCCATTAAGGAGACATTAATAGCTTTTCAGGATAAGAAAATATTAATTTAAATTCAGTGAAGTCTAGAAAACCTCAAATGATATTTACGAATTGCGAACATAAAAATTGTTACATAAATAAAGCGCAATTTGATGAGGATGTTATTTATATATTATTTTTCACAATTTTTTGAATGAAAATTTGAAGTTATTCAGAAAATAATTCAAATTTTTGTGATATTTGGTTTTTTGCGGTTGGCATCCTTATTTGAACCAGTGTTCAAAATTTGACTTCATGGTATGCTTAGTAAAACCCAAAAATTTAAATTCGTTAATAATTCTCAGGTAGTAGTATTTGAAGTCAATAAATAAAAATATATTTTATTAATATGATTTCATTCAAAATTAACAGTTGGTATCACTGGGTTAGATTTTGTATTGTATTGTGTTATTTTGTGTTACCACAAAATCTAATAATGAAAACTCCCTTTTAATATGTAAAAAAAATGTATTCTCTATGTCTTCTAAATATGGCAATAATTTAACAAAAAATTATTATTTGGATACTTCATCCGACCTTACGGCCGCAATAAAGAATTATTTGGCCAGTTAACAGAAACTATACAGCCAATTAGCACGATTTAACGCGTATAGCCACCCTACACAACCACGATCTTCGCAATGGAGGTTGGGACAAACTATTTAATTTGCAAAAACTTAAACTAAATTAAACGAGAGGTTATGTTATATAAACGAAACGAATGCATATACGTATATAACCTAAATGCATGCCGATCAGCAACCACGATGACCAAACAGCAAACACCGAAACGTGTTTTATTTTATCCGAAATAATAGAAAAGATGAAAACGATCTTTCCTCGTTGGAGCGCGAATTAATGATGTGAGAGAGCTTTATAGACCAACTCTTAAAATAAACAAAAATCATCAGTTAAGCGGATCAACCCAAAGAATTTGCTGAAATAATTTGGTATTAAGTTAAATAAATTGTTTACTTTTTCAAATATTTTGTTTATATTTATTATCAATACTCAAACTGAGGTGGAGGGTATCAAAGATTCGGCACAGGCGAATTTAACACTCTTACTTGTAAAAAGGTTCTTGTACTTTTTTAAAAGAAGGTACTTATTTTAAATAATTAATATTTTACGAAATTTTTTTGTTAAGAAAATTAGCTTTGTTAAGAAAAGCCATTTTACTAAGAATTGGTACAATTTTAAGTAAAGTATCTTTTGTAAAGTAAAGTCAATTTTTTAGGACAGGGTACTTTATTGAAAAAATTTATTTTTTTAGAAAAGTATGCATACGTGTAAAAATGACGTATGAGAATTAATTTATGATATTAAATATTAATCATACGCCATTACAGATACCGATGACCCTCTAATAAGTTCCTCTTAGTAGTGCTAGGAACTTATTAGACATATTTACATATGTAGCATGTTTCTAAATCATTAATGAGTATTTTTGTTTTGTTGTCTATGATGTTGAATTATAAATGAAACCTGAACGATAGTAAACAAATATAATAATCATGCATAATTTAGAGAAGTATATTGAGTTGCTTCTAAATTAATATTTTAAATTTAATTACACACCTCTGCCGGGTAAAATGCGATTCAACTACGACCGCAATTCAATTTTTAATGTTAAAAATATAGGTGTTTATAAATATTTGGATTGAATATGGTTTCAATCCGCCCATTGCTATAGAAGTTATACATATTTTTTGATGTTAGCACCTACTAGCACTACAAATATCTATATAAAATATTTTCGCTACCCAACTAACATATGGCAATATAAACTTTTAAAAAGTACTGCTTTTTGAAGAAAATGTCAATTTTTAAGAAAATATACTATTTTAAGTAAAGGCACTCTTTTAAAAAAATGTGTTTTTTTAAGAAAAAGTATTTTTTTTAATCAAATGATATAAAATAAAAAAAGAGGCTCCTTTTTAAAAAAAGTTTTTTGAGAAAAGCTACTTATTTAAGAAAAGATTATTTTTTCAGGAGAGATACTTTTCAAGAGAAGATATTTTTTATGTAAAAGTATATTTGAAGAAAACGCGTAGATGGCGTGATAACATTTACAACAATCACATTAAAAAAAAGTGAATCACAACAACCGTCCAATTTAATATTTTTTAAAAAGTTTTTTTTTTATATTTTCATCTATATCTTGTGACATTATCAACCGATTAATTTTACAGTGAAATGTGTCTAAATTTATTTCGAAATGCGATATATCTAAGGTCATTATCACATGATTAAAATTTTGTGTTACCATATCTTAAAACCTGATAGTTTTAAAATGTTTAAAAAAAATATATGTAATTTCTGATTGTCCTCTCTACATTTGTGCTAAATTTCATGAGTAAGCGTTCATTGGTTCCTGAGATATAAATTAAGAAGTGAAGTTATATTGGTTGTTACATCCAATACTACTCTGTGGTTAGGGTATAATGAGTAGGTTGATGGTGATGTTTGTAACAACCAAAAATATTTTACATAGGCGTAACTTTAATTATACCGATCCACTCGGAACATGATTTTCATTTAGCGATGTCTGACGGTCTGCCTGTCTGTCCATCTGCTGTCTGCCCTCTGTCCATCTGTGTGTCCATGTATACGTCGCAATATTAATAAATTATTATGAATTTTGTATACAAATTAATATCGGCCATATCACCATTAATGTATAACATGGTGAATAACACCTATAATATCGACCTAAACTGCCGTAAGATCCAACTTCGACTAGTACAGTGCAAACAAAAGATATTTGGAAAAAGGAGACACCATCTTCTACGAAATACTGCAGGCCAATCAAATTTGAATTCAAAAATGAAACTCATGATGCCATTAACAAAGAAGTTACTGATATCAAGGTCCAAATTGCAACACTACAACCATTACAATTACAGTAAGATGGACAGCAATTTGAATTAAGCTACCAATTAATGCTGACAATGATAGATGGAAAAGTAGGCCGGGCATTAACTAACACCACGGCTGCATCCAGCTGCATTATATGCCAAGCAACATCAAGCCAATTAAACCAGGTCCCGACAAAATCATTTGATCATAGCGATATGAATTTGAATTATCAACTCAACATGCAAGAATACGACTTAAGGAACACATACTAAAAATCAGTTATGATTTGGATTTCGGGTCTTCAGGATCAATAAGAAACAACGAAACCAACAAAGAGCTAAGAAGTTCAAAAAAGAAACATGTTCAAGATGATTATCGCAAATTTGGTTTGATTATAGATCAGCCAAAACAAGGGTTAGGCAATAAAAATGATGGCAATACCGCAAGAACATTCTATTCAGATCCAGAAACAGCATCTGAAATAACAGGAGTGGATTTAATCCATATTTTCAGATTTAAAATAATTCTAGAAGTATTAACGTCCAATCAAGAAATTAACTCTAAAAAATTTGGAGATTATGCTAAGGAAACTGCGAAAATAGCAACATGAAAATCCTTTATCATGGAGAAGAAGTCATTAAATATCAATAAGGATTACAGATTTTATAAAGAGCACACTACTAGAAAAATTTCACAAAATTCCACAAATGAAGATCTATTTAATATATTATTGGCAACGTCAGATCCGTTCATCTCCAGTATTCGAAATCAATGGAAAGTGGAACATCGGGATTTAGATGAAGAAGTCAAAAAACTACGAAAGAACAGAAATGACACAGAACAAAATATGGAATATTTGCATTCAATGCTTGAATCAAATGAATAATAATTACCAGCAGACTCCAGCGTTCGAAATTCGAGTGCAATTTCTGGGCAGCTTTATTGTTCAACTTTGCCAATTCACAAACCAACACTTTTATAGTTTATTATTATTGTGAATGAAGATAACAAACTCATTAACAAATTTAGTAAAACACACATAGCATATGTGTAATTTTATGTATGTGTTAGTAGCAAGTTTAAATGCAATTTACTCAAAATAAAGGAAAAAATTTAAAAAATCTGTAAATCTGCAAGACGGCTAAAAAAGAAATACCTTTCCAATAATATACGATTGGTCAAAATTGGGATAAAACGCAGCATTATATTATATTATATTAATTTTTATAATATAATACCAAAATTTGCCAAGAGAAGTTAACGTACAGTAATGCCAAAATATGCCAAGATAAGTTAACGTATAGTAAAAATAAACTTGATTCTCCACGCATAACTTTCCTCAAACCCAACGAATTTAAGCAGTTAATAGCTCAAAAGAAGGAGCTTGAACCACTGAGTGTTCTTAGACCTATGTCAACATAGGTCTAGTTATAGAGGTTTGAGAGAAGAAAAATATTGAAAAAATCTTGAATGCAAAGTTTATTCATAAATTCTTTTAATATATAAGATTGCAGTTTTTTAAAAGACTTTTTTTACCCACATATGTATGAAAAGTTTTAACAAATAAGAAAGATTCAAAAAAATAAAAACCCTATTTTCATATCAAAACCAGAATCATTGCGCTAATGTTCAGCAGATTAATTTTGCAAAAACTAATAAATTTGACAGCAAAAAAGATCAATTTCTCTGTAGTAATAGCAAGACTATTAGATAACTAGTTGATTGTGTGGCGCCTAGGCGCCCGTTTATTTAACTTTAACAAACAAATTTTTTTTTTCTATATCAAAATTTGCCTATATTTTATACTAGCTGGACCCGGCAAACGTTGTTTTGCCCTCAATGAATTTTTATTTTAGTTAGAATCTGTATATACCTATATAAAATGTGTGACGAAGATCTCCAGATAATAAAATGAGAGCTTCACCAAAAAATCTTTCATTGCCTTTCAAATCTTTTATCAAATCAAATCACAATGTTTGTGAGCAATGGTACATTCATCCCAAATAAAAATACTGCATTTTTGCAGAACTTTTGCCATACCGGAATGTTTTTTGATATTACAGACGGCATTCACATTTTTTTGTACGTTTAACGGTGATTTGAGTGCTGAATGAGCTGTGCGGCCACCATGCAATAATGTAGCGGCTTTTTCCTTCTTTTTCGTTAGAATATTTATATATAAAAACGTTTGTGAGTTTATTTATTAAAATTTATATAAATTTGACAACTCATTATTTTTCGAACGACAGCGCCATCTACCGGGTCCAATAAAAAAATGTTTCTAACATACATATATGTACATTCTTAGTTTCATTAAAATCACACCATAAATAAGAATATTCGAAATAACTTTACCCAGCGCCACCTATCGGGTCCATTTATACATACAAAAATTTCTTATGACGAAACATACGTTCATTCTGAATTGCAGTCAAATCGCGCTGAAAGTAAAAATTTTTGTTTTTAACTTGACCCCAACGCCAGCTAGAGGGTTAAAACTAAAAAAAAAACACAGAAGAGCTCGAACCGAACCTATGCTGGAAATCCTACCTCGACAGCTCTTATGGTTCCGGAGATCATTCGTTACAATCAAATGCATCAACGTTTTTATATATACGCCACGCCCCTTTGCTCACTAACAACTTTATATAGCTAAGGTCTTATTATTTCGCAAAAATATCCTTTTGTGAAAATTTCATGACGATCCTCCCAGTAGTTTAGAAGATATTACGATTTTTTATTTTTCTAAAAAGGGGCGTGGTCCCGCCCACTTTTCTTCTTGTATGTATTTCTATTCATGCTAATACCATATGTACCAAATATGACTGCTGTAGGTAAAAAAATTCCCGTGATATGACTTTTTCAAATTTTGGGTTATATGGGCGTGGCACCGCCCCTTTGTCCAATCAAAAATTTATATAGCATATTATTCCTTCCAGAGTCACAGTAACACGCTCTGAAAATTTCAGGAAGATCGGTTCTTTGGTTTGGCCTCCTATAAAGCACAAACAAACACACATTCATTTTTATATATATAGATAGATTGAAAGCAGATTAATTATGATTTAAGGTAAAATGGGGCGAAAAAGGGGGACTTGGTAATAAAAAAATGTATGGCTACCTTACCTGTAGATAAAAAGTGTATAAAACTTTAGATAAATACATATTACAAAAAAATTATTTTGTATAGCAAACATTGTTAGTGGTATAAGTAAAAAAAAGAGGGCGGTGAAATGGGCGTGGTTCATAGTTATATGGCGACGTTAACAGTATTAAGAGCAATATACTACCAAATAAAAAAATCCGTTGGAAGGAACAAATTTGTACAGAGAAAAAAAAGTTTAAAACTTTCAAACAAAATTTGCCGTGAAAAGGGGCGTGAAAGGGGGCGTGGCGTAAGAAATGTTTATTTCTACCTCGCCTGGAGTATAATGTGTATACAATTTGAAGTAAATCTGTTAAAAACTATATGGGAGCAATTACATAATTTTAAAAAAGTGGGCGTAAAAGTGGGCGTGGTCAAAAAAAAAGTACCCTATTAATCATGCCAGAGTCCCAGTTAAATGCTGTAAAAATTTCAGGAAGATCGGTCCAGAGGTTTGGTCTCCTATAAGGTACACACAAACAAACAAATAAACAAACACACATTCAATTTTATATATATAGATATTTAATAAAAAATAAAAAAAAATACAAAACAAAAACTTCGATTTTCAAATGAAGTTTTGTAAAAGGTCCTTTTATGTACATGTACTTATTTTCGCAAAAGTTTGCCAGTAGCCAACCTTTGCTTTATACTTTCTGCTTTTATACATAAGGAGTTTTTCATATTTTATGATTATAAACAAATATTTTATTTTGATATATTATTAAGACAAAGTATAAATATGTATCTTTTTAATAATTTAATTTATGTTTTATAACTTTTTAAAATGCATCTAATTAAATAAACCTATTCAACTAAAAAAAGTTTTTAAACCTTTCGGACAAAACAAAAAAATACTACGGTTATAATGAACTTAGTCTATAACGAACTAATTTGATCAAACCCGCCGAGAACATTATAGCCGAACTCCATTTTACTGTAGAAAAAATAGAATAGCATAGAAAAAAAACGTTTTAGAGCAAGGTTCCTAAAAGTTTCTTAAGGGGGGGTTTCAAAAGTTAAAAAAAGTCATATTTTCATAATTCTTTTTTGAAGATATGAATACTGTTGGATTATTTATTTCATATACATATTATAGCATAACATTTGAAGAATCTTTGAAAAAATCTTCAATTAAAAATTGTAATAAGTCCGTGACAGCGAATCTCCGGAGGCGTTGTTGTTTGCGGTGAACATCATAACTCGTTACCGGATCATGTGAAATAAAAAAACGAAATGCGTTTAAAAGCTGACATGTTTCCTGAAGTAGTGACGAAGAGTTTTTTCCCAAATTTTTTTTTTTTTTTTTTTTTGCAGCATTTTGAAGTGAAAAACGATTTTTGCTACACAATTTCGGAAATTTGTTGTTAAAAAAAGGGGGACGAAAATGGAACTACAAAAACCCTTCGTGGTTACCTGATGATTTATGTGTAGATATAGTGTCTTAAATTTCAAAAGAATCGGTCAAGTAGATTTTGAGTTAGTTGCGAGAAAATCGGTTTAAAGTTTTTTAAAAACTGATTTATATACCATATACCCTATGAGGCCGGTCGCTGGAAATGCTGTATCTTCTTAAGTTTTGCTCTGATTTACTTAAAATTTTGACACAACACTCCCGACATGTTGTGCATTCAACAAAGGTTTTATAACATACCACCCCTTAAGGAAGTGCAAACCCCAATACACCTACATAAAAGAAAAAAAAATATTTCTTATTTCATCATAAATGTAAACTGAAAAAAGAGAACTACATTTTTTGCAAAGTTATCTATAAATCCAAAAAATAAAAAATAAGGGCGTATTAGTTTTACTTCAAAAAAAAACTTATAATTCCAAATTGCCTTTAATTCTTCCATGATAATTTCAATAAATTATTCAAATTAAAATCTTAAATATACTTATTTACGTAATTTATTTTTGTCTAAATTTAAGAAAGCAAATTTTACAAAAATTAATATTATGAGTGAAAAAAAATTATTTTCCCACCTCTCTTCTGAAATTACAATGTAATTTAATTATGCAAAGTTAGAATAATTTAAATTTTAAACCTAATATCGCTCTATTTTTTCAAGTGCTTTTCAATACAGAACTTTAGACGAAATGATACGTTGGACAAAAACAAAATCCACAGAATCTTCAGATCTCTTTTTTCTCAAATATTTATCAAAAACAGCTTACTCTTTGGTAAGTGCTGGCCACCAGAGAACCTGAGCGAAAGCACTCCTAACAATACAAAACAATTTTGATATGAAAAACAAAACAGACAAACGGAAAAGTTTAGTTTAATAAAGGAAGTATGTATGCATATCGGACGACGTTAAATGAGAAAAATAAAAATGTTTAAAATTTCATTTATTAATTGTTTTTGCAGAATTTTTTCATTGACCAACAAAGGGAATTTAAAGACGAATTTGAATAGATATTAGTTTTTTTGATGGATTTTTTGTGTTCAACTTATTCCATATGTAACACGAAATCTGCATATGTAGTGCTTATGTCGTTAGCAGTGCTGCCAATTTTGACAACTTATTGTAATTTCGACGATTTTTTAATTTGTTAAATGATTTGTTAAATTTGTTAAAATGATGATTGAAGATTTAAAATTTTCAGTAGTATAAAAATTACGATTTCAAGGGTTAACAATTAATGGGTTGTTTATCGAAAATTGATAGTTTGTGTTCAGTGTAAATGTAAATTACAAAATATGCATAGAGTTAATTCTGGGTCAAGTCGTTTCAAAACGGAAATACCTTGAATGCATCTCCATTTAAGATTTAAGTTTTAATTACGGCGATACTTTAAACCTATATTATATGTTTCAGCTATAGATACATATCAATAAAAATACTTAGTTGCCTGCTGCGTTAAATTTTTTTCGTTGAAATTTCATCACTAGTACATTATTATATATAGAGAAAACCAATGCTGTAATAATATTCGTAATATGAATGATATAAATAAATTTTATTGTTTCCTTTTGTAATACTTTTTCGAGTTTTATAAGCGGTAAAATTTTCTTGACAATTTCTTGTTTTAAAAATGACGATTTTGTTTCCAAAATTGTCGATTTTCAGAAGATTTTATTAGCAGCACAGGTCGGTAACAAAGAAGAGAGAAAATTGTGTGTGGGCTTGTATAAAGTGAGAGAGATTAAATTTTGTTTGTGTATTTCGCATAGCTTTGTAGGGAGTGCTATGTGTGTGTATTATTTCAGCGTTACAGAATCAGTCAGTGAGTCAGAGATCAGCGTAAATATATATAAGATATTACTAAAGTTTTTTTCAGTTTTTCAGTTTTTTTCTTTGAGTTTAAACATATTTGCAAATTTGACAGCAAAAAATTTTTAATTTTTCAGTACTAATAGCAAAACTTTCAATTGATTTACTTTTTTTTTATCGAGTGTAAAAATTTGTTTGAGTGTAACATTAAAAAAATCCCATTATTACAAAAAATACTTGTAATTATTATAAAATCCAAATATGACGTTTTTTAATAAATAAATAAATAAAAAGCCCATATTTCACACAAAAAGTAAAAAAAAAAGAAAAGTTCAATTTTGACCTACAATTCCTTAAAAGTGTTCAATCAATTTTAATGAAATTAAAACAGACTCAAGTTCAACTAAATATCTACCCACTAGAAAAAGAATTACTAAAATATTTTGATCGGTTCAAAAGTAACAGAATTTTGTCCAATGAAAAACAATTTTCAGCCACTGTGGGACGGACTGACATCGCTAAATCAACTCCAAAAGTGTTAGTTACAAACATCAATGCAAAGTCATTATATATACATACATACTTAAACATGAAACTCCGTTTGACTTGGAATTACTGATATATGAAATTATAACTTTTGACATTTTAACAAACTTTCACAGCGTATTTTTGTATGTTGTGTATACAAATTAAGGTGTTTTTTTTAAGAACAGATTCAGCAGAAGGCATATTAAGGGAAAAATATATGCTTTTATTATGTACGATAATAGATGAATGAAAAAAATTTAACAAAACATTTTTGATTGGCTCATTTCTGGCGTATGTCTCTTTTCATTATTTATCAAATTATATATTAACATATAGAAATTAAAATTATAACTATCATTTTTAAATATCATTATAGGCTAATTCCATAACATTCAGTGATCTTTCTAATCCAATATTATACAGTTAGAGTTTTTCATTGTTCATAAAAACATACAAAATTATGCAGACGGACCTGATCAACATATTTATTTACCATTAGAAAAAGCAAGCAATCATTATTTTTATTAATTATTGAGGGCAAAAAGCAGTCGTGACAGACATGACAACAAATAGACATCATTTTAGAGGATGTTTGTAAAACACAGAAGCAGTTGTTTATAGTTAATATAAGAGCTAGTTTATTAATTAAGCATATAAAAACATGAATTCTAAAATAAATTATAGTAAATAATATTTTGTAATAAAAGTATTTTATAATGTGACAGACAGACAAAATGACTTAATTACACTTTTCCTTTCTTACTGGACAAATGGAGGTTATAAAAATATTCAAAAATACATCTAACAATCTATTGTCAAATTTTCATAACCTTTTCTTTGAAATCTTATCAATAAAAATTACTTTAATTAAAATTATTTGATTTAAATTGAAGCTATGGTTGACGTTTGCAAGGAATTTCCCTATAATTTTTTTTAATTCTTTCATGACTGGTTGAAAATAATTGATTACATTAAAAAAGTTATTATCTATATGTGAACCTGCATATGAAAACCCACCTAGTGTGTCAAAACAAGTTTTTGAGTAAAACGCAATTAAAATTCTCCTTCTGTGTTGCTTTTACATAGTGTGTGTTTTAAATAATTGTATTTCTACATTACTTTCCGATGTTTTTGAGACTTGCGAGCGGTTTCCTATGCAAATTTAAAGTTTTTACATCCAAGTCCGAAAAAAAGTATATTCATGAAATTTGACAGGTTTTCTTAAGCAGGGTCACATCTAAAGGGTCCGCCATCTAACGTTTTTTTTTTTTTTTTTTCAACTAGTGCTTATTTCGTGAGTGGTAACACTTAGCTCATTTCTGATTTGACAGATAATTAGTTTTATCCTTCCGCTGAACGAGTATGGTTGTGTATACGCTTGAACAACGCTGGGAAATATTGCGACATTACTTTGAAAATCATGGTAATGTTGCAGAATGTGTGCGAAAATTGCGTACGGATTTTGGAAGAAGAGAAGCACCGTCAGATCCGTATGTTCGTTATCTTGTGAAAAAAGTGAAAGAAACTGGCATCCTCATCGATAAACCAAAGCGTGAAAAGCCAAAAACAGTGCGTACACTCGAGAATATTGCTGCTGTGGCAGAAAGTGTGCGTGAAGCGCCATCAACAACAATTCACCATCGTTGTTAAGAATTGAACATTTCGGAGGAATCATTTAGACGAATTTTGCATAAAGACCTTGGTATGATGCCATACAAAGTCCAATTGGTTCAGGAGTTGAAGCCAACTGACCATCCAATGCGTTTTCGCTTCGCTAAGTGGGCCTGCGATCGACTTACAGAAGATGCCGCTTTTGCCAAAAAAAAAAATCATCTTTTCAGATGAAGCTCATTTTGATCTTGGCGGGTATGTAAACAAGCAAAATTGTCGCATTTGGTGCACAGAAAACCCGCACGCATACATTGAAAAGCCGATACACCCAAAACGAGTCACTGTTTGGTGCGGATTTTGGTCCAGATGCATAATTGGGCCATTTTTCTTCGAAAATGAGCAAGGAGTGGCCGTTACAGTCAATGGCGATCATTATCGGGCCATGTTGAACGAATTTTTGTTCACAAAAATTGAAGAGGAGGATATTGGCAACATTTGGTTTCAACAGGACGGCGCTACGTGCCACACAGCCGAAGCTACACTCGATGTTTTGCGCCCTGTTTTTGAAGATCGCATTATCAGCCGCAGAGCTGGAGTCGTTTGGCCACCTCGGAGCTGCGATTTGACACCGTTGGACTATTATTTTGGGGTGCCCTCAAAGATAAGTGTTACGCCAACAAGCCAGAGACAATTGACGCTTTAAAGGACAATATTCGTGAAGCCATTGGCGAAATACAGCTGCACACAATCGATAATGTGCTCAAAAATTGGACCGATCGTGTAGGCTACTGCATGGCCAGCCGAGGCAGCCATTTGAATGAAATTATTTTCCATTATTAACCGGAAGGATTGTACTTTCAAATAAAAAACGAAATTTGAGATAATATTCAGTAGTTTTTTTTTATACCATTTTCAAAAAAAAAAGTTATTTGGCGGACCCTTTATAATATTAATGGGCAAGGCGATTTCTTGTCATCGATGTTTTGTTCTACCGTTTTATCCCGATTTTGACCAAACGTATATAATTTGAAAGGTATTTCTTTTTAGCTGTTACCCAATTTACAGATTTTTAATTTTTTTCCCCTTTTTTTAGAGAAAATTGCATTAAAAGTTGTTACTAACACATACGTAAAATTATAAATATGCTATGTGTGTGTTTATTAGATTTGTTAATGTGTTTGTTAATGAGTTTGGTATCTTCATTCACAATAATAATATTGAAATATATAAGCGCAGAGTTTAAAGAAAAAAATAATGTTGTTTATTTTGAGAGTTCAAAATAAAAGTGAAGTAAATATATTGTAGAACATTAAAATAAACAAGTAAGATTAAATCTATCAGAAAACAAAAAGTATTGTACAGATTTTTCTCAAATTTGGTTCGTATCTATTTTTTGAAAATATAAGTGATTTTAACAAATATGGTCAGAATTGGTCCATTTTTCGACCTAGTCCACATATAAATACAGCATCCGATATGAACTTTTTCATATCTGCAGCCAAAAAAATCATTAACAATGCCACTCAAATTTGGTTTATGCTAATTTTCTATATCCACTTAGTAGGATCGAAGAGATAAACGGTCTCGACCGACTATAATTTTCTTACTTGTTTTTAAAATGTTTTTTACCCACATATGTATAAAATGTTTTAATAAATAAGAAAGATTCAAACAATAAAAACCCTTATTTTCATATCAAAATCAAAATAATTGCGCCAATGTTCAGCAGATTTATTTAGAATTAACAAATCTGACAGCAGACTACGAGGGTGGATCAGTAAGTCCGTGGCTTTTAGAATGAAACACATTTTTTTTTCAAAAAAAAAAAAAAAATATTTTTCAACATAATCTCCTTTTGGCTCAATACACTTAGTCCAAAGTTTCTCCAATTTTTGTATCCATCCAAGAAATAGGATTTTTCGAGGTCCATAAAATAGACTTTTGTTTGATCAATAATTTCATCGTTGGAGCTAAATCTCTTTCCAGCGAGCCATTTCTTTAGGTTTGGAAATAGGAAATAGTCACTGGGGGCTAAATCCGTTGAATATGGCGGATGAGGTACAAATTCGTAGCCCAATTCATGGAATTTTGTCATTGAGACTGCACACGTGTACACCCGTGCATTACCTTGATGAAAAATAACTTTTTTCTTGGCCATATGGGGTCGCTTTTTTTACGCCTCGTTTAATCGGTCCAATTAGTTAGTAAGTAAATGTAATATTCGCCGTTTATTGTTTATTGTAATCGATGTAGATTATCCCGCTTGCATCCCAAAAAACTGTTGCCATCACCTTATTGGCCGAAAAACTTACCTTGACCTTCTTCGGAGCCGGTTCAACCGGAGAAACCCATTGTCTAGACTGCTGCTTGGTTTCCGGAGTGTTCTAATGGATCTATATTTCATCCACAGTTACAAAACGCCACAAAAACTTATTCGATTTGCGGTAAAACAACTCAAAACAATCCTTTGAATTTGTCACACGATTACGTTTATGGTCAATTGAGAGCAAACGCGGCGCCCATCTTGCAGACAGTTTTCTTAAACCCATCTGATGATTTAAAATCGAAACCACACCACCATATGAAATGCCTATGGCATCAACAATCTCACGCAGTTTTACTCTTCGATCGGCCAACAACATATCGTGGATTTTTTCAACATTTTCGGGTGCATTGACTTCCATTCAGCGTCATTTGTATTTGTGCGACCACAACGAAAGTCATTGCAATCGATGGTACAGAGTCCCCGTAGTATTTATCAATCTTTTCCTTAATTTGATTGACGGTTTTTTTCGCAAAAAATAATGTTTAATGAGCACTCGAAACTCGCTTTTTTCCATTTAAAAAAAAACACGAGGTTGTATGTTTTGAACGCAAAGTAAATGACGGAACTTACTCAAAATTTTACAGTGGTCTACTAACAGGTGGTACTTGATGAGAGAAGTGTTGCATTTTTGCATTTCATATAGCTACGAGGGAAGTTCGAAAAGTAACGGACTTATTGATCCGCCCTAGTATTAGGTAATATTACTAACGTTTTTTTAAGTGGAAATATTCTTTGAGTGTAAACAAATTTGCAGATCTGACAGCAAAAAATTTTTAATTTTTCAGTACTAAAATAGCAAAATTTCCAGTTGATTTTACTTCTTATTTAGTGTAAAAATTTTTGTGAGTGTAAACATTTAAAAAAAATACCATTATGTATTAAAAAAAATGCTTGTAATTATTATTAAAATCCAAATATGACATTTTTTTAATAAATAAAAAAATTTAAAACCCATATTTCACACTAAAAGTTAAAAAAAAAATTAAAAGTTAAACTTTGACCTAGAATTTCTTAAGAAGTACTGAATCAGTTTTAATGAAATTAAAACGGACTCAAGTACAACTTAACCGCTAGAAAAATAATTACTAAAATATTTTGATCGGTTCAAAAGTTACAGAATTTTGGCCAATGAAAAACAATTTTCAGCCACTGTGGGCCGTTCAATCCACACCATTCAGTTGAGGCCGCAAGAATTCCGTAATCATGTTCCTATAACGAATGCCCTGCACAGTCGTACACTCTTATTGGCTCACCCTTTACTGTCGAGTTAAAATGAAGGTTGAATCAAGGGATGATAAGTTTAAATGGAGTATATCCATTTTTAGGCTGACCATATTTCAAGTACTTTTCGAAAATTGATGCCAGAAATTTTAGCAACTATGGTGGGTGCAAATGGATATTTTTCCAAACTGATATAATTTGGAAATCTGACAATCGGTTATTTTATTAAAATTCTGAAAGAAGCCTCTCTGGAATTCTACTATTCTTCTAAAACTTCGATTTTTTTTTTTTTTTTTCAAAAACAGGTGGTCACAATATCCTGTTTTCCCAAATAAAAGACAGTTTTAGGCCATAAATGTTCTGTCCTTTCTTTTGAATTTACCAAAATGTTTTTGTTATTCTAACAAAATCTGGATCAATCTAAATAAACTAAAAATTGAAAGCAAAGATAACTGCAAAAAAAAAGAAAGTTCTAAAAAGAAAAACGCGTTGTTTTTTTATGAGGAATAAACCTTCGAAAATCGGCTTAATCTCATTAAATACGGAATGGTTGTTTAGGTTGAGCCATCCCATAAAGTATTTTCTCTTTAACATTTAAATGTTAGTTTGTATCTGTTCCTCTGTGTCTGTCTTCATTCGTACATTTACCTCAGACTTAATGCTTGTCTTTGTACGTACATTTACCTCATTGTTTTTCCTTCCCAACTCCACGATAAATAAATGAAAACAAATTGTTTTATATTTTCGGTGTAATCAAGCATATTCCCATGGGTTTTTGGTTTCTTTTAGATAACATTTTATCAATTATCATTATTGTTCATTTATTCGAACATATTTTTTGTTTTTGTCTGCTGTCTGTTCTCGAGCAATGAGATTTAATATGTTTTTACGGTTTATTATACTTCGTGTTTTTTATTCTTTGTCTTATTTTTTTAAGGTTTTATATTTCCATCTCCTTCATTAAATTCGATGGTTATAAAAATATATTTACATTATCTTCATTGCTTTTTTTCTCTCATATAAATATAAAATAATAATTATTGGTTTTTTTTTTGTTTTACAATCGTTTATTCGTGGAACATTTAAATATAATGTAAAGAATTTGTAATTTGAACAAAGTTCTTGGAATATCGTTATTAGAAATTGAATTTTAACAAAAAACAAGTAAGTGTGTTAAATTGGGCTATGCCGAATCTTCGTTACCCTCCATTTATTTGGTATAATATTTCTCATCACAAATGAAATTAAATCGATTTATTTTTTATTTTTATGAAAAATTAAAATATTTAGTTCCTTTTTAACCAAAATATGTATAAACAATACGATATCGAAAAGAATTTTGAACAAAAGCGTATGTATATATCCTTAAACGAATATTGTATACGATTTATGGTGTGCGTTATCTATAATATTAATGGGCTAGGCGATTTCTTGTTACCGATGTTTTGTTCTACCGTTTTATGCCGATTTTGAACAAACGTATATTATTTGAAAGGTATGTCTTCGTTGCTGTTCACCAGATTTACAGATTTTTAAATTTTTTCCTTTATTTTGAGTAAGTTGCATTTAAAATTGCTACTAACACATACATAAAATTATACATATGCTATATAGCATATGTTTATTAAATTTGTTAATGTGTTTGCTAATAAGTTTGTTATCTTCATTCACAATAATAATAAACCAAAAAAGTGTTGGTTTGTGAATTGGCTAAGTTGAGAAATAAAGTTGCCTAGAAATTGCACTCGAATTTCGAGCGCTGGAATATGCTAGTTGTATTTATTATTTTAACATAAAAATTTAAATTTTGTAACTAATGATTTTAAAAAAATATATGGAAGAAATATTTTGCATTATTAAATACTTTTGAATGAAATATGCTTTTATTTGGTAATTTGAATTCAATAAAACAATGTTCTCTTAATATACTATATATAGACTCAATTGACTTGTTTATAGTTTTTTTCTTTTCATTAAACAAGTAGTATAATCATTAAACCACATTTTCCATAACTACATTGCAAACACAGTTTAGAGAGAATTCTATTAAATGAGTCGTAACATATTTAACCCTCCCAGGTGAGCTACCGAGAGTTTGATCGTAATTTCTAAAGACGAACACACGAAAATCGCTATATCAATTCCGCTTGTTATAAAGATCGAAAGTATATATATCTTTTATGGGGTCGAGATTTTTTTCTAATTATTATGAAGAACTATTATTATTATGAAGTACTTATACTATATACATTAGCGTGGCCCTTAATAAAAAAAAGTGTTCAAACTGTCGGTCTCACCCCCTAGAAATATGCGAATAGCAAAAAAACTTAGAAATACAAAGTTTTGTGCCAATCAAAAAACGTTTAGTCGTGGCGCAAAGCGATTGAAAATTGCAAGTGTGTTTATATGGGGAAAATATGACTTTTTTCCAGATTTTACGAAAATTTCGTCTATAATTTAATTTTTCCGACAAATTGTTGTATAATTCGGGATCAGTATTAAATTATATTTCTAAAAAGCTATAAAACTTCAAAATCGAATAAAAATTCGCCAAAAAATAGCATATGCCCCAGACCAGTTTTGTGCCAAAAAAAAACTAGGTCATGAAATTTGATGGCATTTTTTTCAACTTTGAGAAGTTGATTAAAACCATCATTGTTTTTGGTCTCTATACTTATAAGCACTCACATATGAAGTATTGTTTTATTACCACGTTGTTAACCTATTGCCCATTGAGACCGAAAATTCGAAAATTTTTTGATAAAATTTTAAAACTCCTTTTTCAAGTTTGAAAAAATTTTCTTAAACAAAATTTAAAAAACTGAATCTATCACTTTAAGGTTTTATTAAATACATGTTGCACATTAAGTGTGTGAATTTTTAAGTAAATCCCTCTACCACAATTCTTTTGACAAGGATTTTATTTTTGCGGATGTCGAGAAAAATTGGATTTTTGTGAAATATTCTGTAAATGTACTCTTTCTTAATACTTTGTATCAAAAATTCATCACTTTTCTACTTTTAAATGTTATATTTTATTTTAATAGCCTAGGGTTTCGGAAAAAAATAATGTTACTCCATTAACCCTTTTGGACGCTTAAAATGTAATAACCAAATGTGTAGAAGTTTCGTTCCAAAAATTTGGGATAAATCCGAGAACGTTAACCCATTATTTGCCAAGGCCAGCTTTGGATTTTAAGATATTTTAAAATAAAAATTACCAAAAACGAGTTTTTCTAATAGACTCGTTGATACCACTATTTAGAATTTAGGAAAAATAATTCGGTTAATTTTTATTTATTTAACCATTCAGTGCTCCTGAGATCAAAATTATCCATTGTGATATATCTCTGGTGCAATTATCTGCTTATTGCTCGCGAATATAAATTAAAACAACTTAGGTCATATGTCTAATAAATAGGACGTTTTTTGATATTCACTTTAATTTAATTTTGTAATTTATTCCATTAAGAGTAGTATTAATTTAATATTACCTTTTATATATGGGGGGTTTCATGTCAAGTGCACCAACTTTTGAAACCGATGTCTTCCGATCAGGATGAAATTTGCACCAAGGTTAGTCCTATTGGATAGTAGTTTAGACACAATTTTCCAACAAGATCGGTCAAGATCTCTCTGAGTTAGAGGGGATCAAAATTTGACATTTTGGCCAAACAGGTGTTTTTTCTCATCCATGTAACTTATTACCTATTGTTCTTAGAAAATTTTCTCCCAAATAGTTTAGATAGCTATTTCTTCAATATTTTGGAAAAAATACTTTAAAAAAAAAAAAATTTTTTTAGACTTTTTTTTGCTAAATTAAAGCATTTTTGCCTTTTTTTCAAAAAGGGCATATTTTTTTTTTTTTTTCATAAGAAAACTTAGGATTTTTCCTTTAAGAGCTTTTTGGTCGCTTAGTGGGATGGGAGTGGGATATCTATCAAAATAAATGTTTTGTAACTCAAGACAACGGTTTTTAAATTTTTCACAAATGCACTATTTTGAATTTTTTCCTATTTGTGTGAAAACCTTACAAATAAAACTTATACTGAGAAACTAGACAAACTAAACTTTCCGAAGGTATATAACATGCCTAACTAAAATTTCATACCCTCAATACTGTAATACCCACAATATGTTAACCTCAGGAAAAAAAATCACTTTTTTTCTATAGAAATGTTGAACAATTATTTTTTTTATTCATTTGTAATAATAATTAAATTAATATATAATAATTATAATAAAAATAAATAGATAAATTATTTAATAAAATTTAATCTTAAAACATTAGATCCATTCATATCATAACTATTTTATAGTTAATTTATTGTAGCTGATGAAGTATTTAGTCACTTTTTAAAAATCCAATCTTTCATCCAGCTTATTTGTCGAATTTATTTGCTGCTTTTTTAGCCAATCCTTTCCTGGCGTTACTAGGTTCAGCTGTTGATTTCGCTGGTGTTTTTTTTTTTTTTGACTTTTGAAAGAAATCGCATTGAGTAGAGGCAGAAAACTTTTTCATCTCGAGTCTTCCATCGACAAGCGGTATAAAAGCATGGTATTGAGTGGTGGCATCGATTGTTATCGCAGCATCGAATCTGCTCTTTAGTGTTTTCAATGTTTCCTCATAATCCTCTTTGCCAATAAAAACTATTTTAGTTTCTTTACAATAATTCTTTGTCCAATGGAATAAAGCAGTCGCATCTAAGATGCGATCTTGATGAGAGCACTGGAGGCTATACTTCGCTGCATTTCTTTTAAGGTTTGCCCCAATACCATCACATGCTCCTTTACCATGAGCAGTAGGATGAAAATGCCACTCGGCTGGCATTCCAAAATCTTTTTCATGAGCCATAACATTTGCGAAGCTACTTTTGTTTTTAAAATGTTGACGAGCTCCGTCCGAAACGTAGTATACCTTCTTTACTTTAAATTTAGATTTTAGTTATTTTAGTATTATCTTCTGGTACTCATAAACTGCAACGGTATCATGTTTTAAATCGTCGGATATGATTGCCATACTTTCGTGTTCCAGTTTTTCATCTTTCATGTAGTAAATAACTACTATGAATATAGTTGCTTGGTCTTTATTGAAGTGGAATGCTTGTATGGCATCCTGAAGAACATATTTATAGTTTTCTGCGAAATCATATGAAATAACGAATTCACCAGACTTCAAATGTTTCTTCAAATCCTTGAAGAATGACCATTGCTCTTTGACTAAAAAGTCGTGGTTTCTCAAGTTTAGCAGTCCTGTACACATTTCTTCCACAAAATCATCCACATTTAAAATGATTGTTTTCAATGTGCATCTGTCAGTCTGAATCCAAGAATCAAATTTGACCTCCTCTATGTATTCTCGATTTAAAGAGTTGATTAAATTTTCTTTGATGAATGTGGTTTTCGGGTAATTGGTGCATTCACCTAAGTGGCAAGAAGTTGTTGCATTAGGACACATAGTCAATTTAAGGCAATCGCGGTAATCGTGTAAATCTTCTGCCGAATCATCTGTTAAATACTTTAAGTTGATTTCCTTCAACATCAGTTTACCATTTTCATGGTTAATGCAAACGCATACTGTATGAGTTCCGCTGCTTCATGGCAAAACGCAATGTTTTGGCCTCATTTGGGTAAATTTCGTGAAGCCAATTTTAACATCCTCGTGTTCAGATTGAAATGTTGCAAATAACTCTTTCAGGTTACAGAAAACCATTCTCTTCTGTTATATTATGAAGATATGTTACATACCTTCAGAAAGGTTAATTTGTCTAGTTTCTCAGTATAAGTTTTATTTGTAAGGTTTTTCACAAAAATAGGAAAAAATTCAAAATAGTGCATTTGTAAAAAATTGAAAAACCGTCGTCTTGAGTTACAAAACATTTATTTTGATAGATATCCCACTCCCATCCCACTAAGCGACCAAAAAGTTCTTAAAGGAAAAATCCTAAGCTTTCTTATGAAAAAAAAAAAAAAAAAAATGCCCTTTTAAAAAAAAAGGCAAAAAATGCTTTAATTTTGCAAAAAAAAAAAAAGTCTAAAAAAAAAAATTTTTTTTAAAGTATTTTTTTCCGAAATATTGAAGAAATAGCTATCTAAACTATCTGGGAGAAATTTTCTAAGAACAATAGGTAATAAGTTACATGGATAAGAAAAAACACCTGTTTGGCCAAAATGTCAAATTTTGATCCCCTCTAACTCAGAGAGATCTTGACCGATCTTGTTGAAAAACTGTGTCTAAACTACTATCCAATAGGACTAACCTTGGTGCAAATTTCATCCCGATCAGAAGACATCGGTTTCAAAAGTTGGTGCACTTGACATGAAATCCCCCATATATATTATTATATTTGAAATTTACTTTTATTTAATAAACTATTTAAAACTAGGAAATAAAATGGTAGAAGTTTCAAAACAAGTAGGTGACATTGAAGATAATATAAAGCGACCGATTATAAAAAATCAAAAAATGTCAACCATTATAAGTAAGGCATCTTCACCGATTGACCTGAAAAAAAATTTTTTTTTGGCGTTTTTTATCAATATCCACCAATCTGGTGGGTGAGACAGCAAGAAATTCAAGTTTATTGCATCAAGTTTATTACATCAAGTTTATTACATAAAGTAATTTTATAACAAAATTTGTTAAAAGTTGTTTTAATTTATATTCGCGAGCAATAAGCACAATGGATTATTTTGATCCCAGGAGCACTGAATGGTTAAATAAATAAAAATTAATCGAATTATTTTTCTCAAATTCTAAATAGTGGTTTCATCGAGTTTTATAGAAAAACTTGTTTTAGGTCATTTTTATTTAAAAATATCTTAAAATCCAAAGCTGGCCTTGGCAAATAATGGGTTAGCGTTCTCGGATTTATCCCATATTTTTGGAGCGAAACTTCTACACATTTGGTTATTATATTTTAAGTGTCGTATCTAAAAATTGGACAGCACTTACAAAATATTTGAATTTTTTGAATAAATTGTCTTTTATTACCTTGGGGTCATATGTGACCCCAATTCCAAAAGGGTTAATGGAGTCATATTATTTTTTTCCGAAAGCCTAGGCTATTAAGATAAAATATAACATTTAAAAGTAGAAAAGTGATGAATTTTTGATACAAAGTATTTAGAAAGAGTACATTTACAGAATATTTCACAAAAATCCAATTTTTCTCGAAATCCGCAAAAATAAAATCCTTGTCAAAAAAATTCTGGCAGAGGGATTTACTTAAAAATTCACACAGTTAATCTGCAACATGTATTTAATAAAACATTAAAGTGATAGATTTATTTTTTTAAATTTTGTTTAAGACAGTTTTTTCAAACTTGAAAAAGGAGTTTAAAAATTTTATCAAAAAAATTTCCAATTTTCGGTCTCAATGCGCAATAGGTTAACAACGTGGCAATAAAACAATACGTCATATCTGAGCACTTGTAAGTATAGAAACTAAAAAAGAATGATGGCTTTAATAAATTTCTCAAAGTTGAAAAAAATGCCATCAAATTTCATGATCTATTTTTTGGCACAAAAATGGTCTGGGGCATTTGCTATTTCTTGGCGAAGTTTAATTCGAATTTGAAGTTTTATAGCCCTTTGAAGGGTTAATTTAATACTAATCCTGAATTTCATAACAGCTTGTCGGAAAAATTAAACTATGGAACGAAATTTTCGTAAAATCTGAAAAAAAGTCATATTTTCCCCATATAAACACACTTGAAATTTTCAATCGCTTTGCGCCACGACTAAACGTTTTTTGATTGGCCCAAAACTTTGTATTTCTCAGTTTTTTTGCTATTCGCATATTTCTAGGGGGTGAGACCGACAGTTTGAACACTTTTTTTCCCTCCATATAACGAAGGGCCACCCTAATATACATATACCCTCTGCACACTGTCAACTTTGTTCAAGTAAAACAGTGCCACAAAAAGCGCTAAAAGGCTCTACATTACAATTAAAAGCGCTGATATTTGCTGTTAGTCTTTAAGTGCATCAATAAAAACAAGTAAGAGTGTTAAATTCGGCCATGCCGAATCTTTGATACCCTCCACCTCGGTTTGAGTATTGATAATAAATATAAACAAAATATTTGAAAAAGTAAATAATTTGTTAAACTTATTACCAAATTATTTCAGCAAATACACTGATTTTTAAGAATTTTTGGAGGTATCTCCATATTTTAGAGATTTAACCCATTTCAAACACCAACCTAAATGGTAAATGGTTTATTTTGTTGAATGACCGTAATTTCAAAGGATAGACAGATCGACGCATGTACGGACATTATATGGACTCGAGTTGTTATAGGGATTAATAATACAAATACTTTATGGGGTCGCAATTCAATGCGTTACAAAGAATACCAACAGTCACAATAAGGAATAATACTTTTCAATGTTTTGAGAGCTAAAAATTATGCGGTATTTCAAAATAAATGTTTCTAAAAATCTTGGCAATTTTTGGTTTGCCATATACCAGGATAATTTGCTTTTTTTTAAAAAGTACTTTAAAATAATTTACTTTGTTTTAAAAAAAGTTATTTTATATAAAAGATCCTTGTTTGAGAAAAGGTAACTTTCTAAGAAAATTTACTATAAGAAGAAAGTTATCCTTTTAAAAAGTTACTTTTTTAAAAAAATACTTTTTAAGAAAATGTTCTTTTCAAAAAAGGGCAGATTTTTAAGAAAATGTACTTATTTAAGAAAAGATATTTATACCCTATACCACTATGTGGTCAGGGTATAATGACTTTGTGCTGATGGTTCTAAGTACCAAAAATATGTGACATATTATACCGATCGACTCAGAATCACTTTCCGAGTCGATTTAGCGATGTCCGTCCGTCCGTCCGCCTGTGTGTCCATGTAAACTTTGTAATCAAACTACAGGTCGCAAATATGAATATATTTTGATGAAATTTGGTACATAAGCTTTTATTAGCCATAGAATGAACGCTGTTGAAATTGGTGAAATTCGGTGCATGTTCAGACCTAGTCCCCATACAAATGACCCCTATGAAATCGACATAAATTGCCATAAGATCCAAATTATCATATAGATCTCAGTCAAATTGGGTTTGTATGCATTTATTGTATCCATTAATCAGTAGTCCAAAAATAATCCCTATAGGACAATTCTTGGTCATAGGCCCCATATAGAGCTGCTTCCCGATCTTCACTTAAATCTATCAAAAAACAAAAATATTGCACAGATATAAAAAAATAGCACCCGATATGAACTTTTTCATATCTGCAACCAAAAAAATTAATAACAATGCCATTCAAATTTAGTTTATGCTTATTTTCTATATCCAATTAGTTGGACCGGAGAGATAGGGTCTCTAAGCCATGGTATAGGGTATCGTATAGTCGGTCTAGACCAACTATAATTTTCTTACTTGTTATACCCTATACCACTATGTGGTTTGGTATAATGACTTTGTGCTGCTGTTTGTAACTACCAAAAATATTTGACCTAGACCCATCTTTTATTATACCGATCGAATCAGAATCACTATCTGATTCGATTTAACGATGTCCGTCCGTCCGTCCGTCCGTCCGTCTGTGTGTCCATGTAAACCTTGTAATCAAACTGTAGGTCACAAATATGAATATATTCTGATGAAATTTGGTATATAAGCTTTTATCGGCCATAGGCTGAACGCTATTGAAATTGGTGAGAATCGGTCCATGTTCAGACCTAGCCCCCATACAAATGACCCCTATGAAATCGACTTAAATTGCCATAAGATCCAAATTATCATATAAATCTTACTGAAATTGGGTTTGTATGTGTTTATTACATCTATTAGTCCAAAAATGATCCTTATGGGACAACTCTAAGTCATAGCCCCATATAGAGCTGCTTCCCGGTCTTTACTTATATATATCAAAAAACAAAAATATTGCACTGATTCTTCTCAAATTTTGTTTGTATATATTTTTGCAAAATACAAGAGACCTTACCAAACATGTACTGGATCGGTCCATCTTTCGACCTAGCCCCTATATAAAAATAGCACTCGATATGAACTTTTTCATATCTGCAGTCAAAAAAATTAATAACAATGCCATTCAAATCTAGTTTATGCTTATTTTCTATATCCAATTAGTTGGACCGGAGAGATAGGGTCGCTAAACCATGGTATAGGGTATCGTATAGTCGGTCTAGAACAACTATAATTTTCTTACTTGTTTTTTAATGTTTTTATTTTTAAGAAAAAAAATTTTGTTAGAGAATTTAAAAGGAGTTACTTAAAAAAAGTATACTTTTTAAGGAAAGGTACTTAAAAAAACCAGGTACTTTTTTAAAAATGTATTTTAAAAAAGGATACTTTTAGAAAGATACTTTTTGACGAATGGTACTTCAAAAAAATTTATTTATATGGCTTATGAGATCAAGGATGTTCTTCGATGCGTTATGAACAGAATGACAAACTGATATATACCCTCTGCATATATACACTTTGAGGGTTTAAAATCGATTTGTATTGAAAATTTTTGATTTAATTTAAAAAAAAATATTATTGAATTTTAGATTTTTCTTGGGATCATCTAAACTACTTGGAGAAATCATCTTGATTATTTTCTAATACTAGCTCTTAATTTGAAAATTTCGGGTTATCCATGAAAATACGTATTAATCTTATTAATTGATAAAAAGAGCCACATGTTGCTAGGGGATTGACACAATATATTATTCCAACAAAATGGAATTCATGTCACAAATCAAACCGTGCTCACAATCACTACACACCTTGATGTCTTCAACAAGATCCCTTCATTAGTAATGACAGTGGTTGATTTTGTTTCTAACTTAAATATTATATTTTTAAACATGTTTGCGTTTAGTTTTCTTTTGTTTGGTTTTATTTGTTCAGGGTCAAAACCTTAGCGAAAATGTAGAGATATCACACGTGGTAGTTTCTTCATAAGTTAATCAGTATATTCTCCTTGAATACAAGCTTTTGTGTATTTTTTTTTAATAACTACGTTTTCATCCAATTTAATGATTCAGATAAACTATGTCTCATATATACATCTAGTTAATAATAGGCAAGGCGATTTTTTGTGACTGATGTTTTGTTCTACCGTTTTATCCCGATTTTGACCAAAAGTATATTATTTGAAAGGTATTTCCTTTTAGCCGATTTGCAGATTTACAGATTTTTAAATTTTTTCCTTTATTTTGAGTAAATTGCATTTAAAGTTGCTACTAATACATACATAAAATTATATAATGCTATGCGTGTGTTTATTAAATTTGTTAATGTATTTGTAATAAAAATGAGTTTGTTGTTTTGTGTTGATTTGTGAATTGGCTATAATTGATTAGCATACTTTTAGGGTCTTTAATTAATGAAAAAATTAAATTTCCTAGAATTTGCCTTCGAATTTCGATGGCTGGAATCTGCTAGTATTTATAAACATGTTTGCATTTAGTTTTCTTTTGTTTGGTTTTATTTATTCAGGGTCAAAACCTTAGCGAAAATGTAGAGATATCCCACGTGGTAGTTTCTTCATAAGTCAATCAGTATGTATTTTCTCTTTGAAGACAATCTTTTGCGTCTTTTTTTTTTTTGAATAATTACGTTTTCTTCCACTTTAATGATTCAGATAAACTATGTCTCATATATACATATACATATATTATGTTAGGTGCTTGCCAACGATGTACATTTAAGATCTGCTTACACTGCGTTCTTTTGCTTCGATATTTTTTTGAAATTTTTTAGATTGTCTTTGAGTTGATCCACTTAACAGATGATTTTTGTTTGTTTCAAGAGTTGGTCTCTAAAGTTCTCTCAATTTTTTTTGTTAAAATATTGGCATTTTTGGAAAACATAGAGAATTAAATTTTTTTTACATATTAAAAGGGAGTTTTCACTGTTAGATTTTGTGGTAATATAAAATAACACAATACAATACAAAATCTAACCCAGTGATGTCAACTTTTAATTTTGAATAAAATCAAGTTAATAAAATATATTTTCATTTATTGACTCCAAATACTACTACCTGTGAATTATTATCGAATTTAAATTTTTGGGTTTTACTTAGCATAACATGAAGTCAAATTTTGAAGTCATCATTAACACTGGTGCAAACTAGGCATGTCAAAAGCAAAAAACCAAATGTCCCAAAAATTTTAAATAAATTTATTTGTTATCTTTATATTCTGAAAAACTTCAAACTTTCATCCAAAAAAAAATTGTGAAAAAATCTTAATATATAAAAACGTTGGTGCGTATGTTGGTACTCTAATAACTGTTGAACCACTAATGCTAGCGACTTCGTATTCATACCATATGTTCCTTTGGTTCTCCGATTTTTTCGAGATTTTCCCAAAAAATTTATTTACGGTCCAATTTAGCTCAAATTCGCAACATATATTATGTACATAAAACTAAAGTCGCTGACAAAGTTTTTCACCTGTAGGTGGCGCTGGTGTTAAAATATTCAAGAAAACGTATATTTTTTTTTCAGTCATATTCATAATATTATTAAATCGTGCTTTACTTTTGCCCGACACTCGGTATTAAAATTTAGATGCAATATAAAATCCAGATGTTTTCTTCAGGCCAGCAACGCGGACCGGACTCAGCTAGTATATAAATAAAATTCTCATCAAATTGCGATTTATTTATGTAACAATTTTTATGTTTGCAATTCTTAAATATCAATGTAAACATATTTGGTGTTTTTTAAACTTCAATTTGTGTTTAAAGAATAAAATTTATATTTTAAAAATTCAATTGATGTCTTCTAAATTTCAAGTTATTATTTCCGACGTTTTAATATGATTTTCTGAAACTCAATTGATGTTTTCTAATTTATAATTGGAAATCTGAATTCCAATTTTTAGAATTGATATTTTCTTAAAATTGAATGGAAAATTTAAAAGGTGCAATTTTGTATTTATGTCAATAGTAATGCTTTAGTAATTATAAAAATTTTTTAAAAATTATATGTAATCGCAATCAGATATTTTCGAGGAAAAGCAGAATAATAATTTTATATAACTATGTAGAACTGTTTTGAAAGAAAAAAAACTCATTGATGAACCCGGTAACTCTATTTTGTATAATGGAAAAACGTATAAAATAAAAGACCGGCCCTGTGTATACTCTTATGCCATGTTCACACGGACAGCAAGATTCGTGGTTCGCTTTCTCATTCACGGTTCGCGCCCGAATTAAGATTGAATGTACATGATTCGCCATACAAAATTTTGAGAGCGTATCTACTTGGTTCAAAATGAACCTAGTTATGAACCTAGAAACATTGAGTGTCATCTCCAAGTTTGATAAGAAATTATCGCTAATTTATCTGAACTAGCTGTCAAAAATATATAAAGAAAGAAAAAACAAAAAATTTATTTGTGTAATAAAATAAATCGAAACATTTAACAAATAAAAAGTATATATTTAGATATATATATTCAAATAAAAATGGAAAAAATGAAATAGTGAAACGTAAAGTGTGGAAGGATGTCTTCAAATATTTGCACAAAAAGTATAAACGTCATAATGAAACAAGAACACTACACCAAGGTTCACAATCATGATTCAGAGAGCGAATCAAGTGGTTCATTTTGCCGTCTGAACATGCTATTAACATTGTTGTGTTTGATATCTAATTGAAAATGTTGATATTCAGGTTAAAACAGAAATAACGATTGCAAAACTAATTAGAACAAAAATTGCGGCGCCATCTACTGTAGCATAGCAATACTGGGCAAACTGAAGTGACACTCTGTTAATACAAAAGAAATGTATTTTCCCTAAAACAAAAACATATTGGAGAATTTGAAATAAAGAAAATAATATACCGATTTATTTCTAACATGCGGTTATTATGAATATACATGTATAGAATATATAGTATGTATATTATTTTATTATTTAATATATGTATGTATGTATATGTAAATATTACACATAAAAAATACAACATCAAAAGTTATTGTTGTTTTTCTTTAAATAAATTAATACATGAAATTTTTTTTGGTAAATTTACATCGTTTTTTTTTATTAACAACTAGGTAGTTTAACTTGCTTTATTTAGACGTTGATGAATTTTTACTCCCTTTATATTTACTCGTTGTATCTGCTTCTCTGCTTCTCGACAACATTTTGGATCATGACCCAATCGATCCGAAAGTTTGCAGGCAGGCTCATGGCGATGACAAAAATTAGCTAACAAATTTTTTTACTGATGCCAAAACAATTTAAACTTTAAAAATTTTCTACCAGAGTTGATAAAAAAATTTAAAAAGGGTTAGTTTTTATTATAGTATTACTACAACGACCACAAAAACAACAAGTCCAGCTATGACAACAATAAAACATTTAGAATAACAACAAGAACAATACAGAAACATATATTTTTCAATTTTTTTTACTTCTTCAGTGATTTCTCGGGACCTATTGAGGGCGTGATCGTGACAAGAACAACATAGACAAATTATATTTTTTCAAGACTTTTACTTCTTCATTTAATTCTCGGGACCTAATGAACCGATTTGGACGATTTTAAATACTAAACTTCTCAGGATATTAGTGAATCATTTTTTATGCCAACGAGCACCTTAGCTACCCGATTGAAGCCGTCATCGTGATTTCCACAGACGGACAGACGGACCTCGCTATATCAACTACGCTTGTTATAAACATCACAAATATGTATATTTTATGTGGTCCAAATTTTGTTATTGTAATTATTACAAACGGAATGATAAACTTATATATACCCTCTGCACACTGGGGTGGAGGGTATAAATAATTTGAATACATGAAAAATTTGTATTACAATCTTAATAAAATTAAAATAAGTATAAAATTGCACACGACTATTTTCATTCATATGACTTTGCTAGCGACATTGCAGTATAAATATTAGTATGTATTTAGATTTAAAATTTCTGAAAAATTTAATCCTTCCAAACCAAAAACTTTTTTAAATATTAAATTTTTTCTCATTTCATAACAATTTCTTAAGTTTACATTGCGTTTAAAAAAAAAATAGCCCATTATACTGATAAGCAACTAAAAACCTATATACATATGTATATAAAATTTATTCCTCGATTCAAATTAAAATTATTTAGCTGTGTATTCCACGAAATCGTTGTATAAAGTTCATTAATATATAAAAGAAAAGACAATAACAAGACTGCATACATAAACCTTGACATTCAAAAAAATTAATTATTAATTTTCGTTAATGCTTTTCCATACCCTTATATGGGTATTAACTAAATTAATTTGAGCCTTAAAGTACACAAGTCTGTGGCTGCATTTTGAACGATGTGTAATTTTTTTAATATTTTTTTTTTTAGAAGGAAGAGGAAAATAATAAAAGTAATGTTTTAAATAGGCACAGTTTATTTATTATTGAAAAAAAGTATCCATAAATTCCAACAAGGATATCATTTATTTATAATGTTTTTAAGAAAATGTATTCGAAAATGATTTCACATGATTTTTTTAATGATTTTCCATTACCTTATAAATTAAATTGAGCCTTAAAGTAGGCAATAATTTTTTAGGTTATTTCAGCTTTAACAGCTGATTTTCTTACAGCGAATAACAACTAAAATGGCCCAATACATCGGGATCGCCGAACGATAAATATTTAATTTCAAAAACTTATCACCAAGACATCGTTATCATCGCATATAATTTATATGTTTTTCTTAAAAAAACAGCTTTTCTTAAAAAATTAGTTCTTATTAAAAATTTTCAATATTTTACAAAAGTACCTTTTCTTAGAAAAGTAGATTTTCTGACAAAAGTAGCTGTACTTTCAAAAGTAACATTTCTGAAAAATTTTTACCTTTTCTGAAGAAAATACATTTTCTTATAAAAGCAGCATCTCTTAAAAAAAAACATTTTCGTAAAAAAGTACCTTGTCTTAAAAAGTTGTTTATGTTAGAAATGTAACTTTTATTAAAAAATGCGTTTACTTAAAAAATATCTCTTCTAGAACAGAACTTTTCTGCGAAAGGTACCTTTTCTTAAAAATATGTTTTCTTAAGAAAGTAAATTTTTCTTAAAAAAGTAGCTTTTCTTAAATAGTACCATTTTTGGAAAAAGTACCTTTTTAAAAAAATTAAATTAAAAAAAATAATCTTAAGAAGTACTTTTTCAACGCATATTTAACAAAATTTATTATAATTTAACTATAAATAAACAAAACGTAGTTAATCTATTATATTAATAGGCTAGGCGATTTCTTGTGACTGATGTGTTATTCTACCGTTTTATCCCGATTTTTACCAAACGTATATTATTTGAAAAGTATTTCTTTTTAGGCGTTTTCCAGATTTACAGAATTTAAAATTTTTTCCTTTATTTTGAGTAAATTGAATTTAAAGTTGCTACTAATACATACATAAAATTATACATATGCTAGGTGTGTGTTTTATTAAATTTGTTAATGTGCTTGTTAATGAGTTTGCTATCTTCATTCACAATAATAATAAACCATAAAAGTGTTGGTTTCTGAATTGGCTAAGTTGAAAAATAAAGCTGCCTGGAAATTGCACTCGAATTTCGAGCGCTGGAATCTGCTAATATAACTTAATATATACTGTTCCTTATTCGGACACTCAAATATATTTAACATTTATAAAATGGATATTCCTGTTATAAAATTAATATTATTTTTATTGATACAATAAATGGGTAAATGTATATAATTAATGTAAAGAAAAATTGTGAAAAAAAATCTATATATATAAAATAAAGTTGTGTTAGTTACACTATTTATAACTCAAGAATAGCTGAACCGATTTGGCTGAAAATTGGTGTGGAGGTAGCTTAGAACTAGACCGCGTTCCCTTGTGACGTGACATAAAACGTCTTTAGTTTATGTGGCAACAATGTTTATTTTTACTTTTTAAGATTTTCCTTTTAAAATTAAGCCGTGGAAATAAGTGAACATAATGTCGGAAATAGTGAACGTGTAAAAATTAATAATTTGAAGTAATTTCTGTTTTAAGTTTAGTTTAGTTTAGTTTATGTGGCAGCAATGTTTATTTTTACTTTTTAAGATTTTCGCATCTGACGTGGAATAACAAAACGCAATTATATAACAATGCCGTGACCAAGACGATCGAATCTTTCCCGAAAAAGCCGCCTTGCATTCGCCATGACCATTAACAAATCACAAGGTCAATCCTTGAAAGTTTGTGGTTTGAAACTGGAATATCCATGTTTTTCCCATGGTCAGTTATATGTTTCCGTGTCGCCTAGTACTTTTATATTTATGGAAAATAAAATAAAAGGTAGTTAAGAAAACTTGCAGATTCCAGCACTCGAAATTCGAGTGCAAATTCTAGGAAATTTTATTTTTTCATTAAATAAAGAACCTAAAGTTATGCAATCAATTATAGCCAATTCACAAATCAACACAAAAAAACAAACTCATTTTTATCACAAACACATTAACAAATTTAATAAACATACACATAGCATTGTATAATTTTATGTATGTGTTAGTAGCAGTTTTAAATGCAATTTATTCAAAATAAAGGGAAAATTTAAAAATCTGTAAATCTGCAAAATGGCTAAAAAGAAATACCTTTCAAATAATATACGTTTGGTCAAAATCGGGATAAAACGGTAGAACAAAACATCGGTCACAAGAAATCGTCTAGCCTATTAATATTATAGATAAAAAAAACGGAAATATTATACCTGAAGTACTTTTTATTAAAAAAAAAATATTTTTTTTCTTAGAGAGGTACCTTTTCTTAAAATAATACTTTTTCTTGTAAAGGTACCTTTCTTAAAAAAGTACCTTTTGTTAAAAGTATCTTTTCTTAAAAAGCCCCTTTTCTTAAAAAATTACCTTTTCTAAAACGAACCTTTTCTGTAAAAGGTACCTTTTCTTTAAAAGGAACTTTTTACATATGTCTAATTATTACCTTTTTTGAAAAAATACCTTTTAAAAAGAGAAAATTATAAAAAGCTTAAAAATTTAGTTTTCCTTAAAAGTTCTTCTTATTAAAAAAGTAAAAAAAACAGTAAGAAATTTTAAAAAAAGTACCTTTTCTTGACAAGGTTTCCCTACTTAGAAAGTACCCGTTCCAAAATAAGTACCTTTTGCCAAAAGGTACACCATTTTATATAAGTAGCTGTTCTTAAAAAAATCCTTCTTTTAAAAAAGTACCTTTATTTCAAAAAATAATTTTTTTATAGTAATTTTATTTAAAAGTATATTTTTTAAAAAATAACCTTCCTTCTAAAAATTTCTTAACAAGTTTCTTTACTTTAAAAGTTACCTTTTCTTACAAAAATATATTTTCTTTAAAATGACTTTTTATGAAAAAATTTAAATTTTTTTATAAAGCTATTTTTTCTTCAAAAAGTATTTTTTAAAATACCTTTTCTTAGAAAAGTAAATTTTCTTTAAAAAGTACTTTTTCTTTAAAGAGATTTTTCTTGAAAAAGAATATTTTCTACAAAAGCTATCTTTTCCTAAAGTACCTTTTCTTAAAAAAGTACCATTTCTTAAAAAAGTACCTTTCCTTAAATAGTAACTTTTTTGAAATAGAACCTTATTTTAAAAAGTAAATTTAGAAGAAGTAAATTTTTTTTATTAATTAACTTTTTATTAAATAAGTATCTTTTCTTAAAAGTGCCTTTTCTTAATAGGTATATTTTTAAAAAGTGTCTCTTTTTTTTAAAGTATATTTTATTAAAAAAGTACTTTCTCTTAAAAGGTTAATTTTACTTAAAAAAAATTTTAAAAAAAACTTTTCTGAAACAAGTATATTTTCTTTAAAAAGTATTTTTCTTTAACAAGTGTCTTCCCTAACAGAGTACCTTTCCTTAAAAAGTTTATTTTTTGAAAAATTACGTTTCTTGCAAAAGTACCTTTTGCTATGATGACCCTCTTTTAACAACGTATCTTTTCTTTACAAAAAAAAAATTTCTTAAAAAATTACCTTTTCTTAAAAACAAAATTTTTAAGATTTCTTTTCCAAAAAGTAGCTTTGCTTATGAAAGAAACTTAAAATTATTTAAAAGGTACATAAAAAGTACATTTTCTTTAAAAAGTACTTTTTCTTACAGGAGTACCTTCCCTGAAAATTTTTACTTTTCCTTTAAAGGTACTTTTTCTTTGAAAGACACTTTTTAAAAAGTTTATTTTCTAAAAATGTACCTTTCCTTAAAAAGTTTATTTGCTTTCTAAAAAAATGCCTTTTCTTTACAAAGAAATTTTTCTTAAAAAAGTATATTTTCTCAAAAAATACCTTGTCTTAAAAAAGTACATTTTTTAAAAAATATCATTTCAAGATATTATTTCAAAAGTACCTTTCCTTCAAAATGTACTTTTTCTGTGAAGAGTACTTTTTCTTAAAACAGTACCTCCTTAAAGATTTTGTTTGATTCAAAAAGTACTTTTCCTAAAAAAATACCTGTTGCTAAAAAATGTCTCTTTTTTTAAATTATTCTTTCTTTAAAAGTAATTTTTCTTAAAAAAGTATCTTCTCTTAAAAAATTACATTTTTTTTAAAGATTCCTTTTCTAAAAAGTACCTTTTTTAAGAAAAGATCATTTTCCAAAAAAGATAAAATTTTTTAACAAGTATCCTTCCTTCAAAAAATTCTTTTTCATAGCAAGGTACGTTTCTTTTAAAAAATTAAATCTTATGAAAAAGTTCCTTTTCTTTAAAAATTATTATTTCTGTAAAAGCAACTTTTTTTAAAAAAGTAAATTTTTCTTTAAAAATTCCTTGGGATATTCCATGCTTGTGGGAAAAAATTATGAAAATTTCAAATAAAAGTAATGTGACTACTTTTGTTATATTTTGATTTGGGAAAATTAGAAGTTTCAGGTTTATAATAATTTTTTTTTAAGAATTAAATTTTTTAGTGATGGCGCCACTTATGAAGTTGGCATTAGTCTGTTTTGATTTTATGAAGCTCATGGTGAAGTTTTGAAAAACAGTAAGTTACAGTATTTTTCTTTAAAGAAATGTTATAAGTGATGAATTGTGATTATTACATTTAAAGTTAATACTGTGCAGTGATAAAACAAGTTTTTTCTAGTTTAACCAACTAACTAACTGTTATATGTAACGCAAGTTACCATAATATGTAAAACAGTTTTCATGAGATAAAAGAAAAGGCAATACAATGTTAAAAATATTATATTTTTTTACTTATAAGTGTATACTAAGCAAACAGCAAGTTTCCTTTTAAATATTTTATTTGTACTTAATTATAATAAGAAAAATTCAATGTGAAATTTGTAATGTAACTTACTGTAACATAAGTTATCCTTTAACAAAATATTATTTAATTTTTAATTTTTGAAATACATTTTAAATCTATTAAAAGAAATTGCTAAATAAAGCAAAAATAATGCATGTACTTTTAAGCTTAAAAAAGTTTCAATAGAACAGAATTTTTCTTTCAAACCATTTCATATATCTGTGGTCTTCTGGAATAACCGCGTGTGTCCATTTTTATCAGTTTTGAGTTAACGATGCCAAATACATTAATTTTTAACTCTCTTTACATGTGTTAAATTTAATAATTAATTTTTCCTTAAATAACGACATAACTTAAATGTTTATTAAATTAATATGCAGCACTATCGCCGTATGTCAACCTACGTTTGATAGCTGACAAATTATTTTCTCAGAAAACGACACATAGCGACATACGTTGTTATATATGAAAAAAATTCAAAATAATTTTGGATTATTTTTCAGTTTGTAACCACTTATAAGAACTTGTGTGTTTATTTTTGTTATTTTTTGTCACTATTATTCTTGATACGTTGTTATATTCTCATCCTAAGTCCTGTTAACTTTTTGTTGACGAACAAAAAAATCCATTTTTCAAGCAACAACAACTTATGTCTACATGGGTGGTTGCATTTGTAGTTTTCTTTTTCAAAGAAAACGACCTTTGTCGACATAAGTTGTTTTATCTGCACACACTTTAAGTGTTATTTACATATTGTTTTTTCATCCTTCTCTAGGACCTATTCCTCTGAAGATTTTTGACTCAAAATTTTATATAAAGTATTTATTGCCCATATCTACAGGACTGTTAAATAAAAAGCTCTTAGAACTTTATATCGAGCCCATAATTTCAAATATAAAGTTTTTTGACTCCCCCGAACATTTTGATTTTATGACATGCGCGGTTATTCTAGAAAACCACAGATATATGCCCTTTTTTGTAACGTATTTTTAGGTGTAAATTTTATTAAAATTTTAATACATAAATTATTTTGCTTTTGATTAGTATTCTAAGAAATCACTTCAATATAATATTTCTATAACAATGTATGTTTGCAATGAGATACTTAATACCAAACAATTTGTTTAGATGTAACGTAAGCTACCATGGAATGTCCTCTTTTTCTTTTAACATTAACTTATATTTAAAAGGTATTTTTTAAGTATCTTTTCTAAAAAAAATCCTTTAAAAAGTACATTTTCTTTAAAAAGTACTTTTTCTTGAAAATGTACCTTCCCTTAAAAAGTTTATTTGCTTAAAATAGTACCTTGAAATACCTTTTCTTAATAAAATACATTTTCTTAAAAAAGTCCTATTCTCAAAAAAGTACCTTTTCTTAAATTGCACCTTTTATTTAAAACAAAACCCTTTTTTAAACAGGAATTTTTTTAAAGTATCTTTTTTAAAAAAGTAAATTAAAAAAATTAATAAGTATTTGTTATTAAAAAAAGGATATTTTTTAAAAAAGTACATTTTTTTAAAAGAGTACTTTTTTCATAAAGAAATAGGTTTTTTTTGAAAAAGTACCTTTTTTTAAAAACAACATTTTCTCAAAAAGTACCTTTCTTTAAAAAAGTACTTTTTTAAATTTTTTTTTTTTAATAAAGTACTTTTTTTAAATTAATTCAATTTAATTAATTTAAGGTTTCTTTTATTGAAAATTAACGGTTTCTTTATATATGACTTTTTTCGAAATTTACTTTTTCTGAAAAAAAAACAGTTTTTATTGAAAACAACTAAAATTAAGAAAAAAGTACCCCTTTTGAAAAAATACCTTTTTCGAATAAAGTACATTTTGTTTAAAAATTGACTTTTTGAAAAAGTATTTCATTTTCAATATTTTCCAAAGGGCGACTTCCTATTCAAAAAAATATTAGAAAGTGCTTTTTTTGCTTAGAGTGGACCATTTTCACTGTTAGTCGTTGTAGTTATCTTGTTTGATGTGTCTTTGCTTGATATGCCTAAATATTTTTATTCAATATTCTCAAGAGCAAATTTCCATTAAGTTGTAAAAGCAAAATAAATATTGTAAAAGTGAGTTCTTTAAAGATATTGCTGAAAGATTTAATTGTAACATCAAATATGCTTGCTAATTTCCTGTTTGACTAAACATAATAATTCTTTAATGTAAAATTGTCCTCTAGAGTAGTCAAAAATATATCATGAGAAACTTTAAAATACATATAGCAATGAATTTTTAAAACGACAATTTGATGTTGAAGCCATCCCATATGTTGATACATTTATGGTTTTCTCGTCTACGCTAAACATAATTTATTCGACACATACATGCATACGTTACAGTGGTCTCATGGCTTTGGCTATTAAATGCTCCAAAACAATTACCTTTTCATTGGTAGTGGCAAAACAAAAACCTTTTAAGGATAACAACCATCTCTTGTTGAAACACTTTTCCCACTAACACATGATGTGCGAAAAATTAAATTAAAAAAAAGAAATGATTTCAAACCACCATCAACATCAAACACCTTCACATATGCTCTTAAAGATTTGAAACAACATCATAAAGTCAAGTTTTAGGTCACTAGTGGAAAAAAACTCAAACCACTAATATATTTAAAGTCTGTAGGGAAAATAAAATTAAGCAAATAAAAAAATGATTTCAATAAAAGTATGTAAGTGTTGGTGAAGTGTTGTTTTTTTTTTTTTTTTTGTGGTTTTCACATTTTTAATTTCTTTGTCCACCTCACCGTAAAGGGGTATATATAATGTAATTTACGCTTCACTTGTTGAACATCATTTCCATTACACATTTGCCCTGCCGAATGCTTTATAGTCGAGAAGACGTAACTTGATGCTGTTCTTAAAAAGTTAAATGAAAAAGCTGCTGTAAATTATTTTAAAATGCTGCTCATTAATTTTCTTTTCTAGAACAAATTATAATATACAGAAAAAATCTGTAATATGCAAAAATTAATAGCAAAGACGATTTTTAGTATAGCTACTATACAAATTGAAAATTATGATATTATTAATGTTAATTGTCATAATTTGTGACCTTTTTATGGTAATGAACTATATGCAGAACTTTGGGAGTTAAAGGCTTTTAAAGAGACCCCATATGGATTATTGGAATGATCCACAGTAGACTCTAAAATTTTTTCGAATCAAA